>CM053029.1:258427264-258609764 GCA_028564925.1 Lithobates sylvaticus | reverse complement strand
TAAGCTTTTTGGAGAACATAGGGAGGGGTTATCACCCCTGTAACATTTGCTGTCTTTGCACATCTGTTCAGAACATGTCACCTCACTTTCCGTCCCAATGATAAATGTTTTTGGAAAAGTGGGGTTTTAATTGAAACAAGGATTGGTGATAAAGCATCAGTAGAGAGGAGATAGAATTTCCCTTCCTAGGGGTAGATTTCCTCTCACTTCCTGTTTTCTCTTTCCGTTTGCAAGTAGGAGTCGTTTGTAAGTTGGATGTTTGAAAGTAGGGGCCTGCCGTATATATACTCTGCAGAAATTTGCCCTATTAGATGTTGATGTAGCCACAAGACTGGTGGGCACAGGAATGGTCCCTGCTGTGAGTTAATAGATCAAGATTTGTACTTGCATGCACCTGTTGAACCGGGCAGAAAAAATTGGGCCTTTGGTGGTGGTGGTGGTGGACGGTGTTGCCACAAGACTGTAAGCCCTCATAGTTACTCTTGGTGGGCGCAGGAATGGGCCCTGCTGTGAACTATTAGATCAAGATTTGTAATTACACGCCCCTGTTAAACAGGGGCTGAAAAATTGTGCCTTAGGCATTGGTGCTGGTGCCACAACACTGCAACCCCTCACAGATACTGTACTTGGAGCACAGCAGTCACACCTGTTGCGAAGCATCTTTTTAAAAAATTGTAAGTACACGCCCCTGTTATACAGGGGCTGAAAAATTGTGCCTTAGGCACTGGTGTGGTGGCATGGATCATTGAGGAGGAGGAAGAGGATAGTCAGTGAACATAACAGGACAGTCACTCAGCATCAGCATAGGCAGTCTTGAAGGGATGTGACATTATAAATTATTCCGTTATATCCGCTTCAGGTGCCTGGTAGCTGGTGGTGATCCAAGACTGATTCATTTTGATGAAGGTCAGTCGATCAACCGAGTCAGTGGACAGGCGCACCCTATGAAAGGTGACAAATCCTCCAGCAGCACTGAATGTGCGTTCGGAAAGAACGCTGGAGGCAGGACAGGCCAGTAGCTCAATTGCATACTGTGCAAGCTCTGGCCAGTGATCCATCCTCAGGACCCAGTAAGCCAGAGGATTTTCGGTGGGAAAGGTGTCCAAGTCTGACCTTGCCCCTAGGTATTCCGGCACCATGTATATCAGACGCTGGCGATGGTTGCTGGAACCGATCATACCTTGGGGCTGCGGACTAAAAAATTGTCTGAACGCATCGGTCAGACGTCCACCTTCCCCACCGCTCCTTCTGCTACTGACCGAAGCCTCAGAAACTCGTCGTCCAGGACCAGGAGTTTGTAACCTCCCAGTTTCTGGGAACGCGTTGCACAGACCTTTCTGCAAGGCCTCCTGAGATGTCTCATCCTCTGCTCCCTCTGCGACGGCAAGATAAGGTCCGAAACCTTACCCTTGTACCGTGGATCAAGGAGAGTGGCCAGCCAGTAATGGTCCCTCTCCTTGATCCGAAGAACACGAGGATCCTTCCTCAGGCTTTGCAGGATCAGGGAGGCCATGCAGCGTAGGTTAGCTGAGGCATTCGGTTCGGAGTCTTCTGGGTCACTGAGGATGACATGATCGCCAGCCACCTCCTCCCAGCCACGTACAAGTCCACTGGTTTGTTGGGACTGTACATCATCCATAAAAGACTGCTGCTGCTGATGCTGAGTGCCAGGCTCCACCTCCATGCTCACACAATCCTCCTCCTCCTCCTCATCCTCTTCCTGTGTGATGGGTGGGACAGAAGGAACACTGTCCGGATAAAGGGGGCCTTGAGAGGCAAGGAAGTCCTCCTCTTCCTGCCTCTGTTCTGCCTCAAGTGCCCTGTCCATTATCCCACGCAGCGTATGCTCCAACAGGTGGACAAGAGGTACAGTGTCACTGATGCATGCACTGTCACTGCTCACCATCCTCGTGGCCTCCTCAAATGGTTAGAGGACAGTGCATGCATCCCTGATCATGCTCCACTGGCGTGGGGAAAAAAAGCCAAGCTCCCCTGACCCTGTCCTGGTGCCGTAGTCGCAAAGGTACTCATTGATGGCCCTCTGCTGCGTGTGCAGTCGCTTCAGCATGGCCAACGTTGAGTTCCACCTGGTGGGCATGTCACATATTAGGCGGTTCTTGGGCAGGTTCAGCTCCTTTTGCAGCTCAGTCAGCCGAGCACTGGCATTATAAGATCGGCGGAAATGCACACAGACTTTCCTGGCCTGCCTCAGGACATCCTGTAAGCCTGGGAACCTGCCCAAGAACCGCTGCACAACCAGGTTGAGGACGTGAGCCATACAGGGCACATGGGTGAGCTGCCCCTGTCGCAGGGCGGAGAGGAGGTTGGTGCCATTGTCAGAAACAACCATTCCTGGCTTAAGCTGGCGTGGCGTCAACCACCTCTCGGCCTGCCCCTGCAGAGCTGCCAGAACCTCTGGCCCAGTGTGGCTCCTGTCCCCCAAAACACACCAGCGCAAGCACGGCATGGCATCTTTTTGCCTGCGTACTTGCGTAGCCCCTTGTACGCCTACGGAGCACCGCTGGTTCCGAGGACAGAGCACTGGAGGAAGAAGAAGAGGAGGGGGTGGAGGAGAGAGGTGTGTCACAACCAGTAGCAGTAGTAGCATTTTGGAGGCGTGGTGGCGGAACAACCTCCAACACTACTGCACCTTGTCCTGCATCCCTCCCAGCTGCCAATAGAGTGACCCAATGGGCCGTGAAAGAAAGATAACGTCCCTGTCCATGCCTGCTGGACCATGAGTTAGCAGTAATATGCACCTTACCACTGACCGCCCTGTCCAGCGAGGCATGGACATTGCCTTCCACATGCCGGTAGAGAGACGGAATCGCCTTCCGTGAGAAAAAGTGGCGTTTGGGAACCTGCCACTGAGGAACCGCACATTGAACAAACTCACGGAAGGGGGCCGAGTCTACCAACTGAAAAGGCAGCAGTTGAAGTGCTAGCAATTTAGCCAAGCTAGCATTCAACCGCTGGGCATGTGGATGGCTGGGAGTGTACTTCTTTCGACGGTCCAGCAGCTGGGGCAGGGAAATTTGCCTGCTACAATCGGACGTCGGTGTACTGCAAGTACTTGGTTGTGACACACCTAATTCTACACCTTCAGTCCTCTCAGAGCAGCTTTCAGAGAGGACTGAAGATGTAGTGGGGATGGAGATCCCAGCTGATGAGGAGCAAGGAGAGGTCCGCTTTGTTCTTTGGTGTGGGACTTTTATGTGTGCTTGCCAACGAGCTGCATGGCAGGTCGACATATGTCTGCTCATGCTTGTGGTGCCCAAGCGGCTGATGTTTTGGCCACGCGAGATACGCTTGAGACATATGTTGCAAATAGCAGTGGTGCGATCTGATGCACTCGTCTCAAAAAAGGCCCACACCAAAGAACTTTTCTGATAACGTGCAGAGGCAGCGCCCTGCACAGGCGGAGCTCTGCGGTGTGGTACAGTTGCTGTGCTGGCCTCTAGCTGGCCTCCAGGGGGCATCCTGCCTCGTTGGACATGCAACGCCGCATCCTCCTCCTCCTCCTCCTCGTCCTCCTCCTCATCCTCTCTCCCTTCAGGCACCCACGTGGAGTCAGTGACCTCATCATCCCCTCCCTCTTCACCACTAGGGCAAACCTGGCAGTAAGCTGCAGCTGGTGGAACAGTACTGCCAGATTGCCGTCCTTCAGCATCCCCTCTCTCTGCGCGCACACTACTGACTTCCTGACTACTGAAATACTGTACTAACAGTAAAACACGCACCAGACTAATCCCCAGCAGCAGCTAATAACACACTAACCAGCAGCAATGGACGATCAATGACAGGTAGCAATGGTTTAGCAAAGAAGAACAAATCTTTCTGTAGCAATGAATCAAGCAAAGACAGAATCAGCCTGATCTCTCCTAAAGCCGGAACTCATGTGACCGCCGCGGCGGCCTTTTAAATGGTGGGGCGTGTACTAAAGCCCCTGAGCTTTAATTGGCTACAGGCGTCCTGCCTGTAGCCAATTATTGCTCTCCGAGTTTCCGGCGCTGTGATTGGCCAAGCATGCGGGGTCACAGTGCATGCTTGGCCAATCATCAGCCAGCAATGCACTGCGCCGGCCGCGCCGGCCGCAATGCATTGCGGGGCCGCTCGCATCACACGAATGTGATGCGAACGGCCCAAATAGTTCTGGGCTCGCCGAGCGAGCGAACGCCCGGTGCTCGATGCGAACGTGGGTTCGCATCGAGCACCGGGCCCATCCCTGCTCTTTAATATGTCCACCATCTCCAACATTTCTCCAAATGACATATTGGAGGCCTTGAAATTCTGGCTCCGGGATTGGGACGTTTCTGCCTCCGGCCTTTCCTCGTCCTCCTCGTTGCTGCAATATTTCGGGCGCACCTGCTGTGTCCCCGCCATGTGCTCTCCCCACTGCGCCGTAAAGAGAAGGGGTGGGGAATAGACGAGAAAGATCGTCAGGGGCGGGCGGAGTTTGTCGCATGCGCACTGTATATAAAACGTCACACGCCTGTGTCGTAGCCACGATCTGTGAGACGAGGGGAGAGAAAGCTCACGCACGAGACGATCGCTATAACGAAGGTACAATTTGACGTTGGTACATAACTAGCCTAGACAAATTAGACTTGATGCTTCTTTATGGAGAAGATTAGGAGAGTTTTGCCGGACATTATTTATAGTGTTGTGTGGTGTTGTGTCTTGCAGAGATTATGCAGGGATTCAATGACATGAGTTTTCTCCCCCTCTTCATTGATAAATACAGGGAAATTCCCCTTTTATGGCAGGCCAAACACCCCCATTACGGCCACAAACCAAAGAGGTACGCAGCCCTGCTGAAACTTGTGGAATTTGTAAAGCCAAGGTTCCCCACGGCAACGGTTGTTAAGATAAGAAATAAAATTGGCAGCCTGAGTAGTGCGTATATCAGGGAGCGCAAGAAGGTCCTGAAGTCCCAAGAATCTGGAGCTGCAGCAGATGAGGTCTATGTCCCCAAGCTCTGGTACTATGACAGGCTCCATTTTCTCAAAGACCAGACTGATGTCACGGAGCCACTCTCGCCTCCTCCTTCCACGCTTCCTTGTGCGCAGGCCAACCTGATGAGGCTTCCGAGGAGCAACCTGGGCCTTCCAGTCTGGAAGATGTGGAGGAGCCCAGCTTGTGGCAGGTAGAGTAGTTTGGGAACCAATTTTGTGAAAAATAGATGTTCAGTTAATTCAGGATCCCAATTGCTTAGTTCCTAAAGTGTTTGACATATCAACTGACAGTAGTGTTGGAGACAGTTGGGGCAAGAATATAAACTGCAGGGCTGAGAATTGTATGGTTTTCTATTTGTAACCATTTTGCAACAGTCACTAGATGAAAATTGTGTGTGTTTGATGAACAAATAACTGAAACTTTGTCCCTTTTTCATACACAGGAAGACCTCAGCCAGGAGGAGGCTGTGGAATGTGGCAGTCAGGAGGAGGAAGGGGTTAGTGGCAGCCAAGAGGTGGGTAGTGGCAGCCAAGAGGGGGGTAGTGGCAGCCAAGAGGGGGGTAGTGGCAGCCAAGAGGGGGGTAGGCCTAGGAGCCTGACTGACTCCCAAATCCCTCCCCTCCGCCTTCCCTACAAAAGGGCGAGAAGGGGGGGTGAGGCGGGAGAGTCAGCGCTCCGGATGATCCGAGAGGCTTCAGCCTCCCTACATGCCACACCCACCGACGAGGAGACCTTTGCCTCCTTGGTTGTCACGAAAATGATGGGTATGGAGGTGGGGCAACGCAACATGTGTGAGGATGTCATCCTCAAAGTCCTAAATAAGGGGATGGCTGCGGGGGTGACCCCACTCACACATGTTTGCCATAGTGACCATGCTCCGCCTCCTCCTCCTCCTTCTGCCACCCCACCAGCAACACAGCCACAGCGTGCAAGGAAGCGTGGAAGGAAGACCTGAGAGTGACGACCTGGATTCAGTCTGGTCTGAGAGAAGATGGAGCCTCTCGTAGGACCAGAGCCTGGGGACCTAGATGGCATCTGCTGCAGTTCCGGATGTTTTGGACTTCAGGACCAGATAGCACTCCCCTTAAGATACGTACTCCTCAGGCCCCCAATTTTAGACGCTTCAAAAATGATGGTTGCCGTGGGGGTCCAAGGCTTTGCAAATTCCCCAAGTTTCTCCATTGCTGCGTTCCTCTTTGGTTTGTTGCTGATACCTAAATAAAAGGTATTTTTGATTGAAATAATCATTGCCTATTGTGTTTTACTTTTCTACAATGACAGTTTATTTGTGAGTAGGCTGGTACATTTCACTAATCATAAAGTATAATTAACAAGGGGCACCAACAACCAAC
Organism: Lithobates sylvaticus; assembly: GCA_028564925.1. Taxonomy (NCBI): domain Eukaryota; kingdom Metazoa; phylum Chordata; class Amphibia; order Anura; family Ranidae; genus Lithobates; species Lithobates sylvaticus. Next base: position 258,603,456 of record CM053029.1, on the reverse strand, counting down.
AAACTCCTAGTAAATTTAAGCAACAAATAGAAATGTTAATAATGTTGTTTTGCTAAGTTGAGACACACAACCCCCCTCAAAAAAAAATAAAAAATCTTAAAATATGTATTCCAAAAAAAAAAAAAAAAAATAATGACAAATCCTCCAAAAAATATAACAAAGATTCTTTTACGATCTGAGTAAAAATAAACATGTAGTCTAGAAATCCTGTGTGGAGTGAATAGGAGCAGCTAAAACATGTCAGTCTTCTTGCATTGTAAAGAAAAAGAGAATGCGCTGCATTAAAGACATTTTAACATTGCAGCGTGACGAATGTGCTGTGTCGATTAGGAAAGGTAGTTTTACCTGACCGAGCGCTTCCGTCACAGAATTTCTTCTGAGCATGCGTAGCACTTTGTTCGTCGGACTACACTACACACGATCGGATTTGGTGTGATCGGACTTTGTTGTCAGAAAATCTATCCAGCAGGAGATACGACTTTGTCCGTCGGACAATCCGAGGTACACTGTCCGATGGTGCCTACACACGGTCGGATTTTCCGACAACATTGTCCGATAGGACAGAATCCATCGGAAAATCCGACCGTGTGTATGGGGCTATAGACAGACAGATTAGATAGATAGAGATAGATAGATAGACATACAGATAGAGAGATATACATACAGATAGATAGACATACAGATAGATAGAGAGATATACATTACAGTCTCAGATAGAGAGATAGATAGATGGATACACAGATAGATAGACATACAGATAGATAGATAGATAGAGAGACAGACATACAGATAGAGAGATAGACATACAGATAGAGAGACAGAGATGAGAGAACACTGACCTGTACAGGATGACTCTAGGACACATTGCTGGGAGCCCTCGTGGTACACATACAGGAGATGTGTAATGAAGGCTCCAGGAGATTGTCGGGTGTTGGGCTGGAGCAGAGGTGGATTCCAGGGCAGAGGTGAAGCACAGCACGGACAGATTGAAAAATGAAAATACATACAGCACAAGGTGCTGCTGTATATGTGCCGCTGTTAGTGACATTACCTGGCGCTTCTTCTCCACACAAAGCCAAACCGAAAGTAAGATGCCGCCCGTCCATGGCACCGCCCAGGCATAAGGAGATGCAGGAGAATGGTAGTGTGGGGTGACCTTTGCGCTGTTAGTCAACTGGATCATATGCACACACTCAATAATGTGTAATAAATATCAGTGAATAAACCAATAAAACGTGACAAATGTGGAAAATAATTCCTAAAAGAGCTGCAAAAATCTGACGGTGCAACACAATCCCATAAAAGTATAATATAAGAATGATTTCGCGCTCATGTACAATAAATAAAAAATAGATAAAACACAGTCTTAATCAATACATACACGTTACAATCATACACCAAGTGCTATGAGTGTGTAAAATAGTGTAAAAATAGTGAATAAATTATTAAATTAATCTCCTATGAGTTAAGTGATATAAAATACAAATCACTACCAAAAGGTGCCACATAAAACTAGTGTCACAAAGTGAATAATGAAACACAGTCCAAATGGGCTATAAGTGAGTGAGTGAGAAATCTAAAATTGGACTGAAAGTGACAACGTCCAAAAGGTGACTGGTGCTGTTCGTTGGTGCAGATAAGTAAAAAACACTGTGTATCATGTCCAGACGTAAATGGTACAGTGGTTCAAACTTGGGCTGTGGTGGATGTGTGGGAATGGGATCCTTAAACGTGCTCTCTAGACTCTCACCTGAAAGCACGCATTCAAAAGCGTGAGTAGATATAGGAAGATATCTTGTCTTGTCTTTGCTCCTCGGATCAAATAGTTCCACCGATTTCCACCGAGCCTCCTGGAATGTCCGCGGGATGGGCGACCCGACTGGAGTTGCCATTTTCTCCACACTTGACCTCAAGCATATATTGTTCAGGTGTCAGTGAATAATCCAATCCGTTGATTGTAAAAGTGACAGAAGGCATTAGACTCAGGGTAGAACAACTCACACCATAAGGTTTAATTAGAGGAGTTCAGTATGTGGTGAAAATCGCCAGTCCTGGAGTCTCATAAATGTCTTCCCTTTGCAGCCTGGGGCACTGGTGTGATCTTACAGGGATCCAGAGAATGCTGGGAACCAGGAGGCAGGAAACAAAAAGCAGCTGGTCGTGACTTCACAGGAACAGGAAATGTGATGTGATGCAGGAGAATGACCCAATTAGCATGTAGAGGCACCACAATGCATCAAAAACCACTGCAAATGAAGCGTTTTGCCTGCAATCATGGGATTGCATTGGCATGACGCTTCCATAGTGCACTGTGACCGGCGCCCGCCAGGACACAGTGCACTTCAGGAACTTTTTTTTTTTTTCTTAACCACTTCAGCCCCGGACCATTTGGCAGCCAAAGGACCAGAGGTCTTTTTTCAATTTCGCACTGCACTGCTTTAACTGGTAATTGCACGGTTATGCAATGTTGTAACCAAACGAAATTTGCGTCCTTTTTATTCCCACAAATAGAGCTTTCTTTTGATGGTATTTGATTGCCTCTGTGATTTTTATTTTTTGCGCTATAAACGGAAAAAAACGCAAATTTAGAAAAAAAAAAAAAAAAAAAAAAGATATTTTCTACTTTTTGTAGTAAGAAAAATCCAATAAACTCAATTTTAGTCAAACATTTGGGCCAAATGTATTCAGCCACATGTCTTTAGTAAAAAAAATGCCAATAAGCGTATATTTATTGGTTTGCGCAAAAGTTATAGCGTCTACAAACTAGAGTACATTTTCTGGAATTTACACCGCTTTTAATTTATGACTGCCTATCTCATTTCTTGAGGTGCTAAAATGGCAGGGAAGTACAAAACCCCCCAAATGACCCCATTTTGGAAAGTAGACACCCCAAGCTATTTGCTGAGAGGCATGTTGAGCCCATTGAATATATTTTTTTTTTAGTCCCAAGTGATTGAATAAAGACAAAAAAAAAAAGAAAAGTTGTCACTAAATGATATATTGCTCACACATGCCATGGTTATATGTGGAGATGCACCCCAAAATACATTTTGCTGCTTCTCCTGAGTATGGGGATACCACATGTGTGGGACTTTTTGGGAGCCTAGCCGCGCACGGGGCCCCGAAACCCAATCAACGCCTTCAGGGTTTCTAAGGGTGCAAATTTTTGATTTCACTCCTCACTACCTATCACAGTTTCGAAGGCCATAAAATGCCAAAATAGCACAAAACCCCCCAAATGACCCCATTTTGGAAAGTAGACACCCCAAGCTATTTGCTGAGAGGCATGTTGAGTACATGGAATATTTTATATTTTGCCACAAGTTGCGGGAATATTACAAACTTTTTTTTTTTTGCCCAAAGTTGTCACTAAATGATATATTGCCCACACATGCCATGGGCATATGTGGAATTACACCCCAAAATACATTCTGCTGCCTCTGAGTACGGGGATACCATGTGTGGGACTTTTTGGGAGCCTATCCGCATATGGGACCCCGAAAACCAATCACCGCCTTCAGGATTTCTAAGGGCATAAATTTTTGATTTCACTCCTCACTACCCATCACAGTTTTGAAGGCCATAAAATGCCAAGATGGCACAAACCCCCCCCAAATGACCCCATTTTGGAAAGTAGACACCCCAAGCTATTTGCTGAGAGGCATGTTGAGTACATGGAATATTTTATATTTTGCCACAAGTTGCGGGAATATTACAAACTTTTTTTTTTTTTGCCCAAAGTTGTCACTAAATGATATATTGCCCACACATGCCATGGGCATATGTGGAATTACACCCCAAAATACATTCTGCTGCCTCTGAGTACGGGGATACCATGTGTGGGACTTTTTGGGAGCCTATCCGCATATGGGACCCCGAAAACCAATCACCGCCTTCAGGATTTCTAAGGGCATAAATTTTTGATTTCACTCCTCACTACCCATCACAGTTTTGAAGGCCATAAAATGCCAAGATGGCACAAAACCCCCCCAAATGACCCCATTTTGGAAAGTAGACACCCCAAGCTATTTGCTGAGAGGCATGTTGAGCCCGTTGAATATTTTTTTTTTTTTTAGTCCCAAGTGATTGAATAAAGACAAAAAAAATTAATAAAAAAAATGTATTCAAAAAGTTGTCACTAAATGATATATTGCTCACACATGCCATGGTTATATGTGGAATTGCACCCCAAAATACATTTTGCTGCTTCTCCTGAGTACGGGGGTACCACATGTGTGGGACTTTTTGGGAGCCTATCCGCATACGGGACCCCGAAATCCAATCACCGCCTTCAGGATTTCTAAGGGTGCAAATTTTTGATTTTACTCCTCACTACCTATCACAGTTTCGAAGGCCATAAAATGCCAAAATAGCACAAAACCCCCCCAAATGACCCCATTTTGGAAAGTAGACACCCCAAGCTATTTGTTGAGAGGCATGGTGAGTATTTTACAGCTCTCATGTGTTTTTGAAAATGAAGAAAGTAAAGAACAAACATTTTTTTATTTCTTTTTTCAATTTTCAAAACTTTGTGACAAAAAGCGAGATCTGCAAAATACTCACCATACCTCTTAGCAAATAGCTTGGGGTGTCTACTTTCCAAAATGGGGTCATTTGGGGGTGGTTTGTGCCATCTGGGCATTCCATGGCCTCCGAAACTGTGATTGGCAGTGAGGAGTGAAATAAAAAAAAATGACACCCTTAGAAAGCCTGAAGGCGGTGCTTGGATTTTGGGGTCCCGTACGCGGCTAGGCTCCCAAAAAGTCCCACACATGTGGTATCCCCGTACTCAGGAGAAGCAACAGAATGTATTTTGGGGTGTATTTCCACATATGCCCATGGCATGTTTGAGCAATATATCATTTAGTGACAACTTTTATTAAAAAAATATTTTTTTTTTTTTTTCATTATTCAATCTCTTGGGACCAAAAAAAAAAAAATATTTAATGGGCTCAACATTGCTCTCAGCAAATAGCTTGGGGTGTCTACTTTCCAAAATGGGGTCATTTGGGGGGGGGGGGGGGGTTTGAACTGTCCTGGCATTTTATGCACAACATTTAGAAGCCTATGTCACACGTCAACCACTCTTCTAACCACTTGAAGATAAAGCCCTTTCTGACACTTTGTTTACATGAAAACATTTTTTTTTTGCAAGAAAATTACGTTGAACCCCCAAACACTATTTTTATATATATATATATATATATATATATAATTATATTGATATATATAATATATATATATATATATTGTTAAAGCAAAGGCCCTACAGATTAAAATGGTGGGTGTTGCATTTTTTTTTTCCACACAGTATTTGCGCATGGATTTTTCAAACGTATTTTTTGTGGAAAAAATACACTTTTTTTATTTTAATGCACTTAAACACACTATATTGCTCAAATTTTTGATGAAATAAAAAATATGATCTTAGGCCGAGTACATGGATACCAAACACGACATGCTTTAAAATTGCACACAAACACGCAGTGGCGACAAACTACATACATTTTTAAAAGCCTTTACAGGTTACCACATTAGATTCACGGAGGAGGTCTACTGCTAAAATTACTGCCCTCGATCTGACCTTCGCGGTGATACCTCACATGCATGGTGCAATTGCTGTTTACATATGACGCCAGACCAACGCTTGTGTTCGCCTTTGCGCCACAGATGGGGGGGGCGGGGGGTTTTTTTTTTTTTTTTTTTTTTTTAGTTTTTCTTTTTATTTCGCTTTTTTTTTTTATTTTTAAACTGTTCCTTCCATTTTTTTTTTTAGTTATCATTTTTATTGTTATCGCAGGGAATGTAAATATCCCCTATGATAGCAATAGGCAGTGACAGGTACTCTTTTTTGAAAAAATTGGGGTCTATTAGACCCTAGATCTTTCCTCTGCCCTCAAAGCATCTGACCACACCAAGATCGGTGTGATAAAATGCTTTCCCAATTTCCCAATGGCGCAGTGGGTATGCCCACCATTAGAATACCTCCCTTCATCCACCCACTTCTAATGATGGGCATACATGCACCATTTATATATGCCGGAGCATGGGGGCATCCTCCCGCAAAAAAGTTATGCCACGTACACATGGTCGGACTTTTCCACGGGCAAGCCTCCGTCGGAATTTCGACCGTATGTACGTGGCATTAGGAGCAAAATCGCTCCTCCGCCCTCTGCTGCCCCCATGCTTCGGCATATATGCTCTTTTTTTTTAACTGTGGTGGTGAAATCACCTCCTACAGCGTTGGAGTCGTGGCTTTATGTATCGTGGGAGCAAACGCTGTTGCTGTCAAGATAAATAAATCCGCGCTGCAACTGAATGGCGCATCTGAAAACAAAAAAATGGTTAACAATAAAACACAGTAAACAAAATTACATACCTGAAAAGCAAGCATGATAAAACATAATAAAACATTGCAGAGTAGAATAGAGTAAAAAAGAGCAACAATAGACAGAGAGAACAATAAAAAACGACAACTATTTTTGTTTTTTTTAATTTATATTTTTTTTGGGGGGTTTTTTTTTTTTTTACTTTTTTTTATTTTTATTTTTTACACTTTTTTTTTTTAAACTATAACTATAATTTTAACTGTAACGGTCGGGTCTCAAAATGCAATGTCATTCTTGAGACCCTGTGAAAGTGTATCCTAGCCTGTGAAATGCTGTACCCTACGCTAATACCTCACTAGTGAGTGGTAGCTTTCAAAACATTCACCAATGCAGAGACCAGGATTGTCAGGACAGCGTGGACAATAATAACGGGTGTCACGCCTACATCCGCGCTTGGTACAGACACGACATCTTTTTTGGGGGGCTCGTTGGGTAGGGGTACTCGGGAGGACATAAGAATAATGCCTCTCATACAGCCGGCTAACTGCATTTGGTTCGGAATGGTGAGGTGCAGAACCGTCTGGAAACAGAAGGTCTGTGAGAACCTCTTCCTGGAATTCAAGGAAGGGTAACCTCCCGCCTGAAGCTCCGTATAGCACATGAGCATTCAGGAAAGCCAATTGGAACAAATAGACACTTTTTTGTACCAGCGTCTAGCCTTACGGGCAACTAGGTACGGCGCCAACAACTGGTCGTTGAGGTCCACCCCTCCCATATTAAGGTTATACTCGTGGACACAGAGGGGTTTCGTCACAACACCAGCCGCCGTACGAATTTGGACTGTCGTGTCTGCATGAAGGGAGGTAAGAACGAAAACATTCCTATTATTCCTCCACTTCACAGCGAGCAAATTATTACACTTCAAGCAGGCTCTCTCCCCCAGCCTAAGAGGGGAATCTACAAGCCGCTGGGGAAAGCCCCGGCGATTAGGTCGCACGGTGCCACATGCTCCAATCTGATGATCAAACAAGTGACTAAACAGTGGCACGCTCGTGTAATAATTGTCCACGTACAAGTGGTACCCCTTTCCGAATAAGGGTGACACCAAGTTCCACACTATCTTGCCAGCGCTCCCTATGTAATCTGGACAGTTCTCTGGCTCTACGTGACTATCTTTTCCCTCATAAACCGAAAAGCTCCACGTATAGCCTGTTGCCCTGTCACAGAGCTTGTAGAGCTTGACCCCGTATCTGGCACGCTTGCTGGGAAGGAACTGTTTGAAAGACAAGCGGCCAGAAAACTTAATCAGGGACTCGTCAACGCAGACAACTTGATTGGGAGTAAACAAGGCTGCAAAACGTTGGTTGAAGTGGTTTATGAGGGGCCGAATTTTGTAGAGCCGATCAAATTCAGGGTCTCCACGAGGACGACAGAGTTCATTGTCACTGAAGTGCATGAACCGCAAGATCTGTTCGTATCGTGCCCTGGACATGGAGCGAGAGAACACGGGCATATGGTGGACTGCGAGGGTGGACCAATAAGTCCTCAGAGTCGGGAATTTATGCATGCCCATGTTGAGGGAAAGGCCCAGAAAGGACTTAAATTCGGAAACCGTAATTGGTTTCCAATCTCTGGCAAGGGAAGGCAACTGGGGATTAGCGGCGATGTATTGACCAGCGTATATATTACTTTGGTCCACAATAGATCTATAGAGATCTTCCGTGAAAAACAGCGATAAAAAAAAAATCGGATGGCTTAAAATCAGCTGTTTCCACCTGAATACCGGGTTGGCCAGGGAATGGGGGAAGTACGGGTCCTGCAGAAGTGGTGGGCACACAATCAGGATTGGCGAATTCTGCAGTTAGGACACTATGTGATCGACGGGCCTGCCTTTGTCTTCTTCTTGGTGGCAGCGGGACACTACTTGTGCTTGCCACCTCGCCAGCTTGAACTGCACTTATGGGACTCGCCACGTCACCAAGTGTTACTGCAGTGCTGGTTTGACTACGTCCAGGGTGTACTAGGCCGCTGGTGCTTGCCAGTTCACCAGAAGGAATAGCGGCGATAGTACTTCTCTGCTCCATACGAGAGACCTGCGGTTCCTGCACCTCAACAACAGCAGAAGATCGGGATCGGGTACGCCTGACCTTAGCAGGGACCTCACCTCCATCGCCAGAGCTATCTGTCATGGAGCCGCTGTCGTCTACTGGGTCGTATTCTGAGCCTGATTCTGACAGATGAGTGACCTCTTCACTATCTGACATACTCAGAAACAAGTAGGCCTGTTCACTAGTGTACTTGCGATTTGCCATTTTGGGCTCTAAATTTAGTAGTACACTAGTGAGATTCACAGGAAAAAAAGCTCCTAGGCTGCTGGCGACTGAATCAAAACGCTACCAAAAAAAACTGTTAGCGATCGCAGGGATCAGGCCTGACTCTGCGAACGCTGCAGTTATGTTTGCTTAGTGTTTTGTAAGTGACAGTGATCGATCGATACTGCACTTGGGCTGGGCTGGGCGGAGGGGGGAAAACGCAGGTGCTAGCAGGTATCTGGGCTGATCCCACTAACAATGCGTTTTTTGGAACCCTAAACTGCTGGGACGCTAGTATAGATCTGATCAGATCAGATATTGATCTGTTCAGATACTATACCACTAAGGGAGGTGTATGCTTTGCGCGTGGGTGTTTGCGGTGCTGGCACTAACCTGGGGCGACGCAGACCTTATTTGACCCTAAAACTTAACTGATATCACCCGCCGGGCGATCAGGGGGTTAAAACCGTTATTGGGTAATAAATGGCGGGTGCCCTGAGAGTATAAAAAAAAAAAAAACTAACTAACCAGCGTCACCCGTAACAGTAATACGGTGATCACTGGTGAAAGGGTTAACTAGGGGCAATCAGGGGGTTAAAACCTTTATTAGGTAATATATGGGGGTACCTGACGCTATATAAAAACCTGACGGAGAACCTAAATAACTAACTGGCTAACCAGCGTCACCAGTGACACTTATACGGTGATCACTGGTGAAAGAGTTAACTCTAGGGGCAATCAAGGGGTTTAAAACCTTTATTTAGGTTGTAATATGGGGGTACCTGACCTATAAACCTATTTATGAACCTATATAAACCTGGCGGTTACCTAGCGGCACCAGTGACACTAATGCAGCGATCAGAAAAACGATCGCTTAGTGACACTGGCAAAAGGGGGTGAAAGGGTTACCTAGGGGGCAATCAAGGGGTTAAACCTTTATTGGGGGGGGGGGGGGTAGGGGGCTACCTTAGACCTAAAGGGGCCTAAAACTAACTGCCCTGACAGTTATTACAGTCACACTGACACTAAATGCAGTGATCAGTAAATAAATGATCACTGCAATCAGTGACACTGTGACTGGGGGGGGCAGGGGGTGATCTGGGGGTGACAGGGGGGTGGATTGTGTGCCTATGTGTGCCTGGTGTCAGTGTAGTGTTTGTGCACTTACTTCTGCGTCTTCACCGCTCGGCGTCCCGGTCAGAAAGACCGACACGAGGAGCGTGACGTCACTTCCCCTTGCCTGTGTTTACAATTACACAGGCAAGGGAGAATGTGATTCGCCAGGAGCGATCGCGAGGGGGTGGCCAGAAACCACTGGCCGTCCCCTCTTCCCGGATCGCTCCTGAAGCGATACCGACCGTCCCCGCGGGCAGAGGGGGGTCCGATCAGACCCCCCAACCGCCTGAAGAATGGCACGTACAGGTACGTGGTTTTGCCTGTACGTGCCATTCTGTTGACGTATATGTACATGGGGCGGTCGGGAAGTGGTTAAAAGGGACGATTTTTTTTTTTTGTGTGACTGGCTTTGGGGGGGGGGGGGGGGGGGGGGCGGTGCCCATGCGCCCCCTATGGACGGGCCGCCACTGGTAAAAATCTGAGAGTAAAAATTGAGGTTCAGATATATAAACTCTTTTAAAGATTAAAAACACACATTTTTTTTTTCTACAGAAATTAAGAACCTGAAGATGTCCCAACGGAACCTCAAAGACGTTCCATTATGGTCCAGAGTAAGTAATGTTTGTGAAAATAAAAGTGTATATGGGAGTTGTGATCCTCGGTGTAAACAGGTGGCTGGGAGATGGTTCCGTCAACTAAAATTAGCTTTCTTCAGCAAAGCATAAAATAATGAAAGACGTCTTCATGGGCATTTCAAAACACCACAAGCAACTCTTCTCATCAGTACCACGCAGTGTTTTTGGGCTACCTTTCAGTGTTCTAGCAACAGTACATGCAATAACTAAAGTATTTTTTCAGGCCAGCTCACCCAACGGGCTACAGTCAGATTAAAGAGGCTTCCAGCAGCTAGGATCCAGGTAGGTTATCACTGATAGCAAAACAGCCATCAACCAGCTTCAATGATCAGCTGCTTTATAAACAGGCCTGAAATGGAAGTACTTGCCGTCTACTATTGACCATAACCCAGGCTGACTCTAATATACATTTTCACTTTTTTAATCATATTCTCTATAAACCACCCAGCCAACGTGTTCACTCCATAGGAACTTGCTGAGGCATTAGGCAGTTACCACTTTGTAGATGGTCGCAAATTGCCATGTACCTTACAGGTTAGGCTTGCAGCAATATTCAGAGAAGTACATGTTTAGGTCTAGGACTGCTGTATACAAATTTAAACTGAATAGTAATCTGCTTGCTGTAATGGCTTAAAGGAAAGGCCATGTAAAATTCCAGCCTGAAGCGATTTAGCAGAAAATTCATATTAAAATAATGCTAGGCTCCTAGTAGATCTTTAGCAAGTGCCCTAACTAGAACTATCAGGACAAGAGGTTCTCCAGTGAGCCTCAACAAATAATTGAGAGCAGACTGGAGGAGGTGGAGCCATGACGTAAGAGCGTGCAAGATGCTCTCCAGGTGATCCGGACCTTAGGAACCTCCCCGCCGGCTCGTAACTGCCCCGCATGCGGAAGCACGCTGCCGCCCGAAGTCAGCCCGGAACCCACAGAGCACAGTATGCGGTATGCGGCCAGGCTACGTGTGCGAGTCGGATGACTGAAGCGGGCTGAAACTCCCCACCGCTGCACCCCTCGCCCCCCTCCCGGGATATACGTCCTAGTGGGACATTGCAGGCAGGAGATCGGCAGCTTGGGCATTCCTGCTGAGCACCACGAAGCCCAAGGCTGCTACAAGGAACGGCTCCTATTGAGGCACAGAGCTACAGCGAACAGCCTCTGCAAAAGGAACGCCGGGATTCTGAATCCTGAAGAGGTTGGCAATTGCTGCATTGTTGGCTCTAGGAAAGGTACAACGGAAGCAGCGGACAGGTATTATTCTATGTTCTATGGCTTACTGCTGTGATTACTGAAAAGTAATTGGAAAATGACATTTTGCGGCAAGCATTGCCATACCCAGTATACATGCCGAGGATGTAAATTAAGCCATTAGCTTCCAGGTATAGTGGTTGGTGCAATAGGTGGAAGTAATACCGGAGTACCTGGAAAGGAAGGAAATCTCCTATATCTGATTTTGGGCTAGTGGACCACTGACCGTGGAACTTTGGACTGGAACGCATTGAGTCCCTGGTGAAGGTGGCTATAGTAGCAGCAGTCAGAAATCGGCTAAAAGTTCTGACCCCGCACTGCCCTAGGCCACACACAAACAGATACCGGGTCCTTGCAACCATTATTGACAGAATACAGCAAGAATAGGCTATTTCTTTTTTTTTTTTTTTTGGATTTGGCACCGTCCGACTGCTGAATTGTTGCACTGCTGTCGCTGTTGAAGGATACCTCCTCGTGGGTATAATCCCCTAATCTCCCTTCCTGTTTTTTTTTTTTTATCCCGCGGAAAAACCCGGGGGCGAAGGAACTATAATCAGTCGAAAAATGTTTAAACTAGTGGGGAAACCCCTTGAAATAAAGCGGCTGGTGGATAACAACAAGGGGGTAGGGATGGGCCCGGTGTTCGATTCGAACCCATGTTCGAATCGAGCACCGTGCGTTCGCTCGGCGAGCCCAGAACTATTGGGGCCGCTCGCATCAAATTCGTGTGATGCGAGCGGCCCCGCAATGCATTGCGCTAGTCGCAGTGCAATGCTGGCTGATGATTGGCCAAGCATGCACTGTGACCCTGCATGCTTGGCCAATCACAGCGCCGGCAGCGAGGAGAGCCATAATTGGCTACAGGCAGGATGCCTGTAGCCAATTATAGCTCAGGGGCTTTAGTACACGCCCCACGGTATAAGAGGCCGCCGCGGCGGCGGACTGCTGACAAGATATGCTATATTTCTGGGGATTTGTGTGTGCGTGCTGTTAGAACAGCATTGCAGTATCACATCTGGGGGGTGTCTATAGGTGGCCTGTGAAGGGGGGCAGGTTTCCTGTGCTTAGAACTTTCCCTGCAAAAAAAGTGTCATTTTTGCAGGAAAAAAGCTATTTAAAAGCACTCGCGGCTAATGAATTGATGGCTCCTGTAACACAGAGAACTGTCATTCATTAATAAAAAACAAAAAAAAAAAAAGCGTGGGGGTCCCCCCAAATTCAATAACCAGGCCCTTCAGGTCTGGGATGGATATTAAGGGGAACACCAGCCAAAAAAATAAAAAAAAAGGCGTAGGGTCCCCCTCAAAATCCATACCAGACCCTTGAGGTCTGGGATGGAGTTTAAGGGGAACCCTAGCCAAAAAAAAATGGCGTGGGGTCCCCCTCAAAATCCATACCAGACCCTTATCCGAGCACGCAACCTGGCAGGCCGCAGGAAAAGAGGGGGGGACGAGAGCGCCCCCCCCCCTCCCGCCTGAACCGTACCAGGCCACATGCCCTCAACATTGGGAGGGTGCTTTGGGGTCCCCCCCAAAGCACCTTGTCCCTAATGTTGATGAGGACAAGGGCCTCTTCCCCACAACCCTGGCCATTGGTTGTGGGGGTCTGCGGGCGGGGGGCTTATCGGAATCTGGAAGCCCCCTTTAACAAGGGGACCCTCAGATCCCGCCCCCCCCCCGTGTGAAATGGTAAGGGGGTACAAAAGTACCCCTACCATTTCACCAAAAAAGTGGCAAAAATGTTAAAAATGACAGGAGACGGTCTTTGACAATTCCTTTATTAAAATCTTCTTTCTTTCTTCATCCTTCAGTTTCTTCATCTTCTCCTTCCGTCATCTTCTTCCATCTTCTTCCTCCGATCCGCGTAGTGTTACTATGAGGGGCAAACCCAGTAAAACAAGCAAAAGTGTGCAGCTTATATCTAGTCCGGGAGGGATTCAGAGGTACATGGCGAACACCAGTATAGTAGAAGAAGTACAGGGAAGCCCCAAATTAGGGGCACCCATACGCTCAGGGTTGAATAGACAGAAGAAATTAAAGGAAGTAATGTAAATGGAGGGAAAGCAGGGGGATCAAAGGGAGGGGGCAGTGGTGCACAGGGTAGCGATAAAGGGAAAGCAGCAGATGAAGCGAGGAAGGAGGGAAATAGACCAGCGGGAGCAGGAGCAGGTTCAGCAGGAGAAAGTTGCACAGAACATACACAGGAGGACACCTCAAATAAAGGACATGCTGGCAGAGATGTTTGCTAAAATGGAAACAATCGCTGAAAGTAGAAATCAGCGCAGTAAGGACAGATATTGGGTTAGTGTTAGGGCGAGTGGAGGAGATTGAAAATAGATTAGAAGTACAGGAGCTAAGATTAGATGAGATAACAGAACAAGTAATGGCCCTGCAGAGAGCGAATAGAGCCCTAATGTACAGGTTAGAAGACCAAGAGAACAGGAGGAGGAGGAAGAACGTGCGTATTAAAGGTTTGCCAGAGACCCATAGTAACAGAGCTGAGGAAAATAGCACAACAATTATTCAATCCCTGTTTGGATAGAGAAGTTACTGAGAATTTAAAGATAGATAGAATACATAGGGTGGCACAGCGTGTAGGCGCGGGGTCAGCAAAACCTAGAGATGTAATAGCGAGGTTCCATTATGCCGAAGAAAAGGCCCAAATAATGAAGTTAACGACGGTCCAAGGGGTAAAATATGAAGGCGCAGATCGGCAGGTTTATTCGGATTTGGCGGGGGAAACACTGGTGAGAAGGATACGGTTAAAACCGTTGACTGAGGCTCTGAGAGCTGCAGCGATATCTTACCAGTGGGGTTTCCCCACCTGTCTGATATGGAAAAAAGATGGTCGGACTGCGGTACTGCGCTTTCCAGAAGATTTAATAGGCTTCTGTGACCGCTTAGGTATACAGCCCCCCTCTCTCCCAGGGTGGGAAGAGGGGGGAACTCAGCCAGCACAGAACAAGCAAAAATGGAATAGAACTGGGGGAAGGGGTGAGAGGAGTTAAATAAGATCAGGGGACGAGAAGGTGAACGAGCGGGGGGGGGGGGGGTGAGGGAGGGTGGACACAGGGAGGGGTCGGGGCGCTCTGGGATGAGAGCCACCCGGGAACTATGGAAAAGGAAGGTGTCGACGTACTCCATAGAATAAACAAAAACAGTCTGTCCAGCCATATTGGCGTGTAGTTTCGGATGGGGGGGGGGGGTTGGGTGGGTTGTCATTATGTGGGTGTGGGGTTCCACCCTTTTTTTTTTCCTTTCTTTTTTGGTTTCTTTTTGTCTCGCTCGCTCCCCCCCCCCCCCCCCAGCATCAGTATAGGATAACCCTGGGTCCCATGAGAGGCCCCTAATGACCAAACGAAAAACTAAGAGATGGTAGTGGTTACATACAATGTAAGGGGCCTAAACAAAAAAAAAAAAAAGATATAACTTAAATAAGGAATTGCAATTCTTGGATGCAGGTTTTGCCTGCCTCCAGGAGACTCACATAACTCAAACATCAGGGATTAAATTGGTTTCACACCAATTCCCTGTATGGTTCTACGGGGATACACCTTCTCACTCAAGAGGTATAGCAATTGGCTTCAGTAAGGTGTTAAAGTTTGAGGTCAAGGAGCGTCTCGTAGACCCAGATGGAAGATACTTGTTTTTAAAAGGAAAATTGTTTAACATGAGATGTACAATTGTGAATGTTTATGCACCGAATAAAAACCCAGACAAATTTGTTATAAAAATCTTGAAAAAATTAGAAGGTTTAAAAATGTTGAAAAAATTAGAAGGGTTCAAAGAAGGTAAACTGATAGTAGCAGGAGACCTGTTTTTCCCCGGTCCACAACTCCAACACCAGTTGATGTCGGCCCTTAAAATGGCAGAAATAAAAACAATTACTTTGTCAGACCATGCACCAGTGAAGATACAACTGGAGATAAAAGGGGATTCTGGACCGGGATTAAACTGGAGGTGATCAAGAAGCAATAAATAGGATTGAACAGGAATTAGATAGCTTTTTTAAGATCAATGAGACACCAGGAATATCAAGTGCAACAGTATGGGAGACCCACAAGGTGGTAATCAGGGGGATTTTAATAGGAATTGGAGCAGGAAAGAAGAAGGCAAGGGGAAAGAGGAAAAGGGATTTGTATAAAGAAATAAGTGAGCTAGAGCAAAGAACAAGACCTAAAGGGATCCCAGAAAGGCAGGAGCTGATCACAAAAAAGAGAGAACTAGAAGAATGTTTAGATCAAGAGAGTAAAGCAGCATTCCACATTATAGATAAGGAAAGGTACCAGTGGGGAAATAGATCGGGTAAATGGATGGCCAGAAGGGTGAAGGAAAAAAACAGAATAGGACCTTTATAGCAAAGGTTAGAGATGAAAGAGGTAGTATACAAATCCCATCCCCAGAGATCGCAAAGACATTCCATACCTATTATAGTACCCTACATAATATTAACCAAAAGGGGGAAAATAAGATAATACAGAGAGAAAAGATGAGGGAATACCTGCGGCACCTGGACCTCCCAAGGGGCGAGAGGGAAGTAATGGAGACCCTCGAGATACCCATAGCAATAGAGGAAGTAGAAAGAGGAATTAAAAACACAGCCTCAGGAGGAAGCCCAGGCCCCGACGGATTCCCCATCGGGTATTATAAAAAGTTCTGTAAACAGTTAGCTCCGAAATTATGCAATTATTTCAATACGGTAAGGGAAGGCGACAAGTTTAGAGAGGAGACACTTTTGGCACACATTACTCTCATCTTAAAAGAGGGGAAAGACCCCATGACAGTCGAGAGTTACAGGCCGATTTCGCTATTAAACTCAGATATAAAGCTTTTCTCAAAAATTATAGCAGAAAGATTGAAGTCATGTTTGCCTAAATGGATTCATAATGACCAGGTGGGATTTGTACAGGGAAGGAAGGGATAATTCACTGAAATCTATACTCCTGATCCAAGAAGCTATGAGGAGAGGTGCTCCCGCTGTGCTAATGTCAATTGATGCCGAAAAGGCCTTTGACAGGGTTAAGTGGGAGTTCCTCTTTGAAACATTGAGATACCTGGGATTGGGCGAGAGGATGATGAAGATGATAACAGCACTGTATTACCATCCGATAGCTATAATAAGAGTTAATGGCACCCTGTCCTGCCCCCTTGAATTATTTAACGGGACAAGACAGGGTTGCCCACTCTCCCCGCTTCGATTCCTATTACGTTGGAACCCCTGATGGCAGCAATAAGCAAAAAATCAGGATATCCAGGGTATACAGGCCGGAGAGAGGGAGTACAAGGCATCCGCATTTGCATTTGCGGATGACGTGCTCCTGTATATATCAAGGCCAAGAACATCAATCCCAACGGTTCTGAAGGAGTTAAAACAATATGGTAAACTATCTAATTTTAAAGTAAACATGACAAAATCAGAAATATTAAACTTAACGCTACCTGTAGAAGAGCAGACTGCAATTCAGGCCAAGCTACCACTTAAGTGGTGTAAGAAAGAATTAAGCTATCTAGGGATTAAGTTGACAGCTCAATTAATTTTATGCCTCTCCTTAATAAAATTAAAGAGCATTTAAGCAGGATGCAATATAAAGCTCTCTCCTGGCTGGGAAAGATAAACGCAGTTAAGATGTTTATCTTACCTGTGTTTATATATACCTGTCAAATGATCCCTATACATCTCCCTCAGAAATACCTTAGTAAAGTAAAATCAATGATAACAAAATTTGTCTGGGCACGTAAATGGGCGCGCATTGCGTACAATATAATGGTAAGAGGGAAAGAGAGGTGGTCTGGCTGCTCCCGACTTTAAAAAATATTATGAAGCTATCGCGATCTTGAGAATAATAGATTGGACTCATAATAGGAAGGATAAGAGTTGGGTCGAGTTAGAAATGAGCCTAAGTAAAACAAATATAGGAAAAATGGTATGGATACCCCCACAATATAGAGACTTGGGCCCAAACACAAATATACTCACAAAAAATTCACTAAAGGTGTGGGATGTAATAAATAAGAGACACAAATGGAACTACAATTCACCTTTAATTCCCCTTCTGGATACACATTTCTTCCCACCAGGTAAGGAAGAGTATTTATATTTTAGTAGGTGGGCTAATAAGGATAATTTAAAATTGCAGGATATAATGGTAGGAAATAGATTACTCACTTATAATGAAATCACTCGGGAATGGGGACAGAAAGCACTAGACAAATGGAGATATACGCAGCTACAGCACTTCGCACAGAACCTACTTAGGCCATTACGAGGAAAGCGACAACTAAGACCCTTAGAGAAATTAGTAGAGTCCCCACAAAGTTTAGTAAAAAGGATAGCAAAAATATATAAAATATTGGTACGGGAGGCTGAACATGAATACCCACCCTACATAGAAAAATGGGAAAAAGAAATAGGCCCGTTAAGTAGTGAGGAGCATAGAAATAAGATAATAAGGCTGGTTCATTCGGTAGCAAAGGATTCACAAACAGTAGAGATGGCATACAAGCTACTGGCAAGGTGGTATGTAACCCCACAAAGAGCGAACGCATATAGTGAGGACAATTCGCCAACCTGTTGGCGAGGGTGTCAGGTAGTTGGGACATTCTCACATTTATGGTGGGAGTGCCCCAAAATAGGGGAATATTGGAACCAAATAATAGAAGCAATTTACGAAATAACTGGAGAAAGGGTTAAAAAACAACCATGGACATGTTTGTTCCATGACACGGAAAAGGGCGTTAGACAATATGGAGCCACTTTGGTCCCCTATCTACTGAACTCAGCCAAGGCTCTGATCCCCTGCCTGTGGAGGACTCCGAACGCCCCATCAATGACAGAGTGGGTCAAGAGAGTGGAATGGACAAGAAGGGTCGAAGAGTCAATCCACAAGGCAGAGGATACAGAGGGGATACATCAGAAATTATGGAAGAAATGGGAGGAGTTTAGGAGGAGGGGGGGATGGGTGCAATCAATTGAAGGACTTGACTCAGTATGATTTTTATAAACTGTGAAAATAAAGAATATAAAAAAAAATAATTCAGAGCAATTCTGATCTTTCTCCCGGCTGACCCTGGAACCTAGGGAGAACCACAGTAGAGCCACTAGGCATATTGTCCCTTGTAAGTTTAGAGAAGCACAATGTCCTTAAATGAACGGTGGAGTAAGCCCATTTTAACTGTTTTATATACAAGCTAAAATGTTGGCCAAAGAGTTTGAACCTGTGTGTTTATCATTCTCTTGAGCCATGTCTCCTCAGATTGTCCAGTTAAACATTCCTTCCTGCTCCATTGTTTGCATACGGTACCATTTTCTCATTTCCTATCCCTGGGATTAAAATCTCTAGGACAGAGTTGTAAAGCTTCACTGTCGCGCTTACGCAAAACACAGCTGGTCTGACACTATAGCTTGCTACTGTGTTCTTCACCAATAGCAGCCCCCTTTTCCATAAGGCAAGCAGGCCTACCGGTACTCGGTTGCCCCCAGGTCTTAGACGCAATGCTATAGTGCCTGCCCATCATGACAGGGCAAGTGCAAAGCAAAAAGGTACTTGCAATTGAGAGATAGGTAGAGTGGTTCTATGACGGTCCAGGTAAAAGGCAGGCAGAGTTCCAACAATAGTCCGATATCCGGTCCAAGTTCATACACAGGAAAATCTAAACAAGCAGGGCAGACAGACAGACAGAGAGCGAGAGAGCGAGAGCTTTATCAGGAATTACACAAGTTATCACAGGCATGCAACTGAAAATTTGTCTGGCTTTATAACAGGCTTGGTTTCCACCCTGAGACTGGACACATTAACCCCTTCCTGGTGGACAGACAAACAAGGAGAATGCCATAGCCAAAACCAGTATGCTGGAAGGTAGAGTAGGCGCGCTAGATGTTCCTGCCACTCACAAAGCCAGTGTTTCTCAACTCCATTCCATTCCTCAAGGCACCCCAACAGGTCATGTTTTCAGGCTTTCCATTGTTTTGCACAGGTGATTTCATCAGTTTTACTGCCTTGGTAATTACCACAGCCATTTCATCTGAGGGAAATCCTGAAAACATGATCTATCGGGCCACCTTGAGGACTGGAGTTGAGAAACACTGCACCTGGTTTTCATGCATTTTATCTCAAGGTTTGTGCCCTTTATTATTGCAAAAGTATTTTACTTTTTTCTCCTCTCACAGGATTATTAAAAGAAATGAACACCTTTCCCAAGATCTACAGATGTGCAAAGAAACTTTCAATCAAAGCACCAGTTTTTTCGTCCAGATTTGTATCTACCAAGATTGCAAAAGACCAATGACTTGGCTTTTATATCCTCTCTGAACATTTTAAGGCAGTGGTAATTAGGGCTGAAACAACTAATCGACAACTAATCGATTATGAAATGAATCGATTACTATTTTCATAATCGATTAATCGGCCAGTAACATAATGGGGTTAAAAAAAAAATAAGATGAGCCCTTTATAGTACAAAAAGAGCAAATAATTGCTACTGTAAATAGTAGTGATTATCTGAAATGTACTACAGTTCATTTACATGGTTGCACGTTCACATCTATGCTTTTTTAGCCACTGCTGTTTGAAAAAGGGTCAGGGGCTTTTTTTAAACGCAAAACAGTGCTTTTTTTGGTTCAATATACTTCAATGGAGAAGCTGCAGAAAAACTGATAATTGTATCATACTTACCGTAATTTTCCTTTCCTGGTGCCAATCCATGGCAGCATACATGTGATAGAGCTCCGCCTCTACTCCGCCTTCAGGACTAGTGATTAGCATAAATTAATAGCCCCTCCCCCAACATTCTTCGTAATATAGAATACCGAGGGTGGGAGTTTATGCTGCCATGGATTGGCACCAGGAAAGGAAAATTACGGTAAGTATGATACAATTTTCAGTTTTCCTGGTGCCTCCATGGCAGCATACATGTGATAAATAACTAGCTCACATGGGTGGTTTTAATGCTTTAACAAAAAATAAACTTTAATCAAACACAGACATAGCAGCATGAAGCGCTTTTCTCCCGAACTCTACGGTTGTAAGAGCCCCGGGATCAATACGATAATGTTTGAGGAACGTGTGTGTCGGGAAGACCAAGCCTAATGTTTCTCTTGAAACATTTGCCCTCGCTGCCCAAGATGCCGATACTGCTCTTGTTGAAGGAGCATTCACCTGAGCCGAAACTTGCTGTGGCTTCCAAGTAGGCCCTGAGAACTTTGGATATGTCTAACTCATAACAGGAGTTTGATTCTGAGTCCATGAAAACTGGTAACGCCCATGGTTCTGATAGGTTTGCCGTTGAGGTGACCTTGGGTGTGAAACCTCTGAGAGGGCGAAGTTCTACCCTATCTGGAAAAAAAAAAAAAGAAGGATGTGATCATCCCCAATGCCCAGGGAGTGGATTTCCGAAATCCTCTTGTCGGATGTAATCGCCAACAGAAAAGTTGTTTTTAAAGTCAAGTTACAAATTGAGACCTCTTCAACCGGTACAAACGGATGAGTGGATAGGACTTCCAATATTAGAGTAGGATCCCACTTTGGAAAGGAACGTCTGGATGGGGGACACATCTTCAATACTCCCCTGAGGAACGTAACCACTAAAAGGTCTTCTGCCCCCCTGGTGTTAGTTGCTGCAGAAGTTGCGGAAACTTGTACCTTGAGGGAACTCTGGCTGAGCCCCAAATCAAGACCAGTTTGCAGAAAACTCAGAACATCAGCAGTGGAAAGAGAGAGATAGGATCAAATCCTTTTCCTGGGGCATAGGATAAGAACTTGTCCCAAATTCTTGCATAGATTGTGTTGGTTGTAGGCTTCCTAGCTTTTAACAGGGTGGATATGACCTCTTGGGAACAGCCTAACGATTCAAACCTCCTCCTTTCCACTTCCATACACAAAGATCCAGCTTCTGTGGGTCTGGATGGTCCAGCCTGCCCTGGGTCAACAACTGCAGAAAGGGAGGAATTCTGATCGGATGATCCACACTGAGGTGCATGGCTAGTGGAAACCACGGTCTCTTCGACCAATAGGGTAGCACTGCTAGCACTTTGACTGGTTCGTTCAGGAGTCTGAGGAGAAACCTCGAAATGAGTGGGCGAGGAGGAGAGGTGTAAGCTGTCTTGAAGGTCCAAGGACAAGACAGCGCATCTACTCCTTCCGCCTGTGGATGTGGAAGGTGAGAGAAGAATCTCCTGATTTTGCAATTCTCATGCGTAGCAAAAAGATCCACCAGTGGGGTCTGCCCTAGATTGGAGATTTGGATGAACACATGGGGATGTAGAGACCACTCGTTGTCCCCAAACCTCCTCGATAAGACATCTGCCTCTGTGTTCATCTTGCCTGGGAGATACATTGCCCTGAGGTCTACCAGGTTCCTCTCTGCCCAGAGCATTACAGGTTCCACTTCTCTCAGAAGTGTCTTGCTGTGGGTGCCCCCTTGTTTCTGAAGGTACGAGACCGCCACCTTGGTGTCCAAACATAGAAGTACTCTCTGTCCCTTGACCTGAGATGCAAAACAGGTTAAGGCTAGAAATGCTGCCCTCATTTCTAGGACGTTGGACACTGTCCCTCTGGTGGGAAAGGACCATCTTCCCTGAATTCTCTGCAATGGGCACCCCACCCCTGGCCACTCGCATCTGACGTAATTGTGGACCATGAGTGGGAACCCAAATGATAGAGCCGGGAGAGATTCTCTGGATTCATCAACCAGTGTAATGACCACTGCTCATTAGCGTTGTTAAACGGATTGTCTGAGACAGATGTTGTCGTCTCCATTGTATTAAGAATCCCGTCTGGAAGTGTCTCAGATGCTAGTGAGACCATGGAACTAGAGGTATGCACGAGGACATCGTGCCAATAAGGCTCAGACACTGCAAGGCTGATAGATGGGATCTCTATGACCTTGGATACCTTCTGAATGATGCCCTCCATCTTCATCTGGGGTAAAGAGACTGTGCCTAGGAGCGTACCAAACATTGCTCCTAAGTAAACCATCTGCTGTGTTGAAACTAATTGGCTCTTCCGATGGTTCACCAGCCACCCGAACTCCGACCACTACTGGAGAAGAATCTCCCTGTGGACTAAAAGGTGGCTCGGGTTTTTTTGACAGCAAGAGGATATCGTCCAGGTAGTGATAAATTCTTAACCCCCTCTTTCTTTCATAGGGGCCAAGACAGATATCAACACTTTTGTGAACACCAGAGGGTAGGTGCATAGCCCGAAGGGCAGAGCTTGAAATTGCAGGTGGACATGACCCACTGCGAACCTTAAGTATTTTTGATGGTAGAATAGGGATGTGGAGGTACGCATCCTGCAGGTCTATTGAGATTAATCAATCTCCTGGTTGTATGGTTTGTATGATGGTTTGGAGTGACTCCATCTTGAAGCTTTCGAGATGGATGTATTGATTTAGCTTTATCAGATCCATTACAGGTCTCCAGTCGCCTGTTTTTTTTCTGCACCAGGAAAAGGGTGGAAGAAAAACCTGTAAAATCGATCTGATGGGGGGACAGGTATTGCTGCCCCTTGACGCTGCAGGGACTCCAAAAAAAAAAATTGGTTTAAGGCCAGTGCCTTCTGTGGGGAGGCTGGTAACTGTCTCTTTGAAGGACGTGTGAGGAGGCTGCTGAGAGAAAGTCCAGAAGTGACCATACCGGATCGTTGCTAGGACCCATGGGTCTTGACATTTGGAGACACAGATGGGGAAAACGTTTTTTTTTTAACCGGGCTCCCACTGGGGGCGTTTCCTCCCCGCTGACGTCAAAAGGACTTTGTACCCTCCTGGGGAGCAGTGAGGGACTTGTACTTTCTGGCTCCCAGAAAAGAAGTCTGGGTGCCTCTCCACGATTTCTTGTTGTCCCTAAAGGGGCGAGACTGCCTGAAGTCTCTAGAATTTGATTGCAGGAATCGTGATAAATAGGCCTTTGTTCTCCGGACCTTCCTGTCCTGATGAAGTAAGCCAGATTTGCCCCCTGTTACTCTGGAGATTACTTTGGTCGAGTTTCTCAACAAAGATTTTCCATCAAAGGAAATCTTGCACCAATTCTG
The DNA here is from genome assembly GCA_028564925.1 of Lithobates sylvaticus. Classification (NCBI taxonomy): domain Eukaryota; kingdom Metazoa; phylum Chordata; class Amphibia; order Anura; family Ranidae; genus Lithobates; species Lithobates sylvaticus. Next base: position 258,579,794 of record CM053029.1, on the reverse strand, counting down.
CTTTGATGCTAGATCGGCTGTCCAAGGCTTTAGCCATAAGGCCCGCTTTGCCATAACAGAGTTGCAGCATTGAATTGGCTGAACACCGGATTGTGTCAATTGCAGCTTCTCCCACGAAATCCGCCAACTTAAGCTCCTCCAGAGCTTTGATTATGTCATCTTTGCGTCTTGGTGCAGGGATGTCTCAATATTTTCCATCCAAGACCTGATGGCATTGGAAACAGATGTCAGCGCAATGGCTGGTCTGCAAGCCACCCCTGCTTCTAGATAGATGTATTGATCTAGACCTCAAATGGAGCTATCTAGGGGATCCTTGAAAGACGTTGAATCCTCCATTGGCATTGTTACATTTTTGCCAGACGCACTACAGCCGCATCCATAAACGTGCTACAGAAAACTCTATCAGTTTTGTTCCACTCATCCTCTATGATCTCCCCCATTAATGGGAAGAAGATTTGGTTTCTCTTGAGGAATGAGAAATAGTTTTTTGATTTTTGAGGAGGCCCTTCCGGGTCTTCCCAGGCAATGTCGCTCCTCACCGCTTGTACAAAGTGTTGAACCAGGGAGAAATTGAAACCAGACGGTTCTGTATCATCTGAGGACTCCTCGGATGAATCTACCGGTGGGATTTGTTTAGCTGTTTTTCCTGATGGAGGCAAAGGAGTACTAACAGCTGATGGGCCCGAAATGTCGGGGTCCAAATCCAACACCTGGGCAGCTTGTGAAACCGGGTGAGCTGGAATCATGGCCGTCAGTTCAGAAAGAGAGTCTCTCATGGTTTGCTTAAGCAGGTCAACCACCTGCTGGCCTTCTAATTCCCGGTTAGCTGCGTAGTCCCTGAGACAGTCTCTGCAGACGAGCTTAGTAAGAAAGCAAAAAGAAATAGAGTCTATTTGCACACCAAATTTTTAAACGAAGTCAACGCAATAGGAGTGAGATAAAAGTATAAGGCTGGCCATACACTACCCAACCCCCCTCTATAGATCTCCCTCAGATCTATAAAAAAAACTTACAATATGTGGTCAAATCTAATCACCCCCAATTTGCATGCAATCAGGCAGGCCCCTGTACCACACAGTTGAAGGCAAACCTAATGGAAATTGAACAAGAAAATTGCATGGTCAATGGCCAGCTCCACACATACCTGTAATGCTGAAGTAATTTGGACTGCAGGGCATACACCTGATATGCAGAGCAGCCCTGAGTCCAATTTAGAGCCAACATTTTAAAGCTAAAAAGGGAGAGCAGCTTAATTAAAAAGGACCTACCCTATTACTGGCAAAAAAAAAAAAGAAACAAAACCAAGGCCACGGCAAGAGAGTGAGAACCCTGAAGGGTAGTACAAAAAAGCTAGAGAAAAAAACCTCAGAAATAGCAAGGAAACACCGTTCTGCACATGTGCAGACCAGGAATAAATGTCTTAAAGGGGACATTTTTTTTTTTTTTTTAAACCTATAAACTTTAACCACCAGGGCTCAAAAACAGTGCAGACATGGAAGCAAAAAGAAAACCTAACCTGACCAAGAAGGAAGAGAATCTGATCCTCCCGCCGTCATCACCAGCATTCGTTTTTCTGGAAATTCAGCAGACTGCGTTCCTATGAGGAAACTCTGCAAGACCCCAAAAGATCCTCAGAAGGGGTTCCCAGTCTTATCAGTGCATTGAGCGAACCCAAGAACAGGGACTGCGCACGGGAGAGGCTTAACCCGGCAGACGCTGCCGACTGCAGCGGTATGGACATACTGCTTCTCTTCACCAGTCAAGAGGAATGAGGAAAAAAAGGAGAATGTTGGGGGAGGGGCTATGCCCTTTAATTTATGCTATTCACTAGTCCTGAAGGCGGAGTAGAGGCGGAGCTCTATCACATGTATGCTGCCATGGAGGCACCAGGAAAGCATGTTTTTTTTGCAGCAATTTGTGTTTTTTAATCTGCCCAAAAAAAGTATATCTCTTCTGTCTGCTATTCTCAGAGTGGATTAAATATTTTGCTCCCTAACCATATAGTTGGTTATTTATATTTAAGAATAAATTGCCTTTTTTTTTAAACTTTACATATTAACTAAATTATACACCACACTTTTTTTTTTTTTTTTTTTTAAGGTTATCAACCAATTAATCGATTATTCGAAACAATAATCGGCCAACTAATCGATTAGGAAAATAATCGTTAGTTGCAGCCCTAGTGGTAATCAACCCTGTCCGCAGGGCCCACCAACAGGCCAGGTTTTATGTATTACCTGAGCAGCAAATGATATCACCTTTGACGTATTTCAGTTATCTTTCAAACCTTGCCTGTTAGTGGGCCCTGAGGACAGGGTTGATGACCACTGGTTTAAGGTATTTTTCCACCTCCCTCTAGCTTGTTTGGGAGAAATAATTTTTTATTTTTGAATTATGTTTTGTGCCATTGTTATAGGTTCACACATCTTCAGAGCGAATTGCACAGGAGTCCTGTGTGTCTTCTGGTCTGGTTTCAGGTTTGAATTCAGTCAAAAATGACGACGAAAAACAAACCTGAAATTGTGAACAGGGGACACACCGGACCTCTGCTGTGAGCCAATCCATACTGCAGTGTGAACCCAGCTGTAAATTTTCACAGTTTTGTACCATTTTAGGAATGTTGTGTATTGTTTTCTCAGAGCACTTTTCATCTACCGTATATACTCTAGTATAAGCCGAGTTTTGCAGCACATTTTTTTTGCCCCCCTCGGCTTATACTTGAGTCAAGCATTTTTCTGCAGAAAAAAAAAAAATATGGTATGCAAGCCCAATGGAACCAACACTACAACATATCCACATTTTTAGTTCCTAGCACCAAGTGGCCCTGAGATACGGGGCCCCAAAATCGGTTCGGAAAATGTCATTCTCTGCTGCAGAAAAGTGCTTGACATTTTCTGACCCGACTTTGGGGCCTCGTATCTCAGGGCCACTTAGTGCTAGGAACCCCAAATTTGGTATGCAAACCCAGTGGAACCAACACTACAACATATCCAAATTGGAGTTCCTAGCACCAAGTGGCCCCGAGATACAGGGCCCCCAATTCGGTCAACTGTGTCCATCTGCAGCAATGTCATTTCGGGACCCTTTGGGTCCAGAGACCCCAAATTGGCTGCAGCTATGGGGCATCTAGGAACCCTTAACTACCAAGTTTGAAGTTCAGGGGACCTATGGCTGCAAATGTGCACAGTGAGGCATGCAAATGGGCACAGTGAGGCTGCAAATGGGCATTGTTGACCCTCTTTTCCACTTACAGTAGCTGCGCATTTCTCACCAGTGGCGGCTGGTGCTCCAAATTTTTTGGGGGGGCGCAAACAAACAGCCTCACTGTGCCATCAAACGCTGCCACTGTGCACATTAAACGCTGCCACTGTGCCCATATAGCGCTGCCACTGTGCCCATTAAACGCTCCCACTGTGCCCATTAAACGCTGCCACTGTGCCCATTAAACGCTGCCACTGCCCATATAACGCTGCCACTGCCCATATAACGCTGCCACTGTGCCCCAAGTACTGCCACTGTGCCCATTAAATGCTGCCACTGTGCCCATCTAACGCTGCCACTGTGCCCATCTAACGCTGCCACTGTGCCCCAAGTGCTGCCACTGTGCCCATCTAACGCTGCCATTGTGCCATCTAACGCTGCCACTGTGCCCATTAAATGCTGCCACTGTGCTCCAAACACTGCCACCGTGCCCCAAGTGCTGCCACTGTGCCCATCTAAAGCCCCATACACACGGTTGGATTTTTGCATGGATTCTGTCCGATCGGACAATGTTGTTGAAAAATCAGACCGTGTGTATGCACCATCGGACAGTGTACGTCGGATTGTCCGACGGACAAAGTCCTATCTCCTGCTGGATAGATTTGCCGACAACACGGTCCGATCACACCAAATCCGATCGTGTGTACGGTTGTCCGACGGACAAAGTGCTACGCATGCTCAGTTCACATTACAAGACCAAAGCTATTGGCTACTAGCCTCTACGTAGTCCCGTCGTACGCAACGAACGTCACCACGTTCAGAATGATCGGATTTTCCGACAACTTTGTCCGCCCGTGTGTACGCAAAACCAACATCGGACAAAGTACGACGGACATGATCCGACGGACCTGGTCCTCGGATAATCCGAGCGTGTGTATGGGGCTTAACACTGCCACCGTGCCCCAAGTGCTGCCACTGTGCCCATCTAACGCTGCCACCGTGCCCCAAGTGCTGTCACTGTGCCCATTAAATGCTGCCAATGTGCCCTCTGCCATCTACCGGCACTTACCTTGTCTCGGTGTGCAGCTGGTGACGGCGTCAGGCGGCGAGCAGTGTCTCCTCATTGACCCGACATCTTCTCCCGCGCTCCTCCTGTCTTCTGCAATGATTGGACGCCTAGGCGTCCAATCACAGCGCCTGTGACTTCAGCCAATCAGGTGACCGGTAACACAGACCCAGCAACCTGATTGGCTGAGAGGCGGGTCTGTGTTAGGGAAGCGATGTATTCGCTTTTCTAACACAATACTGTGTAAACAGCGAACGCACAGCATCGCGCCCGCTGTTTACACTTATGGAAGCCTATTAGAGCCCACCGCTCTAATCAGGTCCCCTATTAGAGCTTACAGCTCTAATAGGGCGCTTCCAAAAACACCCCCCCCCCCCCCCCCGCTGTACTTCAGATGCCCAGCGCCCGACAAGGGGCCGGACACCTGAATAGGGCGCTACAGCGGTGACAATAGATAGATTCATGCAATGAATGAATCTATCTATTGGTGATAGAGCGGTGCAGGAAAGAGGGGGCGGCGCTCCTGCGCCCTCTATGCACGCACCGCCACTGATTCTCGCCCTAGGCTTATACTCGAGTCAATGCGTTTTCCCAGTTTTTTTGTGGTAAAATTAGGTGCCTCGGCTTATATTCGGGTCGGCTTATACTCGAGTATATACGGTAGTTGATCTGACTACAGAGGACTGTATATATAAAATATCTTCTATTTAAATTAAAATAATATATATTTGTACAAAAAAAGTTTTGGCTATACATTTAAATAAAAAAAAAATGATAAAACGTATTTGTTTTATGCTTCTTGAACAATGCTAGTTTCATGGCTGTGCTTCCAATACTTTTAAGTTTAAATGACTATTGGGACTTTTCTGTGTGTAGTTCTTAAATACTCACACCCTATAATACAGGTATCTGCACCCACTTCCGGGACGCATTATCTGAGCTGCCCCGCCTCTATCCGAGAATGCCCCGTTGTGTCTTGGGAAACACAGTTCCCAGGACACAGCGGGGACCAATAGAGGCACGCAGCGCGACTCGCGCATGCGCAGTAGGGAACCGGGCAGTGAAGACGTTGCGTCTTCACTTCCTGATTCCCTGACAGAGGATGGCGGCGGGGCAGCGAGAGACAAGCAATCGCTCGTCATCTTCTGCCGACACCGCTGGAACCTGGAACAGGTAAGTGTCCATTTATTAAAAGTCAGCAGCTGCAGTATTTGTAGCTGCTGACTTTTAAAAAAAAAATTTCAGGTGGCGCTCCGCTTTAATCTGCAGACAAAGTGGGCTTCGTTTGTCAATATTTTGACACTACAATATCAAATAAAAAGGTGTATTTATAGTAATGGCAAAATAGAGCATGCTTTGATTAGTTAATACGAGTTTGGTAGCTTACACAAGCTCATTCTGCAGACAACGGGGACACCCTGTGGCCTTTCTAGGCAACAGCAATCTCATGTCAACTATATTCACACTAATATTAATCTAGAGAGCATGCTCAGAAGAATTCATATCAATTTTCAAGTTACTAAGAGTTCAGTATTCTGCAGTCAGTGTTTTTTTTTTCCTTTCTATTTTTTGTCACTGCACAATCAAATAAACTGTGTATTTATAGCAATAGCAAAATAGAGCATGCTCAGATGAGTTCATACAAGTTTGTTAGCCTACACAAGCTCCTCCTGCAGACAATATGGACATCTTGTGGCCTTTCTAAGCAACACCATACTCGTATGGACTACATTCACTCATATAAACTACATTCACAGTAATAGTAATCTAGAGAGCATGCATCTGAGTCTGCAAGAGCTCAGTAATCTGCAGACAAAGTGGGTTTCATTTGTAATTTTTTTTTGACATTACAAAATCAAATACAAGTTGTATGCATAGTAATGACAAGCTAGAGCATGCTCAGATGAGTTCACATGAGATTGTTTGCTTATAATAGCTCATCCTGCAGACAATGGGGACATCTTGTGGCCTAAGTAAACTATTCAGCTTTAATGGTAATCTAGAGAGCATGCTTAGGAGCATTTATATCAATGAGTTTGTAAACTCATTCTGCAGACAATGGGGATTATTTACTAAAGGCAAATACACTTTGCCCTACAAATGCAAACTACACTTGACATTGCACTGAAAGTGCATTTGGAAGTGCAGTCACTGTGGATCCGAGTGGGACATGCAAGGAAAATAAAAAACAGCATTTTAGCTTGCACATGATTGTATCATAAAATCAGCAGAGCTTCCCCTCATTGTACATCTACCCCTCAGATTTACAGCGACAGCACTCCCATGTGCAATTTCAAGTGCACTTTGCACTTGTATTTTGCACTTGTAGTGCAAAGTGGATTTGCCTTTCAAAAATAACCACCAATTTTTTTTATTTTATTTTTTTGCATTGGTTTGCAACCACAAGATCAAATAAACTGTGTAAATATAGTAGTGGCAAATGATGACAATGGGCAGACAAGTTTAAATGATTTTGTTAGCGCATCTTGCAGCCTTTATAAGCAAAAGCATACTCATATAAACTACTTTCATAGTAATCTAAAGCAGTGTTTCTCAAATCCAGTCCTCCCAACAAACAGTTCATGTTTTTACTGTGATGAAATGGCTGTGGTAATTACTAAGCCAGTAAAACTGATCAAATCACCAGTGAAAAATAATGGGAAGCCTGAAAACATGCATTTATAGGAGTCTGCAAAAACCTTATTAATCTCCAGACAAAGTGGGCTTCATTTTGTCATAATTTTTACACTACAACATCAACTAAAAAAAGTGTATTCACAGTAATGCCAAGCTAGAGCATGACCAAGTACAACATAACTCATTTTGTGCTGCCCAGCTGTAACACTCCCACCATTACCTTTCCCAATAATGGAGACCACACCGTAGCTGGAGTGTTAAATAGGCCGTAGCAGCCCCTTTATTAAATAACCAAAATAGTAAACAAATCTTATAAACAAATAAACAACCTATTAATGAAAACGTGGCGTAGGCCTGCAGGAGGACATTACCCCCCCCCATTTTACCATAATCAAAAACATTGTGCACTGCGGTCATATCAACTGTAACTAGGCCTCAAGCTGACATACTAGCTCAGAGACAAAACTATTCCCGCAGTGCAGTCATCCACCATATTCCCTACATCACTTATAAGGAATATACCAAACGGGCCCATATCTCCAATGGGTCCCGCATCAAGTTCCCTGTGGGGAGGGGGTATCTTCTCTCTACCTGCGTCAGCCAACATCCGCCACAGCAAACATACCTTAACCTTGAGCGCACCTCCACACCAGCAGCGCTCTCTCGATCCCATCCTGTATGCCTATGGCCCACATATCTGTGCCCACAGCGTTCAGACGTACTCCATCCGCCTTGAGATATCGCCACGTGTCTATCTCCAGCTCCCTGTGTCTGATAGCGAGGCCTCCGTTCTTAACAAAGAACCTGCTGGCCTCCTGGTTTATATTCTTCCTGGCCTTGTTGATAAGCTAAACTGACCAGGCTAGCCACCATGAAGTCCTAGCTATAACATCAGACCATACGAGGATAGTTTTTGGAAAAGCCGCCCGAAGTCGGCAGAAATCATATTTTATGTCCCCAGTTATATCCAACTTGGTTCTCATCCCGAGATAGTTGCCCCCAACGTGAATAACTAAGACCTCAGGGGGCCTGTCCCATTGCGCAAATCTATGTGCTTCCGGGGCCAGACGGCTCCAGAGCATCCCAGGGAAACCCAGCCACTTAATGTAAGCCTCCCTCCTAGAAAACCTTAGCTGTCTCCCGTCTGGCCTGGCATCACCCCTCCTGGCCCCCCAGCAGACATAGGAATGTCCCATAATCCGAATCTGAAAAGAAGAAACAACAAGGAAAATCCCTGATAAACTTCACCCTGATGTACCACACGAACCCGTGCCGGCACATGAACCCACAAACGACCCCATGCACCATCAACCCACTAAGTCAAGCCTGACGTACGACCGAAAACGCCTGGATTCCCACCTCCCAATATTTTTAAACGCCTCCTCGTTTAGGCCCCACCCCCATTTGGATGAACTAACAGAGGGCCCCGATAGCCGGCCTCTGTTCCAGATAAACTTTTGTGACTAAGACGGGAAAGAGCTTGACGTCTGGAATAGCGAAAACCACCATTTCCTTGCCTCGACCCTCCTGGTCCGTCTTAGACCTCCGTAATTGAAAAAACCACCCTCTCTGTGGAGCACCGAACATCGCCTACCGCCAAACCATCTCCCTTCTTCTTAGAGGAACTCACCAGCTCCCCCATCCTAAATGCCCCAAAAAAGGGGCCAAAACAAAAGCCGTGCGGAAAAGCCCTACCTCGTAACCAGATAAGCAAACCCCCGGCAAACTGTCCACCATACTACCCAACATCTCACAGGTAACCGGCCGTCTCTCATCCCGGACCCTCGTCCCTTTCCGGTAACCCTTTACTGCCTGGCGTGCCCAGAACTCTGTTGTCCAATCTCACCCTCCTTCAAGCTTGAACCAAAACGCCATGGCCGCCATAACCTTCCCCAGCCTCGATATGGAAATACCATTTTCCATGTGCCTGGCGACAAAAGAAATAAAAGCAATCTAAGCTCTCCCTCGCCCACCGAGGCCTGTACTTGAAAAGCAACCCATACCTCCCATACTTTCCTGTATGCGTTCCATGTCCCCTTGCTTACTGACCGCCGAATCCACTCGGCTACCCTTCCAGGGCATCCTCCACAGACCCGATGGACGCGGGACCCCGCATTGTTCTGCCTCCAGCGCCAGCTCCCGAAATCTCTCCCACTGAAACCGAGAGAGCGTCAGCGATCACGTTGCCCAGTCCCGGCAAGTGCACTGCATGAATAACAATGTTCCGCTTCACGCACCGAAGCACCAATCGTCTCAACAAGCGTGCCACCGGCGGCGAGGCCGCTGATACCTTGTTGATAACCTGTACCACCCCTAAGTTGTCAATGTGGAAGTGAACTTTCCGATCCCGGAAGAATTCTCCCCACAATCCAACCGCCAGTACTACAGGAAACAACTCAAGTAACAGCATGTTCTTGAGCACCCCTTCACGTTTCCAGCTTTCCGGCCAAGGGCCAGCACTCCAGTACCCGTGAAAAAAAGGCCCCGTAACCCGCCGACCCCGTGGCATCTGTGTACAACTCCAGGTCAAAGTTACTTACCGGCCCGGTCATCCACATCGCTCTCCAGTTAAGGTTGTCCAGGAACACATGCCACCTTCTCAGGTCATCCCAATGCTCCCTTGAAAATGTCACCTAATGCCTGGGCGACTCAATCCCACCAGTACTCGCTGCTAACCTCCTGCCAAAACCCTACCCATAGGGATGATCCTGCACGCAAAATTGAGCTTGCCCAGCACCGATTGCAGGGCTCTAAGCTGAAATTCGCGCCGACCAACCATTGCCCGCACCTCCGCCTGTAATGCTTCTGGCAACACACATTCCATGACCGTGGAATCGAGGACAATACCCAGAAAACTGATCACCGTCATGGGCCCTTCTGTCTTGACGGACGCAAGCGGAATGCCGAATTCCCCTACAATCCTCTCCAGCGTTGTCAGGAGCACCGCGCAAACGTTTGATGCGGGCGGACCGACACACAAGAAATAGTCCAGATAATGGATCACCGAGTTCAATCCAGCGACGTCCCTCACCACCCATTCCACAAATGAGCTGAAACACTCGAAAAATGCACACGAGATAGAGCAACCCATTGGCAAACACTTATCCACGTAATATTCCTCTTGCCACCTGCAACCCAATAAGTAAAAGCTATCGGGGTGAACGGGCAGCAAACGAAACGCCGCTTCAATGTCTGTCTTTGCCATTAGAGCTGCTCTCCCATACTTTCAAACCCAAAAGACCGCTGCATCGAACGACGTGTATGAGACCGCACAAACTCCGGGATCGATGGCATCATTCACCGACCCCCCTTTTGGATAAGACAGGTGGTGAATGAGTCGAAATTTGTTCGGTTCCTTCTTGGGGATCACCCCCAATGGAGAAACCACCAGGTTGTGAATGGGTTTGTCGGAAACGGGGCCCGCCATACTGCCCAGAGCTACCTCCTTGTGCAACTTTTCTGAGCGGACCGCAAATTATCCGAAACAGGAGGAGCTAAGCTCAACACCGCAGGAATCTTGAAACCCTCCGAAAAAACCCAGACTCAACAGCTGGGCCATCGCCTTCTCTGGGTATCTATCTAGAAAAGGACGCATTCTTCCCACTGTCACCTGCGTCCTCCCCCTTGCTAGCAGACTCGTTGGCCTTGCCCTTACCCTGCTTGAAACACCGCACACCCCGAACACTCGTGTTTATACTTACATCAATTCCCTAACTTACAACTTCCCTCGTTGTATTGCCAGCAGACTCCCTTTTTCTTTGTGGCCGATTGACCTGAAGCCCCTGATCCACCGCCCCCCCCCCCCCCTGGAACAACTGACTTGACGATTTTTGCCGCCGACATCAAGCGCATCCAAAGACTGATGTCCTTGTGATCCCACGAAGAGCCGGCCTCACCGCCCTCCGACGAAACTGCTCCGGCTCCTTTTCGCCTATCACGCTTGCCAGAATCGCAAACGCTTGCTGACAGTTCTGAAATGTTCGCGGTATTAACCTATACCTCCTCTACTCCTCATCTTCTTTCTTACTATCCTCAGGCTTCATTCCATCTACGTAAAATTTTTTCAGCGGAGGCAGAGAAAATATCTCCACATACTCCCCTTTCCAAATTTTTTTTCTTTTTCCCCTGATCTCTTGTTTCAAATGGGCCCCTAACGGCCCCTCAAAACATACGTAAACCTCACCGCGCGCTGAATCAGCCAACCACACAATGTCTTGTTTTTGAGTTTGTCCCCCCTCTTTCACCCTCGACTGTCGCGGGCGCTGCAGGCGGACACGCCACCACCGGGCCCCCTGTACCCCATCACTCCCCCCCCGGGGCCAACGCGGGCGGATCCGCTACCACCGTTCCCCCATCTTGTGCCGGCGCTACCTCCCCCCCCCTGAACCCGCAAACCCCAGTCCCCCCCCGAACAGTCACCCCCCATCGGAACCCTGACCCTGAAGGGCCCGTCGGAGTGGGCTTGAACCTGCCCACCAGCTCACTTGAGGCCCGCCCAGAAGCCCCTGAGGCCCCCTTCCAGGAGGGCGGGTTCAGGAACACTATTCCCCGGGAAGGCCACCTCCAGCTGACCCCTGCTTCTGCGCCCCCCGCCCCTACCCCCCCATCCCCCCCGAAAATTCGTCCCTCCCGCAGAACCCCAAACCAGAATAAGACTTACCGGGCTGCCTGGAAGCGATCCCACCAGCCGAAGGTCCAGCATCCACCGCCGCCGATCGTCCTTCTGCGACCTCGTCCTCGGATCTCGAAAACTCGCCCTCCGACAATTCCGCCACTTCATCCGCAATCGACATAGCCTACCCTCCAGGGGACTCGCCCCCAGATGCAGACGAGCTCTGTTCCCTCCTCCTCCCTTCAGCCGACATGCTGGCACCCGTCCTTTGGCTCCTGACGGTGGACCCTGGCGCTTCCGTTTCTGCTGCCCTGGGGTTAGGCCGCTCGCCTCTGTGCCCCCGTGGTGACTTCCTGGGCCTGGGCAGCGCGCCCCCATCCCCCGCCGACTGCGCTCCCAGATCGTTGGCCGCATAGCTCCTCCCCCTCGTCTGCACCCGGTCAGGCGGATCGCCTTCTTCCCCCAGGTTGACTCGGTTGCTGCAGGGCCGACTCGCCCTGGCCCCCCTTACTGCAGACCGCAGGCTAGGCCGAACGCCCCCCGCCTGGGCCCTTCTCCCCCCCAGCAGGCGGATCGCCATCCTGGGCCACCGCCTGGTCCTCTTCTGGTGCCTGGTTCCCTGTGGATGCTCCTCTCCAGCTCCTGGTGTTCCTCCCCCCCCCCCAGATGGCGGACCGCCAGCGTGGGTGGCTGCTTGTCTCCCTCCAGCTTTTGGTATCCTCTGTCCCTTGGAAGCTGCGTGGGTCCCCCCCCCCCCCCCCCATCAGCCCCCCCTGTTCTTTGCCTGCTGCACTCCGTTCCTGGGGTCAGGTGACTGCCCGCCCCCCCGCGGCCGCGTCCCTGCATAGGCCTGAGGCCTGATACTGTGTCCGCATGGCGCCGGCTCCATACAGCCTGCTACTGGGCCCCCCACCGTTCCCCACCTCGCTAAATGGCCGTCCCCCGGTCACCGCAACCCCCCTCGCCGACCGCTTAGCCTGCGGATCGGCGCCTGTCCTCATAAGCTTGTCCCCCGGCCTCACAGCGGCCTTGTGACCCACAGGTGATTGGCGCTCCGGCGGGGAGGATCGCCGCGCCCGGCAAGTGTGATCGGTCCCCCCCCGGACCCTCCGCTCTCACCCCTCAGAGCCCTCATGACCTGTGCCCGCATCCAGTGTGTTCCCGTGGCTGTTAGCCAGCAGCTCCTCCATGGTGCGACCTTCCTGGAACTTTTCTCCTACAGCACTGACTCTGTGAAGGGCTGAACCTCCCCTTCCTTTACAACAGCTCCACCCACTCTCTTAAACGGCCATACACCTAAATGGCCTGTTTACTTTATTCATGCCAGCCCTTCGCCTATTTCTTTGGGGCTTTTGCTGCGGGCTGTTCTTTCTCAGAGTTCATATGAATTTCTTAGCTTACAAGAGCTCATCCTGCAGACAATGGGGACATATTGTGGCCTTTCTAAGTAACAAGTTCAGATAAACTCCATTCACAGTAATGTTAATCTAGAGAGCATGCTTTAATGCATTTGTATGACTTTGTAAGAGCTCATTATTCTACAGACAGGCAATGTGAGCTTTTTTTGGCATCGGTTTGTAACTACAAAATAGGATAAACTGAATATTCATACTAATATCAACCTAAGACAATGGGCAGACAACTTCATACACTTTTTTTTTTTTCCAACTCGCAACAGCTCATCCTGCAGACAATGGGGATATCTTGTGGCCTTTTTAAGCAACAACAAGCTCATATAAACTACAGTATATTCACAGTAATGGTGATCTTCTAGAGCAGTGATGGCGAACCTTTTTGAGCCTGAGTGCCTAAATTGAAATAAATACGTTGGTTTTGTGTTGCAAAGTGCCAACATGGCAATTTGCAAGAGAGGGGGGCTGAGCAAAAGAGAGGGGTTGTGTGAGAGAGAGAGAGGGGTATGTGAGAGGGAGAGAGGGGGGGCAGAGAGAGTGAGGGGTGTGAGAGATGCTGAGAAGGAGGGGGGCAGAGAGAGAGAGGGTGAGAGAGATGCTGAGAGAGAGGGGGGTACAGAGAGAGGGGTGCGAGAGATATTCTGAGAGAGAGGGTAAACAGAGAGAGGGTGGTGGGCTGAGAGAGAGGGAGGGGGACAGAGAGAGAGGGTGTGAGAGAAATGCTGAGAGGGAGGGGGCAGAGAGAGAGAGAGAGAGAGGGGTGCGAGAGATATTCTGAGTGAGAGGGGAAACAGAGAGAGGGAGGTGGGCTGAGAGGGGTGTGAGAGAAATGCTGAGAGAGAGGAAGAACGGAGAGAGGGAGGGGGGACAGAGAGAGAGATGGGGGACAGGGAGAGAGAGGGGTGTGAAAGATTCTGAGAGGGGGGGGGGACAGAGAGATGGGGGGCTGAGAGAGAGGGAGGGGGGCTGAGAGGAGAGAGAGACCTCTAGCTCTGCCTTGGACCCTCTCGTGTGCCCACAGAGATGGCTCAGCGTGCCAGCTGTGGCACGCGTGCCATAGGTTCGCCATCACTGTTCTAGAGCATTGATTCGTGAACCTTTTTTTCGTCAAAAAAAAAAAAAAAAAAAAAAAAAAAAAAAAAAAACACCCAAAACAAAAAAAAAAACAAAGGCAAAAAAAAAAAAAAAAAAAAAAAAAAAAAAAAAAAAAAAAAAAAAAAAACCTTTTTTTTGCCAAGGCACCCTCTAAAATTATGAAGTCTCGGGGCACCTCATTTTAAAACATAAAACATCCTTCTAATTGTTTTATATAGTACATTGTCATTTCTCTTCTCCCTCAGTTTTTCTCCATCACTAAGCTAATGTAACCCCCAACTCTTACAGAGAGGGGCAAGCGGAGGATTATTGGCTGTTAGGACACTGGTGGCTAGAAGGTCGTAATGGTGCACAATGAAAACCTGTGGCTTTATTTAACTAAAAGGCAGGCTTGCTCCACCTGCTGGCTTGTATACATCTGTGATAAATATTTAGGAATTTTGCATGGAAAATGGCTGATCTAGAGCGCATACTCAGAAGCATTCATATGATTTGTAAGAGCTTATGATTCTGCAGACAACTGTGGGCTTCTTTTGGCTTGCAACTCCAAAATTAAATCTGATCCAGCTTATGGATGGTCCCCAGATCCAGAAGGGCCCCTTGGAGAAGCACTGCCCAAGGACCCCAGACAGAATAAGTCTTCAGAAGCAGGTGCTTGGCAAGTCTCATTGGGGAGAACTGAAGCCAGGCTCTGAGCGTTAGGTTGGCCTTATTGCATAATGTATTAAATAAGGTTTGAGCAGGGCAGCATCACTTGTTCTAATTAAGAATGTGAAATGACCAGAGGGCCTAGAACATAAAATAAAAAATATATTAAAAAAGTGTATAAAATCAATATAGAATATATAATCACACAAATAACAAACTAATCACAAATCAAAAGCCAGACTGACCATCTAACACACACATAAAATAGAAATTTAAATATAAACAGATGATGTGAAATCAAAGATGTGACGGACCTAGCCGGGACACGGGCTGTTGGAGGGGACTGAGTGCGAGCCTGTTGCCTTGCGACTATGGGCCCTGGCATTTGGGGGAACAGTGCTCTTTGAGCTGCAAGCCTGGGACCCCTGAGCTGGTGATACTTGGATTCAGGTCCATGCTGGCCCCCCAATACACATAGAATCTGTATGTGTATTTGGCATATTAGCAAGAGACGCTAATGACATGAACTCCAGCCACCTGTGTTATGTAATTGAGTATAGTCTGGCTTGTAGAAGTGTTTTACCTATTGTTTGTGCTAATTAACCCTGCAATTGAATGATGGAGCCCAGTGTTGATTGAGATAATTAGCTCATGCTAATTAGGTTAGGCTTGTCATCTGGCTGTATATAAGTGTGACATGTCAAATAAAGATTAATTCCTGATGTACCCTACACTGGTGTTGTCTGGTGACTGGCTGAGCTAATGGGTCTTGGATTGTGTGGTACCGGACGGAGGAAGCAGTTACGGCGGACATCTTGGGTACGAGGTCCGTCACAATTGGCTGGCAGCGGTGGGATCGTGCTTCCTTGTCGTGAACACATCCAAACCATCACCTGGATCCAAGGCCCGGATAGCAGAGGTACAGATACGTCATGGAAGAGGAATTCGGAAGGAGGTTGCGAGAGATGCGGATACAGCACAGAGGACCAGTATCGGTGCAGGTCCTGCTGGGATGGTATGATTCTGTTCGCCTACAACTCTGGAAAGAAGCGCTAGCCTGTGAGCAGCGACACCAGGGAAAAGTTCTCCCCTCCATCCATGTAAGGTACTGGTCGCAGTATGAAGTACGAATGCTGTTATTGGGGGAACAACCGAAGCAGGAGTGGACAGCTGAGTTAAGCAGGCTGATCCGGGCAGAAATGCGTTTGGACGAGAGCTACAGAGCCCTCCGGTGGTATGTAGCCCAAGTGTGCCCGTGGACAGCGGATGACAGGCCCACGGAAGGCTTTGATTATAATGGCCTGGGATTGTTGTACTGGAGGCTGTCCGAGGACCCCGACTTTGGGAGTGATCTGGAGTGGCGTTTGGAGGAAATAATGGAGCACAGAGAGCAAAGATTGAACGTCTCGGAAGTGCTCTGGGCACAGGAAGATTTGGAGTTCCTGGCCGCTCAGGAATGGGAGCTTGAGATCGCCTACATACAGCTGCTAGACACTGCTCAGCAGCAGGGTGGGGCTCCCTTTGCCTGGGACTATGAGGAAATACCAGCAGACAGCTCTGAAATCCTGGCTGAAGAGTCGGCAAAGTGGCATAGTAACAGAGTGCTTTGGCCACCTGCCCCCGCAGCTATGGACGCGGAGGTCTTATGGCGGATGCAGGAAGTGCTGACAACAGGGCAGAGCTCTGCTAACCTCTGCCCAGCACCGATGGCATCTTCTAGGTTCCACGGACAGGTGGTGAACCTCTATCCCCAGCCATCAGTTGTAGAGACTGGGGATTTAATAGACTTTTCTGCTGAGGAAAAACAACCTCATGAGCCTCCATCAGAAGAGCTGGTATTAGGGCCAAACTTCACTGAGCTCTGCCCAGCACCAACGGCAGTATCCGTGGAGTTACAAGGAACTTCTCCAGCTGAAGCGCAGGTCACCGGACAGAGGGTCCAAGACCTCTGCCCCACACCGGTGGCAGTTATGGAGGCTCAGGGTGAGAAGGTGGCAATCACTTCCCAGCAGCAGATACAGGGGGAGAAGGGAGAGGAGGTGTTTGTCGTCCCTCCCCAACAGTTGGCCAGGGTGGAGAAAGCGATCTTTCCTCCCCAGCAAAGATTTGTGCACCTGGGAGACAGTACCAGAGACATGTTGTCCCAGCAGCCAGATGAGGGAATGGAAAAGGAAGCAGCCGGCTCCCCTTCCCAATGGCAGCTACACAATTTGGGAGTGGAGGAAGCCAGCCTCCTGCCCCAACGGTTAACCAGAGCGGAGGGTGTGGAGTCCCCAGCAGAAGTGCTGGCAACAGGGCAGAGTGCTACCCACCTCTGTCCAGCACCAGCAACAGCTGCGGAGTTCCAGGGAGCTGGGGCAGTCGGCCTCTCTCCCCAACAGTTAGCTGGAGGAGATGATGTAGGGAAGCTCCTACGCCCAACTGAACTGCTGGCAACGGAACAGAGCGCTGCTGGCCTCTGCCCGCAACTAAAACAGGACAGATTTCCTGTAAAGGGGGATGGGACTGCAGTCCCCACCTGTATACCCCAGGGATGCTGGGCTGTCGGCCCAGATCCCCAACAGCATGATGGAGTGAGCCCAGTCACCCTGTCTTCTCTCCAGCGGCTGAAAAGACTCCAGGGAGAAGGGCCAGTCCAGGCCTCTCCCCAGCGGCGGATATGTTCTATGAGAGAGGCAGAAGTTGGCTGGGTGAGTCGTGCTCTGTTTGGAACAATTTGTTTGGGGTACTGTGTGGGTACAGGCATTAGAGCACTGGAACCACTGACTAACTTCGGAGTCAACCCGTCTGGGGTCTCCTCCTGTGTTAGTCTCCTGCCGAAAGGGGAGAAATGTGACGGACCTAGCCGGGACACGGGCTGTTGGAGGGGACTGAGTGCGAGCCTGTTGCCTTGCGACTATGGGCCCTGGCATTTGGGGGAACAGTGCTCTTTGAGCTGCAAGCCTGGGACCCCTGAGCTGGTGATACTTGGATTCAGGTCCATGCTGGCCCCCCAATACACATAGAATCTGTATGTGTATTTGGCATATTAGCAAGAGACGCTAATGACATGAACTCCAGCCACCTGTGTTATGTAATTGAGTATAGTCTGGCTTGTAGAAGTGTTTTACCTATTGTTTGTGCTAATTAACCCTGCAATTGAATGATGGAGCCCAGTGTTGATTGAGATAATTAGCTCATGCTAATTAGGTTAGGCTTGTCATCTGGCTGTATATAAGTGTGACATGTCAAATAAAGATTAATTCCTGATGTACCCTACACTGGTGTTGTCTGGTGACTGGCTGAGCTAATGGGTCTTGGATTGTGTGGTACCGGACGGAGGAAGCAGTTACGGCGGACATCTTGGGTACGAGGTCCGTCACAAAAGATAATCGAGATATTTCTCCATTGCACACAGTCCAAGCCACCGTCTTCCTCTTGACTGTCAGCTTTGGGCTAGAGAGAGGAGGCTTAGGCCCTAGCCTAACAGCTGCCCTGGCCAAGTGTATCAGGCTGGTTGGGTGCACAATATCACCAAAATGGTATAGCTACCCAACACAAGGGATGTCTTATACATTTGAAAGAGTATGTTCATTGTGGCACCACCATTAAGCAGTGTAAAGTTTGGGGGTTATAGCCCCACACCACCATGTGCAAAGCCATTTAACTTTAAACTAAAAGTGGTTTACTTTTTCTTAAGGCAAGCACAAAAAAAATGCAACAAACAAAAAATCTGCTTGTCTACAAAAGCAAACACAATATAAGGAAACACAGTTCATAGAATGGACTTTACTCCCCAGGCTTAGCACAGCCTCAGTCTGGCTATCTGGCGGCTTCACGCATTTGTGCATTACTCCAAACAGGTGTCTATCCCAAACTCCTACTGCTATCACCACACCTAATACTAATTCCTGTTTTAAGCGTTGCTTCCTAGAGGCTCTTAAACCTTTGTAGACTGGAGTCCCTGTAGCCAGGGATGGAGGCCATTATGTGAGAATACATAAATAAAAAAAACATGGCGCACTGGCCTAGTGCATTATCCAACCAATTTATTAAAAGATATGAATACAATCATAAAGATGTCTACTCACAAACATACTGGAACTCCCTGCCCCTGCATGTGCAATCAGCCCATACCCTGTCAGCCATAACTCATTTATACAGGGTTCCCTATCCCACACCCACCCAACAACTGTACCCGAGCCACCCCCATCATCCCCTGCATCTCTTACTTTTTGTACCACCTCCCCCTCCAGCACCATGTAAGCACCATGTAAGCACCATGAGCAGGGCCCTCCTGTCCCTTCTGTATTGAACTGCATTGTAATTGAGCTTTCCCCCTCTATATGGTAAAGCACTGCACAAACAGTTGTCAATATATGAATTTTGTATAATAATAAGTTAAAAACATGCTCATCAGGCCATATGTGCGGTTATCTCTCATTTGTTGCTAGAACCACCAAACCTGGGAGTGGGTGGTCCTTAATGAGACCCCTTGGCCTAACAAGATTTTAAAGGAGTGTCCTTCTTCAGAGCCTACCGTAGTCCCTGTAGTCAGGGGCGGAGGCCCCTTTCCCGCCAAAATATCCCTTTAGGGGCTGAAAAACCTCTTGTTTCCAATACCTCTCTATTAATTCAGAGAGGACTGCAATACCTCTCCCTAACATGGCTAACCCAGAAATTCCTTACCCACCTATTGGCAAGCCCCCTGAGTACCCACACTCTTCCCTTAAAGGGGTCCTAACTTAAACACTGGTGCCACATAGCACCCTGTTCAGGATCCATCCTTGGTGTCCTGTACAGAGTAAAATGTTGCAAAGCACTTACGCACTTGACTCCAAGCTGCTAGTGAGATAATAGAATTCTATACAGCTGTCATTGTCGAACATGAAATCCTCTGTGGCCTTGTGAGTGTGAAGCGCCTCCCTAGATTTAAAGCAGACAGGCAGGATGAATTTTCTCATTGGATGAAGTTTCTCACTGGAGGACCTCAAAGTCTGCATGCCAAACTGGCGGTGCTTTCAAAAAAGAGTTAAGTTGAATTGTAAGGGCTGCATCATGGAGAAAGGTGGTGCCTTGTGGGTGCCAAGCTGCCTCCTTTGATGGGAAGCAGGCAAGCAAGCTGTAGCTTCTCATTGGAGGAGTCAGAGTAGCTGTTCATTGTTAGCTTGATGCCCCAGTAATAAAAAAAGTGAAACATTCTTACTCAGATGGAAAGTGATTGTGGGAAATGAAGCTCCTGACTACAGGACTGCAATTATCTATTTGTGCCAAGCCAGATATACTATACAAAAAGAGTTAAGTGTAATTTTTCAGGCTGTTTCATAGACCTAAATATTCCTTGTGAGTGTGAAACTGGCTTTCTAGATGGAAAGAAGCCGATAGGGAGGAGCAAGCTCCTAACTGCAGGACTGC
Organism: Lithobates sylvaticus; assembly: GCA_028564925.1. NCBI lineage: Eukaryota > Metazoa > Chordata > Amphibia > Anura > Ranidae > Lithobates > Lithobates sylvaticus. The sequence goes on along the minus strand of CM053029.1, from coordinate 258,559,729 downwards.
AATTAGATATGCACACCAAGCTGGACATCCTCTAAAAAAATTAGTTAATGGAAATTTGCAGGCTATTTCCTTTACAAAAATAGTCCTTGTGTGTGTGAAACTGTTTTTCTAGATTGGAAGAAGCAGATAGGAAGGATGGAGCTCCTAAATGAGGCACTGCAATTAGATATGCACACCAAGCTGGAAATCCTCTATGAAATCAGTTAATATAGATTTTCAGTCTTTCATGTACAAAAATAGTCCTTGTGAGTGAGTGTGAAATTGGCTCTCGATGGTAAGAAGCAGATAGGCAGGATGGAGCTCCTGACTGCAGGACAGCAATTTGTTATGCGCACCAAGCTGGACATCCTCTAAAAATGAGTTAATATAGCTTTTCAGTCTGTTTCCTGGACAAAAAGAGTCCTTGTGAGTGAGTGCGAAACTGTCTTTCTAGATGGGAAGAAGTAGATAGGAAGGATGGAGCTCCCAAATGGGGCACTGCAATTAGATATGCTGACCAAACTGGACATCCTCTATAAAATGAGTTAATGGAAATTTTCAGGCCATTTCCTGGACAAAAATAGTCCTTGTCAGGGAGTGTGAAACTGGCTTTCTAGATGGGAAGAATTACATAGGGATAATAATTGGTATGAAGTGGGCCATCTTGGATAGTCGGTCAACCACAACCAGGATGGTCGTGTAGTTTTCAGAGGGAGGAAGGTCAACAATAAAATCCATAGAGATCATCTCCCAGGGGGGGGATTAGGGATAGGCAAGGGTCTCAATAACCCCCAGGCTTTGGCTTTGTTGCCTTTGCTACGTAGACATGTCGTGCATGACTTGATGTAGGATCTGCAGTCCCGACTGAGGTTAGGCCACCAAAAGGACCGCTGAATGAGCTCATTAGTCTTACGGGCCCCAAAGTGCCCTGCAAGTTGGTGGTCGTGGAATGTCCTGAGAACCTGAGACCTTGCTTCCTGAGGTATGAAGATTTCGTCCTGGTGCCAAAGTAATCCATCCAGCCTCCTTAATGAGTCATGTTCAGATTCGGGGCAAGATGCAGATGCTTGTTCAATGGATGCCTTTAGGCTGGGTTAAATTAGGGAAAAAATTTGCGCAGACAAGATGGTGCTTGGAGAAGCACATTCAGTAGATTCGGGCAACATCCTGGACAGGGCATCGGCTTTCCCATTTTTGGAACCCAGGCGGTATGTCAGGTGGAAGTTAAAGCTAGAAAAGAATCTGGCTTGTCGAGGTCTTAGGCATTTTGCAGATCTTAGATATTCCAGATTTTTGTGATCTGTGAAAATCATAATTGGCACCCTCCAGCAGGTACCTCCATTCTTTGAGGGCGACTTTAATTGCCAGGAGTTCTCTGTCACCCACATCATAGTTTCTCTCGGCCTGATTCAGCTTCCTGGAGCAAAAGGCTACTGGATGAAGCAGGGCCTTTGGACCCTGACGCTGAGAGAGCACGGCTCCCATAGCTAGTTCGGATGCATCCACCTCGAGGACAAAGGGAAGAGCTGGGTCTGGGTGTTGCAACATGGGAGCAGAGATGAAAAGGGCCTTCAGCTGTTCAAAGGCCATTTGAGAATCCTGGTTCCAGGAGAAGCGTGAGTGTAGGTTAGTGAGCTGGGTGATCGGGGCAATGATAGTCGAGAAATTTTGAATGAATTTCCTATAAAAGTTAGCAAAGCCCACGAACCTCTGGACCCCTTTCCTGCCAGAGGGTGCAGGCCATTCCAAGATTGCTGAGACCTTCTGAGGATCCATGGAAATTCCCTTTGTGGAGATTATGAGTCCCAAGAACTGGATAGATTGTTTCTCGAACTCGCAGTTCTCTGCTTTGGCATATAAGCTATGGGTTCTTAAGGTCTTTAACACTTTTCTGACGTTCTCTCGATGGAGTTTAAGTGAAGCTGAGAAAATTAGTTGTCCAGATAGACGATTAAGAACAGGTCATGGTGTTCCCTGAAGAAGTCATTCACAAAATATTGGAATGTTACATAGCCCGAATGGCATCACAAGGTACTCAAAGTGCCCAAAGCGTGTTTGGAAGGCGATCTTCCACTCATCACCTTCCCTAATATGAACCAGGTTGTAGGCCCCCTGTAAGTCCAACTTTGTGAAAACCAGCGCTGTTCAGAACCTTTGGAATAACTCAGGAATGAGAGGGAGTGGGTATCTGTTCTTGATGGTGATTTTATTAAGGTCCTGATAATCAATGCATGGTCTGAGAAAATGATCCTTCTTCTCAACAAAGAATATGTCGGCTCCAGCAAGCGAAGAGGAGGGGCGGATGAATCCTTTGGCTAGGTTTTCATCTATATATTGTCGGAGGGCCTCCAGCTCGGATAAAGGAAAGATTCACCCAAAGGGTACTTCTGCTCGGGGTAGCAACTCAATTGGGCAGTCGTAGGACCGATACAGGGGCAGGGCATCAGCACCTTTCTTGTCAAAGACATCAAGGAAATCAAGGTAGGCCGAAGGGACGGCATGACAGGGATCTGGTGTAGGTTGAACTGAGAGACACACTGAAGGGTTGACAGGTGTGGGGATGCCACAGTGTTGGAGACAGTATGGAGATGAGAAGCTGATTTCTCACTTGGGCCAGTCGATTTGCGGGTTGTGGGCCCACAGCCAGGGTATCCCTAGGATGGCTGGGAATATTGGAGACGTGATGACGTCAAAGCGGAGTAATTCCTGATGGCCTGCATCTGTGGTGGCAAGGACAGGGATAGTCTCCTGAGTGACAGGTCCAGAGCTGGGAGCAGTACCATCTGCTAAATGTAAGTCTGCTAAGTCTTTGATCGTTTAGTTTAAGGGGTATGCGCAAGTTCTTGGCAAGATTGATGTCCAAGAAACAACTACAGGCTCCAGAGTCAACGATCGCCTGCAGCTTGACTCCTTTCCAGCCACCTGCAGAGGTATGGGTAGAATTACATGAGTGGATACAGTCCTGGATAACTAGAGGTACAAGGGGCGTGGAAGGCTGTACTTAGTTGGGCAAACAGGACAACTGCGAAGGTAGTGGCCCGAAGCTCCACAGTCGAGACACAAGTTAGCTTGTCATCTGCATGCTCTCTCTTCAGAGGTTAAAGCAGGGAAAAGTAAGCCAATTTGCATGGGTTCACCGTCAAAGGTATTGATAGGCTGGGGAACAGAGACTGGGATTGTTGGTCCTGGAACCTTTGGTATTACCCATGCGGGTCGGAAGGTCTGGGTGCGTTCGGACCGTCGCTCCCGAAGCCATCAGTCTAGTTGGATAGAGATTTGGATGAGATTCTCTAATGACGTGGGAGCCTCGATCTTAGCTAACTCGCCTTTGAGAGTCTCGAATAACTGGTATTTCAGAGCGGCATCATTCCACCCGGTATCAGCTGACCACTTGCGAGACTCCACAATATAATCCTCCACGGGTTGTCTGCCTTGTACTAGGGCATGAAGGGCAGACTGGGCGAAAGCAGTCCGCTGTGGATCATCATATAGAGTAGCCATCGCTTTGAAGAAGGTGGCAACTGAATGCAGTACTAAGTTCTTTTGCTCAAGGAGTTTATGAGCCCAGGACTGTGGCTCATCTGATAAGAGTGAGATGATGAAACCCACCTTGACAGTCTCAAGACAAAAAGTCCTTGGTTGCAGGGCAAAGTAAAGTTCACAGGCATTTTTGAAGGCCCTAAATTTCCAGCGGTCACCTGAAAAGTGCTCAGGAGTGGGGCTCTGGGCTCCGGAAGAGGTATTCCCACAGCAGGTGTGGCTATGGCAGGAGAACTGGCCGTTGAAGCTGAAACAGTGGAGCTAGTAGCTTGGTTAGAATCCGCAGGAGTCATGGAGGTAATGAGGGGGTGAAGGCATCCTTCCAGCATCCTTCCAGCTGAAAGTAGCCGTCTTGTAAGCTCTGGACTGCTTGTGTAAGAGCCGTCATTTGCTGACATAGTGCCTCCAATGTGGAAGCACCTCTCTCGGCCTCAGACATCGTTTCTGGTTGATACTATCACGTACCTGGTAGGGATGAGCTTTGAGTTCGACTCGAACATTGCCTGTTCGCCTGTTTAGCGAACAATTTGGGGTGTTCCCAGCAAATTTGAAAAGCTGCGAGCACCCTGTAAAAGTCTATGGCAGAAATCTCAAGTGCTAATTTTAAAAGCCTATATGCAAGTTATTGTCCTAAAAAGTGTTTGGGGACCTGGGTCCTGCCCCAGGGGACATGTATCAATGCAAAAAAAAAGTTTTAAAAACTGACGTTTTTTCAGGAGCAGTGATTTTAATAATGCTTAAAGTGAAACAATAAAAGTGTAATATTCCTTTAAATTTCGTACCTGGGGGGGTGTATAGTATGCCTGTAAAAGGGCGCATGTTTCCCATGCTAAGAACTGTCCCTGCACAAAGTGTAATCTTTGCAGGAAAAAAAGCTATTTAAAATCACTCGCAGCTATAATGAATTGCCGGCTCCCCGTAATACAGAGAACTGTCATTCATTGAAAGTCATTGATAAAAAAAAAAAAATAGAAAAATAAAAAACGTGGGGGTTCCCCCAAATGGGTGGACTACAGCAACAGCACTACGCCATCCTTTACTACTTACTATGAGCCTAAATTTATCTACTTAAATGTGAGTGTTTTTAATCAGTTTTTTACAACATTAAATATATCTTACGGTATTACACTATGTGAGTCTCTCTCTCAATATGATCCAATACGTATGAATACGGGTGAACTATTGGAGTTTTTGACGACCACATTCCACCTGCTGGCCATTTATTCGCGCCTATCAACTTTGGAGCCTATCCGTGGAATAGGGATCTGGTAACCCTCCACAAAAAAGCTTGTCACAACTTTTTTTATTCTTTATTTCTTTGCACGAATACATAGCTCATTAGTAATGATTACATAAAACAACTTATTAAATCCACTTTCAAAACAAAGCTTATTCTTTTAGAAAGCAAAACATGATGTATTCCTACCATTTTTATAAACAAATAACAATATTACAATATCAATTCCCCACAACATCCCTCTGCTCCAAGGCCCCGTCCCCTATAAGGGGCCTAAAGAATTGAGAAGAAGAGAGAAAAAAAAACAAAAAAACTAAAAAACTTAAATAGATAAATAATGTAAAGTGGTTTTAAATGAATAAAAACAGCAGCGCTAATAATCACAGTGTCTGTGAATAAACTAAATATTTAACCTGTGTAAACAATACTGAAAAATAATCACCCTGTATAAACAGTGCTAAAAGCAACAACACAATTAATCACCTATATACATAAAGTGAAAAATTAAAGTGAAGTGTGATTATATATTTTTTGCAGGTGTCCAAAAAAGGAAAACAAATCCAAACAAAAGTCCATAAACTGTTACTTGTAGTGATAATGTTTCAAAAAGTGACAGAAAAATGAATGAAAAATCCTGAAGCAAATAAAGTTTTGAAGTGTCTTTAAACAAAATTCTTGAAGTGACTTGAAAAAATATCTTCCACCACACCACCTGTGTTCAGTGCTACCGCACCCTAAGGAAACGCACTCACCAGCAGTATATGCCTTGCACTCTCATGCTCGGCCAACTCGCTTAATAGCTCCACATGGGTCACAGATGGGTCCAGACAGAATGTTAGATAATTGCACTCCACATATAAGGAAAAAAGAGATGCTTCCAATAGTGAAGTAGAGTAAACCATTTATTTCAACAGCACACAAAATTCCTCAACCATTGTACTCACATCCTTCATACAAAAATAAGGCACTTCAGCATAATCTTTTCAACAGGAAAACAAGGACCCAGCAGTGGTGACCCGATATATTATGGTCTCGGCGGACCCGGCGTTAATACCAATATGTCTCACCCTCCACGCTGTCTCCTTTCTCTTTCAAATGCTCCTCACAGTTGCCATGTAACCATACCCAGACATGTTTCACCGAAGTGGCTTAATCATTGGGGTTGGTTACATGAACTCCTCAATCCCATTTATACTCTCCTGATCATTATCTCTTTCAGGCTGATTGGATCATTAACTCTTTCAGGCTGATTGGATCATTAACTCTTTCAAGCTGATTGGATCTTAAGTGTGCACATGCGCACAAGTGGTACAAATAGCGCATATGTGTGCGCACCATTATCATCCATGCATCGCGCACATGCGTGCGCACCACCACCACCCACCATACCATAGCGCATAATGCGCGCAAATATGCCTTTCTGGTTTAATGGGATCCTATGGCCTATCATTGCGTATACCATCCTGCAACAAATGCGGTTGCGTACGCACATGTGCCCTGCACGTTATCCAACGTACGGCCTTGCGTATTCCTATGCTGAGTATCCCTTGTGTTCACAAAAGCAGAACTCACGCATTCATGCGCGTCATCCCGCAATTACGTGCGTGCACACCGGGTCCCCATGACCACAATATATCGGTGGTGACCCCGCTCACAATCAGCACAAGGAGAATATATATAGTATATATAAACATGAAAAGGTAAATAAATCTTATACATCAGTACCTACAATGTATGAGGGTGACCTGTTTTTTAATACAATTACTCTAATATATGGAAATTTATTTAAAAAAAAAAAAACCGCATAAAGCACTGCATTTCTTAAAAAAAACGCATAAAAACTGCATTTCTTAAAAAAAAACGCAAAAAAACTGCATTCTTAAAAAAACGCATAAAACTGCATTTTCTAAAAAAGCGCATAAAAACTGCATATCGATACAATATGCTAATTTTAGGAAGCGTATGAAGGCTAATAGTGTGAATCTGATATAGCCCTTTATACTCTACCCAAATTCAACAAACTAAAATATTAATTTAAAAACTCATTATATTAAATTAACTAAAAAAAATCTAAAATATCATTATCTTAGCGTGCAACCTAAATCAATACATATGTATTATTGAAAATAACCGATAGAGAATACCCCAAATATCTTTCCAGGTATCAGACCACACTTATTATTCATAAGTTACTGATAAAGCAATTCAAATCGAGCTCGATATTCATCCCTTTCGGATGGAGACTCTTAAGCAGAAAAATCCACTTAGTCTCCCGTTGGGACAAGTCTCAAACCCGATTAGAGCCCCTCCACACTGGAAAGGTGCAGTCAATACCACAAAACTGTAACACAGTGGGATCTTGATTGTGTTTTTCCTTGAAGTGTAGGGAAACACTATGATCTTTAAAGCCCTTTCTAATATTGGCCAAGTGTTCGGCAATACATACCATAAGTAGCCGCTTTGTCCGTCCCACATAACTCAGCCCACATGGGCACCATAATAGGTACACCACGTAAGATGAATTACATGTGATGAACTGCTCAACTTTGAATTCTTCACCATCACGATTAGTGAAGCTAGTCTTGCCTCTATTGATCACATTCACCGTTCTACTGCAAATGCACTTGCGGCATGAGAAAAAACCTTTGAAATCAAAACTCTGAGTACGTCTATCTGGTGGGTCTAGAATTTTTTGCACCACTTTATCGCCAAAACTTGGAGCCCTTCTATAAATAAACTTCGGCCTCTCCGGTAAAATCTCACCCAGATGTCGGTCTCTACATAGAATATGTCAATATTTCTTAAAAATCCCCTCTACCTCTTTATATTGGTGATGAAAATCTGAGATAAAGCCCACCTGATGTGAAGTGTCAGCACTATTTCTTTCCTTCTTTTTCAAACATTGTTCTCTGGGGATTAGTGCGACTTCCTCAATCATTTTATTGATGGTCCCTTTTTTGTACCCCTTTTCCAGAAATTTCTCACCTAATACATCAGCCTGCGTATAGTAGTCATCTATTGCAGTGCAATTTCTCCGCACCCTTAACATCTGGCCCTTCGGGATGTTCCGGATCCAGGCTGGGTGATGCCCACTCCCGATAGAAAGATAACTGTTTCTATCAGTGGGTTTAAAATACACCTTCGTGTTGAGCCTGGTCCCAGATTTCATGATGACCAGGTCCAAGAAGTTCACATTCTCCTCACTTACAGCATGATCCAATACTATCCCATTATTATTCGAGTTCAGATGTTTAATAAATTCCAATACTGACTCCTCCGTGCCCTCCCAAATAAACAGGAGGTCATCTATAAATCTTCGGTATAGCTTCAGTTCCGGTCTGTGTCCATTAAAAACATGTCTGTCCTCCCATTCAGCCATAAACAGGTTGGCTAGGCTGGGAGCATATTTAGCTCCCATAGCCACGCCAACCTGCTGGGAGTAAAACTGATCATGGAACCAAAAATAATTATGGGCCATACAGAAGTCCAAGACCTTCCCCAAAAAGCATTTTTGCACATGCGGTATGTCGTCCCTTTTACTTAATGCCCAATTTAAGGATAAAAGGGCATCATCGTGCTGGATAATAGTATAAAGGGAACAAACATCCGCAGTTACTAGATATGTTTTACACTCAGGGTTTATCTTTATCCCTTCCAAGAGACATAGGAGATCTGTAGTGTCCTTCAGATAGGCCCTGGTAACCCTTACACTAGGTTGGAGAAAACGGTCTAAATATTCGCCAAGTCTGGCGGTGACTGATCCTATCCCATTTACAATCAGGCGTGCTGGAGGAATTTCTGCGTTTTTATGTATTTTTGGCAATGTATAAATCACCGGTATTCGGCATGAGGTGGGGTTAAGGTATAAATTCCCTTTCATAGTGACTGCTCCATTCCTGAAGCCCCATTCAACCAACAGATTCAATTGATCCTTATATTGTTCTGTTGGGTCTGAGGACAATTTTTTATATGTAATCTGGTCACTAAGGAGTTCTGTTAATTGATTGTAATAAAACGATTTCTCCAATATAACAACCCCACCCCCTTAATCTGCTGGGCGAATAATAATCTCTTTCTTCTCTTCCAGAAATTTTATTCCCTCCCTAATATATTCGGGATTAATACGCTTTATAACAGGAAGTTCTTCAATATCCTTTATCACCAAATTTTTAAAAACTTCAATAAAATGATTATTCTGAGGGTTAAAGACTGACTTATTACGCAAACCGCTATCTATATTGGCAGAGACCTTATTTATCAGTCCTGACGTATCTCTTGGGTGACTCAGAAAGTATTTCTTCATATTAAGTGTGCGAATACATTTGTGTGCATCAATGTACACATCAAACTTATTCATTCGTTTCCGAGGTGCACATTTGAGGCCCAAGTTCAGTATATTTCTCTCACTATGACTTAATTCTACCCCACTAAGATTGTAAATCCCGGTATTTAGTTGGCTCTCCTTCTTTTTTTGGGATTGTATTCGTTTCCCTGCCCTACAACCTCTCCTTCCCTTCACAACAGGGGCATCTCCCTGTTTGGGTAATAGGGGGCTGTTTCTCTGTTGGGGTAATAAGGGGTGGGATTTCTCCCTCCTCCCCTGTTGCTCCCCCCATGAGAGTGACCTCTTGGTGTCCATCCCCCCCTCCCCCCCCCGTTGATCTAAAAAAGAATTTGAATCCGAATATCCCCTATTTCCACTATGGTGTTCAAGTGCCTCATATCTGTTCTGAACAGGTACTTGATATCTCTGACCACCATATTGGTTATAGTGTGGATTGTAGGGCGGTTGACCCCATTGTTGGTATTCCGACTGATAAGGGACATACTCCCCCCTCATATGTTGCGAATACCCTTGGGGCGTGGAATTTCCAGTATAATGATTATTTCCCTGGAAGTTGCCCCTTTGTTCCCGGGTTGCATTCTTATTAGTTTTCGGGGTGTTATTGACATTTCCTTTTGTTTTTTTTTTTACCCTTCACATTTTGGTGTTTATCATTTCTAGTTTGAATTACCTTAGATGTGGTAGTTTCTACTGGAACATCTATATCCTCCATATTGATATTACCTATTGCCTCATTGTTAATCGTACTCTGCCATACATAAATGTTATTACTGGTAAAGTCATTGGAGTCTCTATTATACTTCTTAACTTTCTTTTTCTGGGTATCTCTATCAATTTTCTCCAATTTCTTTCGCACGCTAATATTAAAATCTTTCACCTGGTTAGAATAATTGAACGGAGCCAGGTTATTCTGTAACTTCAAAACTTTATTTGCTTCAGGATTTTTCATTCACTTTTCTGTCACTTTTTGAAACATTATCACTACAAGTAACAGTTTATGGACTTTTGTTTGGATTTGTTTTCCTTTTTTGGACACCTGCAAAAAATATATAATCACACTTCACTTTAATTTTTCACTTTATGTATATAGGTGATTAATTGTGTTGTTGCATTTAGCACTGTTTATACAGGGTGATTATTTTTCAGTATTGTTTACACAGGTTAAATATTTAGTTTATTCACAGACACTGTGATTATTAGCGCTGCTGTTTTTATTCATTTAAAACCACTAGACATAGGAATCAATTTCTCCATAATCCCAATTCTTCTTACTTTATTTAACCATTTAGAGATTCGGGGTGCCCCTGTCTTCTTCCAACATGTGGCGATGCAACTTTTAGCTGCATTCACCAGGTGGCATACCATTGAGTTCTTGTATCGCTCTAGTGGGATTTGTGAGCATTGTAGTAAGAAAAAAGACGGATCTTCCGGGATCTGGTGTTCAGTAAATAATTGAGAAATTCTCTGAACTTCTTGCCAGAACTGTCTAATTGCTGAACAAAACCAAAAAATATGGGCTATAGTCCCTCTATCCTTACCACACTGTCTGTCTGACATTTCTGAAGAAAATGTATTAATTCGTGACGGGGTGTAATACCAACGCATTAATACTTTATAATTTAATTCCTGTATCTTAGTACATCCAGATGACTTAAAAGTTAAATGTATTATTTTCTGCCGTTGAGCTGATGTGAAAGTTTGTTCAAGGTCCCTCTCCCACTTATCTAAGCTCAAAATACTAAAGTCCTCTGAAGGTGATGTTAGAAGGGCGTATATCTTAGAAATAATGTGAGAGAGAGGTTCATTCTCCTCACAGTACTTCTCAAACTTAGTGAGTGGTCGACCATACCCTTCGTTCGGTCCTAATGTTTCAAAAAAGTGTTTAACCTGTAATGCCTGCCAGAAGGGTATTTCATATTGTCCTCCTATTTGCATTAACGTTTCTATTGATGGCCATTTATTAAGTCTCAGAAAATGTGAAGCCTGGAAGCATCCTTTCTCTTTTAATTTTCCAAATATCCCTGGCTCCAAGCCAGGTGGAAAATTTGGGTTCCCCAAAATAGGAAACAAAGGAGAATCTGGTGATGAGAGTCTAGGGATCTGAGTAGCCTTAGCACCCATACGAAGGGTAGGCCCTATTAGAGGATGTGATTTTACTGTAGAAGGTATAGCTGCATAACACCACATGGCTCTACCTAAAGGAATTGGAGTTACTTGTTGTTCCAAGGCGATCCACCTTTTACTATCTCTGTGGCTGTACCAGTCAATAATCCTACCAAGCTGAGTAGCCTGATAGTACTTATATAGGTCTGGCGCCGCTATTCCACCCACATCTTTTAGGTAATGTTAACAAGTTCCTATTAATCCTTGGACGTTTACTTGCCCAAATAAATTTTTTAAACACTGTTCGGGTTTTACTAAAGAAGGCAAGTGGAATCGAGATAGGTAATGCCTGGAACAAGTAAAGGAATTTTGGCACTATATTCATTTTCAGGATATTGCATCTCCCAAACCAGGAATGTGAGGATTTACTCCATTCATTTAACAATTTACTGGCTTCCCTTAGTAAAGGTGGAAAATTCAGTGCATATGCGTCTGATAAGTTAGGTGGAATCTGTATACCTAAATAATTCAGAGCCGTAGATGTCCATTTAAACTTAAAATTATTCTCCAAGTTCTGTTAGATGGGACGTTCCAGGAATACCCCCATCGCCTCCGACTTGCTATAATTTATTTTGAAATTCGACAGAACTCCGTAATACTCCACCTCCCTTAATAAATTAGGTAACGATATTTGTGGACTAGAGAGTGAGAATAAAAGGTCGTCCGCATAAGCTGAAAGTTTATATTCCTGATCCCCCAGAGGGATACCTTTAATATCGGGGTTCTGTCGAATTCTATTTAATAAGGGCTCCAACGTCGAAGCAAACAGAAGGGGCGACAGGGGGCATCCCTGACGTGTCCCATTAGATATTGGAAAATTTTCTGAATTTATCCCATTAACCTTCACCAGGGCTTGTGGCGTTGAGTATATACCTGCTATCCAGTCCAGCATTCGGTCCCCTAGGCCCATCTGTTTTAGCACTCCTAGCATAAAGGGCCAGCTGACCCTATCAAAGGCCTTTTCTGCGTCTGTATTCACAAAGATACTCGGCAACTTCCTTTGATTTGTATATTGAATTAAATTCAAGACTTTCGTAGTACTATCTCTAGCTTCTCGTGTAGGGATAAACCCCACTTGGTCAAAATGGACCAGCTGTGTCAAAAGCGGTTGTAATCGAGTTGCGAGTATCTTTGTGAATATTTTATAATCCGTATTCAATAATGATATTGGATGGTAGCTGCTACAAACCGACTGATCCTTTTCTTCCTTTGGGATTAATACAATATGTGCTCTACCAGGGGAGGAGATATCTGTCCTAATACATTAAATGTTTTGACCATATATGAGGCGAGTAATGCGTAAAAACTCTTAAAATATTGCAGAGAGAATCCATCTGGGCCAGGTGCCTTCCCATACTTCATCTTCTTTATTGCTGTAGACACTTCTTCTATTGTTATTGGTAACTCAAGTCTTCTTCGCACCGGAGACGACAGTCTCGCTAAATGTGAGGATTCAAGGTATTCTTCTAATGATGAAGAAGGCTGGGAAGGCACCGGGAGATTATACAATGAGGTATAATATTTTCTAAATTCCGCTACAATATCTTTCGGTATTGAAGATTTAAGACCTCCTTTTGTTTTAATATGAGGTATATATGAACGTATTTGTTGTTTTTTTAGTTTTCTGGCTAACACCTTACCACATTTATCTCCAGATTCATATACTACCCTCCTCCCTTGTTGTAGTGTTGCCATTGCCTTATACCGCAAAAGATCAGAGAGTTGTCTTCTTAGATGTGCTAATTCTATTCCCATTTCCTTCCCCATTGTCTTCTTATGTAGTATCTCTATTTCCCTTATCCTTTCCAATATCCTACACGTCTGCTCTTCTCTGCTCTTCTTCATTCGAGATCCATGTTTTATTAAGATTCCTCTATTACTATTACTGCCTTGTGGGCTTCCCATACTATCCCTACATCAGTCTCTCCATTGTCATTAATTTTAAAATACGATTAGATTTCCTTGACCACATCTTCTCGTATTTCAGGGCACTGCAGTAGACTTTCATTTAGCCGCCAATTCCAGTCCGTCTTGTGGGTGGCACCCTTCAAAGAGATCTTAATTATAACTGGTGCATGGTCGGACCAGGTTATGTTGCCTATTGATGTGTCCTGTACTGATGAAAGAATTTGTTGTGGTAGTAAAAAGAAATCGATTTGTGAATATCGTTGATGGGGATTTGAAAAAAATTTGAAATCCCTCTCTTCTGCATGGAAGGCCCTCCAAGCATCAACCAATTGAAATTCATCTAATTTCCGAAGGATGTTTTTCCTGGTTCTCCCAGCAACAGAAGATGTCCCACTGGAGGTGTCTAATTTCGGATCTAGGGGGACATTGAAGTCCCCCCCTATAATTAATATTCCCTCCCTGAATTCCATTAATTTAGCTAATGCTTTATTCAAGAAACTGTCTTGGTGTGTATTTGGGACATATACTGTTGCTAGGGTCACCTTAACATTTCCTATAAGCCCTTTAAGAAATAGATATCTTCCCCCTGGCTCTTGGCATTTGTCCAGCAGAGACCACGTAATATGGTTAGAAATTAAAATGGCCACTCCCTTGGTTTTAGCCTTTTGATTTGTGGCATGGTATACGTCTGGAAAATATCTATTTTGAAAATAGGAAAATGTTCCCTCCTTCAAATGTGTTTCTTGTACCATGCCAATATCAGTTTTAAGACGTTTTAAATCATTTAATAACATATTTTACGTTTTTCAGGGGCATTAAGTCCTCTAACGTTTAGTGATGTGACACGTAATCCCTCCATCTATTCTGAGGCAGGGGCGACGCACCCAAAAACTAAAAAAAAAAAAAAAAAGTAATAAAAACAGGAAAAAATCAAGGAACAAGAAAAAAAAAATAAATAAAAAAAAAAATAAGTAAATAAAAATGAATGGGGAATATCCAACAAAATTCAAAAGCAAAAGTTGAGAGATACTCCAAGAAAAGAAAAAGGAAAACACACAAAAAAAAGGAAAGGGGCGGTGAGGGACAATCACATATATATTATTTTATATCATATTACAGTGGTGTAAAAAAGTGTTTGCCCCCTTCCTCATTTCCTGTTCCTTTGCATGTTTGTCACACTTAAGTGTTTCAGAACATCAAACCAATTTAAACAATAGTCAAGGACAACACAAGTAAACACAAAATGCAATTTGTAAATTAAGGTGTTTATTATTAAAGGTGAAAAAAAATCCAAACCATCATGGCCCTGTGTGAAAAAGTGATTGCCCCCCTTGTTAAAACATACTATAACTGTGGTTGTCCACACCTGAGTTCAATTTCTCTAGCCACACCCAGGCCTGATTATTGCCACACCTGTTCACAATCAAGGCATCACTTAAATAGGAGCTGCTTGACACAGTAAGGTCCACCAGAAGATCCTTAAAAGCTACACATCATGCCGAGACCCAAAGAAATTCAGGAACAATTGAGAAAGAAAGTAATTGAGTTCTATCAGTCTGGAAAGGGTTATAAAGCCATTTCCAAAGCTTTTGGAATCCAGCGAACCACAGTGAGAGCCATTATCCACAAATGGCGAAGACATGGAACAGTGGTGAACCTTCCCAGGAGTGGCCGGCCGCCCAAAATTACCCCAAGAGCGCAGCGACTACTCATCCAAGAGGTCACAAAAGACCCCACAACAACGTCCAAGGAACTGCAGGCCTCACTTGCCTCAGTTAAGGTCAGCGTTCATGCCTCCACCATCAGGAAAAGACTGGGCAAAAATGGCCTGCATGGCAGAGTTCCAAGGAGAAAACCACTGCTGAGCAAAAAGAACATCAAAGCTCGTCTCAATTTCTACACAACACATCTTGATGATCCCCAAGACTTTTGGGACAACATTCTGTGGACCGATGAGACAAAAGTGGAACTCTTTGGAAGGTGTGTGTCCAAGTATATCTGGCGTAGAAGGAACACTGCATTTCAGAAAAAGAACATTATACCAACAGTAAAATATGGTGGTGGTAGTGTGATGGTCTGGGGCTGTTTTGCTGCTTCAGGACCTGGAAGACTTGCCGTGATAAAAGGAACTATGAATTCTGCTGTCTACCAAGAGATCCTGAAGGAGAATGTCCGACCATCTGTTCGTGTACTCAAGCTGAAACAAACTTGGGTTCTGCAGCAGGACAATGATCCTAAACACACCAGCAAGTCCACCACCGAATGGCTGAAGAAAAACAAAATGAAGACTTTGGAGTGGCCTAGCCAAAGTCCTGACCTGAATCCTATTGAGATGTTGTGGTATGACCTTAAAAAGGTCGTTCATGCTCGAAAACCCTCTAATGTAACTGAATTAGGACAATTCTGCAAAGATGAGTGGGCCAAAATTCCTCCAGGACGCTGTAAAAGCCTCATTGCACGTTATCGCAAACGCTTGGTTGCAGTTGTTGCTGCTAAGGGTGGCCCAACCAGTTATTAGGTTTAGGGGGCAATCACTTTTTCACACAGGGCCATGATGGTTTGGATTTTTTTTCACCTTAAATAATAAACACCTTCATTTACAAATTGCATTTTGTGTTTACTTGTGTTGTCCTTGACTATTGTTTAAATTGGTTTGATGTTCCGAAACACTTAAGTGTGACAAACATGCAAAGGAACAGGAAATGAGGAAGGGGGCAAACACTTTTTCACACCACTGTATATATATTTTATGGAAGTATATCCATGTTACATCCTAGACCATAGCCCTTTATTGATGGTGAAGGGGGAGGGGAGTACCATGCATGCATTCATATCCCTCTTCCCTTATAGGACAGTGTCCCTGGGCAAGATGCCCGCTTCAACTGTTGGCTGTAGTTCGACTTCTTTACTACCCAGTAAAGTGGTTTCACCCATGGTCCTCTGGACCCCCTCTTTTAACTGTCTTTTGTTTATTGGCTGAAGCCAGGCCTGAACCTCACAGCAATCCACTTCCAGAAAAGAGGATAGGGCCGGCAATTCCTTCGGAGACAGAAGCAAGGAGGAGGCTAATCCCCTTCTAACTGTCAGGGATATTGGATACCCCCAGCGGTAGGTGCCCCCTGATAACTTTATCTTCTCCAATAGTGGACGCATCTGCGCCCTCCTCTGTAAGGTGGCTCGTGATAAGTCAGGTAAGATACTGATTTTAGCTCCCTCATACAGTAACGGGCCTATTTCCCATGCTTTCCGGCTGATCATCTCCTTATGTGCGTATCTATGTAGGCGCCCAATCACATCCCTAGGTCTGAACAAGTCCACAGAACGTGGGCCTGGAGCTCTGTGAAGCCTATAAAATTCAATTTCTCTTGGTGCAGTGCTAATCCCTAGGTTTTGACATATAGTAACCACAGTCCTATGCAATTGGTCCTCCACAATATTTTCGGGGATACCTCTTAATCTGAGGTTATTCCTCCTACTCCGGTCTTCAGCCGCCTCCAATTTTAGTTGTATTAAGGAGGCCTGGGCTATCTGCTCCCTTTCTAATTTGGACACCCTTTCCTCCAGGCTATTAACAACAGATGTCTCCACCTTTACCCTATCTGTCAGTGCCTGTACCTTGGACCGTACTAGCTGCATTTCCCTTCTATGCCCCTCTTCCAAGCGGGATACTAGGGCCTCCATTTCATGGCGAGTTGGAAGAGCCTGCTTAATTGTTCTCAGGGCTTCTATCTCTTGGCGGGTTGGGAGAGCCTGCATTACTGACCTCAAGTCCATGTCCCCTGTATGTACGTCCATTGCACCCGACCTCCTGCCTCCGGCCCCACTTCCAAACCCTCCTGTACCTGTATTGCATTCGGGGTTAACGGGAGACTCATCCGGGGTGCCGCCATCGGGATCTCAGTGCCGGCCGTTTCCCTGGTTTCTAACGTAGATGCCCGAGCTGTAGCCGCTCTTGTGTGTGGAAAAAAACCTTTAATTTCCTGCTGGACTAAGTCCTTTTGTAGAGATTTTTCCTCCCTCTTTCTCCTTGCACTGTGCATCCCCCAGAAAGGGGATTGAATCCAAGCAAAGTCAATAAAATGGTATGATGGAATGGGATGGAATGGGATGGGGTGGGATGGGGTGGGATGGGAGAACAGCGGTGATTACTGACCATTAATTCACGGCTGTACACACAGGATCTTCACAGCACCACTTCTCTGCCTCCACTTCCCCCACCACTTTCACTTTCAATTCAGTGTCAACCACTTCACTGCTGCTGCCTGCAGTATCTAACTTGTTCAGTCTCTACTGTGGCCGTAATACACAAGGATTCAGCGCTCTCCGACTCCACACAGCAGATGATATGGGTGAGGTTTAGAGGAGGGTAAGATGGGGCAGGATGCTATGGGATGGGAAGGGAGAGCACCTTCCCAGCTGATCAGAGAGACACCGCAGCACCACTTCTCTGCCTCTATCCTGACCTCCACCTCCCTTCAATCTTTACTTTTCACAGTGCCCTTTTATGTCAGTCTCTGTGAATACAGTTATGCAGCCGGGACACAGCTCTTTCAAGCAATCTCAAGCATATGGCTCACCTCTCCCTCGCTTCTTCACTCCTCCGCGTCCCTGCTCACAGAGCGCGTTTGTGTCAGTCTCTTCGTGACTATAGCGGGGAGCCCAGCTGGATTACATCTTTCTCAGCTGTTTTCTGCAGTGACTGATGATCCGTCTCTCCGTCCCGGCTTCACACGCCGCTGCTCCCCCCGCACTGCTCCACCTCACCGCTTCCTCAGGTAACGGCGCTTTTGCCTCTCCTTCACCATCCACAGTGCCCGTTTTACAATGATTTCATCAGTTATGCAGTGGAAGTATAGCAGGAGTACAATGCTCTCAAGCAGCTATCGATAAGGATCTCAGCAGTATAGCAATGAATTAGCTGCAGGAATGCCGGCTCTCAAACAGCTGACTGCTGTAGGTAATAAGCGGCTCACTGGAGGGGAAATTCAGTGCTCCATTCAGATCTCCTGCTACTCCGCCATCACTACGCCACACCCCCCCCAGCACTCGGAATTCGCTTCTATCGGCGGTCACCTGAAAAGTGCTCAGGAGTGGGGCTCTGGGCTCTGGAAGAGGTATTCCCACAGCAGGTGTGGCTATGGCAGGAGAACTGGCCGTTGAAGCTGAAACAGTGGAGCTAGTAGCTTGGTTAGCATCCGCAGGAGTCATGGAGGTAATGAGGGGGTGAAGGCATCCTTCCAGCATCCTTCCAGCTGAAAGTAGCCGTCTTGTAAGCTCTGGACTGCTTGTGTAAGAGCCGTCATTTGCTGACATAGTGCCTCCAATGTGGAAGCACCTCTCTCGGCCTCAGACATCGTTTCTGGTTGATACTATCACGTACCTGGTAGGGATGAGCTTCGAGTTCGACTCGAACATTGCCTGTTCGCCTGTTCAGCGAACAATTTGGGGTGTTCCCAGCAAATTCGAAAAGCTGCGAGCACCCTGTAAAAGTCTATGGGAGAAATCTCAAGTGCTAATTTTAAAAGCCTATATGCAAGTTATTGTCCTAAAAAGTGTTTGGGGACCTGAGTCCTGCCCCAGGGGACATGTATCAATGCAAAAAAAAGTTTTAAAAACTGACGTTTTTTCAGGAGCAGTGATTTTAATAATGCTTAAAGTGAAACAATAAAAGTGTAATATTCCTTTAAATTTCATACCTGGGGGGGGGGGGGGGTGTATAGTATGCCTGTAAAAGGGCGCATGTTTCCCATGCTTAGAACTGTCCCTGCACAAAGTGTCATCTTTGCAGGAAAAAAAGCTATTTAAAATCACTCGCAGCTATAATGAATTGTCGGCTCCCCGTAATACAGAGAACTGTCATTCATTGAAAGTCATTGATAAAAAAAAAAAAATAGAAAAATAAAAAACGTGGGGGTTCCCCCAAATGGGTGGACTACAGCAACAGCACTTTACTATTTACTATGAGCCTAAATTTATCTACTTAAACGTGAGTGTTTTTAATCAGTTTTTTACAACATTAAATATATCTTACGGTATTACACTATGTGAGTCTCTCTCTCAATATGATCCAATACGTATGAATACGGGTGAACTATTGGAGTATTTGACGACCACATTCCACCTGCTCGCCATTTATTCGCGCCTATCAACTTTGGAGCCTATCCGTGGAATAGGGATCTGGTAACCCTCCACAAAAAAGCTTGTCACGACTTGTGAGGCGTATGTCTCTTCAAGTCCGTGACCTCCGTGGCCTCATTTCAATAAGTGTTGACGCCAACAGGACAGGACCACGATCACCTCACCTAGAACACTATACAGTGTCAACGGCTATTCACAAATATTTTGTCACTTATATGGACTATACCGCTGTATATACATATATATATACAGTCTGGTTGTTCTTCACCCATTACCCACTTGTCGTTTTTATTACCCTAACAGACTCATGCTTTGATATTCACAATATTTTTCGCATTTTTACCGTTCACTATAATCAAAATTTTATCCGTCACAGGATCACTTTTTCACTTTCACAGTTATTTATTCACATCTTTATTCAGTTTTACACTTAAATAACTGTTTATATATCTTTTATATTTTTATTTAATTTATATGATATATTCATATTTATGTGATTAATCCAATATATATGGGTTAAGTTTTTACCCACACACATCAGCACCCAAGCGCAACATATATACCCTTGCCCTCTTTTAGTGGCCTGTGAGCGTCTGCCTCTCCTTGGTGGCCTTCCGGACATGATGTATATTTTGTTTTGCAACACCACACTACACTGTATTAGATACTGTGTACACCACCAGAAGTGTAGTAGAAACTGTACACACTGTATTAGATACTGTGTACACCGCCTGCACTGTATTAGCAACTGTACTATGGCTGCACTGTATTGTGTACTGTGTACAGCACCAGAAGTAAAGTAGAAACTGTACACACTGTATTAGATACTGTGTACACTTCCAGAAAAGTAGTAGAAACTGTACTACAGCTGCACTGTATTGTGTACTGTGTACACTAGCAGAAAAGTAGTAGAATCTGTACTACGGCTGCACTGTATTGTGTACACCACCAGAAGTGTAGTAGGAACTGTACACACTGTATTAGATACTGTGTACACTGCCTGCACTGTATTAGCAACTGTACTACGGATGCACTGTATTTTATACTGTGTACACCACCACCGCCTAAAGTGTATTCAAAACAGTACACCACGGAATGCACTGTAGATATAGGCTACACTGAACGCAGAGTATATATGTGTGTATATATGTATATATGGTCTGGAGCCCTACGGACGAAACAAGTAAAGATGACATACAGGATTAACACAAACTTACCAACATGAAATGGACCTGAAAGTGTGCCTTGGTCCCTCGTACGGTACACCAAAATGAGGGGGGATACCCTAGATAAGGAGTGATGGAGATGATGTGAAATGAGTATTCTGTTTGGAGTAAGAACACTTGGGAAATGCCCTAAAAAAGGGGAAGGGAGGGTGGGTATCTCACACAGGCAAGCGACAAAGACAGGCAGGAAGTGGGATGGTTAAATACCCTCCGGGCTCCTCCCATAACTTCAGGCCAGCATACCGGCCTTCCAATTTATGGTCTGGAGCCCTACGGACGAAACGAGTAAAGATGACATACAGAATTAACACAAACTTACCAACATGAAATGGACCTGAAAGTGTGCCTTGGTCCCTCATACGGTACACCAAAATAAGGGGGCAAAAACCTTCAGGTAGGGAATAGCTTAATTGGTGGGGTGAATTACTGGGTAAGCTTGGCCAACGCCTGGGCCATTCCACATGTGGATTGGTATACAGTGGGCTAAGCAGGCTGACCCCTATCAACCTATATCCAAGATGATGTGGACCGGGATGCCCTGCCGGGGTGTTGTTGTGGTAGCCCCGGTCCGGATAAAATCCGGAATACCGATTAAGGTTCAGGGATGGCTGCCGAGGAGAATCCAGGTAGGTGCCATGAACAGGGACGTGTTGAGTAACTCCACTGGGAAGGCAGAAGAGGGCTGATGTTTGGTTGACCGGACATAAGTGTGGCCGACCGGCTCAGCGTGGCGACTGGGCACCAGTTACTGTGATTCTGAAGAGGTGCCTTAGGGGTATTGCCGGAGCGTGACGCGTTGACGAAGTTGGTAGCTAACGTTAGGTGCTGAGTTGCACCAGGGCCAGCCGTGACCAGTCCGAGGTAGTGACCGACTGGGGACTGACTACAGGCATCTGTCTGAAAAGGGACGCCGAGCTAAAGGGGGGAGGTGGCTCTGCTGCTAAGTTGCGCTTGCCCGGAATGGATGAACAATGGATGTTGACCTGCCGCTGAAGGGACAGCTGGCAGTTCCCCCTCCCGAGACTAGACTCCGGACCCGCCCCTGATACAATCCCACATACAAAATCCTACACCCCCAGTTGATCCAGAGGAAGGCAAAAAACCCAGTACAGCAAGATCCAATTCGCCACAGCCGGGAAAAAATTCCTTCCTGATCCCCCGAGAGGCAACCGTGTGTACCCTGGATCAACTTACCTGTAGCCTACGAAGGAGGGCATGACGGGCCTGGACCTGGACCTGCCTAGCTGATGATCTCTGCTATGGCTAGGTTGTCGGTTGTAACGCTATCACCTGCCCGAGCCGCTGATGCCCCATAAGTGAGCAGCTGCCATGATGGGGCAGAGCTCAAAGAGGCAGACGTTGTGACGAAGCCGGATGTGACCAGTGCCTGTGGAGGCCAGGGGGCTGTAGACCATAAATGGCCAAAAATGGCGACACCCTGTGGAAGCCGCCGCCTCTGTCACCACCCGTGGTGACAGGGGGACACCGAGAGAATGAAGAGTGAGACGCCTTCCAGTTCGACAGGGACTCCTCCCACACGGCCAGGTCTGCCACTGCAGTGGCAGCCCGTTAGGATACCCTGGGGTTGTCCCAGTGCGGTTCCACCAGCAGGAAGACGTCCGGATAGTGGGCAATCTCCTGGCACTGTGCCTCCGCAGTAGGACCCACGTGAGGGTCTCTGCAACGTGTTCAAGCCAGGGGCTACTCTTGGACCCGAAGGTCGATTCGGTAGCGAAAACGATGAGCCCCTTTGATACCCTGCCAGCGCTGAAGGGAGGTCTGTATGGGCCACGACTCGAAAGCATCAGATATGTCTTGAGTGAGAGAGTTCGAGACTGGAGGAAGAGTGAGGCGCTGACAAGTTGTAAATTAGACGTGTCTCCTGGTTGATGGTCTGATCCTCTGTGGGCGCTGAACGTAGGTTCCTGCACTCATGGGTGGTGTGGGGCAGGGAGATGAGCCCGATGTGGAACCCGTCTGAGATGCCTGGATGCGGTAGACGGCCAGGGATGGTGTGGGATGTGAGGTTGATTAGAAGCCGCGACATACGAGATTCACCCGGCTTAGTCATGTCTTCCTCTGCTTGACCTCACATAAGAGTCTGGGGTGCGCCCTCTAGCATAGGGTACACACAAGTAGTAAACGACACTGGCTACAGCTGCAGGAGCCATAACTATAAGTGTTGCAAACTGCCGCTGCCCCTGCCGTCTGCACTAGTCGTCCTAGTTTGTCCATCTTCAGCCCTTGTGCAGGGGCCTGCTGACCCTGACCCGTACTGGTGGTGGCCATGTTGTCAACCTGGTAGACGGAGGCTGCGTTGGCACACCAGACGGCGGTGTGGGTCGCGCTGACTGGTACATGGCGCACCGTGGTGGCCGTAGGCCCGCAAAGTTCCGACAGAACAGCTTGGTGTCCACGACGTCCCAGTACATAACGAAATGAATGAACCTAAATAAAAATAGAATGAAACGACAGACAACAACACAAATAAGTGAACCGACATGTTGCTTTTGATGACATGACACTCTCATAAATCGCCGTGCCACTTGTTTAGCGACTGAGCATGATGGACTCTGGAGCATGTACTGAAATGAGGCCGGTCCTGGGGCACGCTGGGCCGAATAGTGACATCATAGAAGCCACAGGACTCGAATCCCAAGCGCAACTGCGTGAGGTGAACTGATTGCACTCCCATGACAGAGCCCAGACCGCCATGCCACTTGTCTAGCGACTGAGCACGATCGGACTCTGGAGCATGTACTGAAACAATATACCATGACAAAGACGAGAATCAAAACTAACCGAACCTTCGAAGTGAATCTGTCTCTGGCGCATGTATGGAAATGAGGCCGAGCAA
This sequence comes from Lithobates sylvaticus, assembly GCA_028564925.1. Taxonomy (NCBI): domain Eukaryota; kingdom Metazoa; phylum Chordata; class Amphibia; order Anura; family Ranidae; genus Lithobates; species Lithobates sylvaticus. The sequence goes on along the minus strand of CM053029.1, from coordinate 258,536,336 downwards.
CTGGGCGCACCGGATCGAATCGGTCGGTGCATCTTGCTGATGCGACTGGATTCGAATCGGAACGTAATGGTGACAGAACGATGCCATGACAAAGACTAGAATCAACGACTGAAGCCTCCACCGACAACTGAATCCGTCTCTGGAGCATGTGCTGAAATGAGGCCGGCCTAGGGCACGCCGACGCAAATTGGTGCAGGGAAGTGACTAAATTCGTGCCGGAGCGTGGTACGGTGACACAGAAACGATATACCATGACAAGGACAAGAATCAAGAACGATCGAAACCTGCGATGTGATTCTGTCCCTGGCGTATGTATCTAAATGAGGCAGAGCAGCTGGGCGCCCGGATCGACCCGGTCGGAACATCTGTGGATGCGACCGGACCCAACCAGACGTAACAAGTGACAGAAATGATGCCATGACAAAGACTAGACTCAACCGACCGAGGCAACTTCTAACTGAGTCTGTCTCTGGAGCATGTACAGACATGAGGCCGGGTAGCTAGGCGAACCGGTGCGAATCGTTGCATCTCGGATGCGAACGGATTCGGGCCGAACCGTAATAAGTGACCGAAACCATGACAAAGACTAGACTCAAGCCCGCATCCGTACGAACGGTGAGCCAATCCCTGGAGCATGTATAGGAATGAGGCCGTAATCTGGGGCACCCCAAGATGAATCAGTGCATTGGAATGCGACATGACTCGAATCCGAGCGTGGCTAGTGACAGAACTGAAATGATGACATGATCGCCCTGCTAGGAACGATGCGAAATGGCTTAGCATGACCGGATGGCTCGAAATGTTGGCATGAATGAGATGCCACGAGTTAACACCACATTGAAATGACGAAATGATTGCCATGCTAACACCATGAAGTGATTAGACACGGTCAAAGTGATACGTATGATCGACATGCCAACAGCGATTCGGAATGCAAACAGCGATTCGACACACTTGCTGACACAAATGATTTAAACGATGTGACATGACATGAATGATGCCCTGCGAGTGCGAACGGCACCCATGAGTCGGCAATGTTTGAACGATTCAAAGACGGCGTGACCCGACCGTGTGGGGTAAAGCCCGAGCGCCGGATGCGGCATCGGTCGGAGTGACGTTGTTTTTTTTTTTTTTTTTCCGGAATGCAACAGCGACTGGACTTGCTTGCTGAGACCAATGATTTGAACGATGTGACATGACATGAATGATGCCCGGTGAGTGCGAACGGCACGCCTGAGTCAGCAATGTTTGAACGATTCAAAGACTGCGTGACCCGACCGTGTGGGGTCACGCCCGAGCGCCGGATGCGGCATCGGTCGGAGTGTCGTGGCAAGTGGCTATAGTTGTGCGTGCCACTTGGTAGCTCCCGATCGTGTACAACCAAAACGTGCGGGTGAATGTCTTGGTGTTTCGAGACAAGCTGTGCGTGGTTCGTGAGCTACGCATACCATAGTTTAGTGACAAGACAGACAGTGCATGAGAACGTAAACATGGGAGCCGAAGCCCTACCTGCGACAGCCGAACCAGACTCGTTGTACGGTACCTGCCACTCGGTAACACGAGTGCGACGCAAAGGGAACAATACGACTCACGAACATGGCACACGGGACCGCAACAACACACGGAGACGGACAAACGAAACGGAGCTCACGAACCGGTCACAAACAGCGGCATATATTAAGACACAGATGGAAGTATATATATATATATATATATATATATATATATATAAATACACTGCCTGAAGTGTATTAGAAACAGTACACCACAGAATGCACTGTAGATATAGGCTACACTGGATGCAGAGTGTATATGTGTGTATAAATATGTATATATATATATATATATATATATATATATACGAGACATATATATATATATATATATATATATATATATATATATATATATATATATATATATATATATATATATATTACACTATATAGATATGAATATAGAGTAAACACTGATTTTATAGTCTATGCTAAATGCAGAGTGTGTGTATGTGTGTATATATATATATATATATATATATATATATATAATTAGACTGACTGTATATATCTTAAATACACTGCCACTAACTGAATAACCTGCCTGCTTAATCTAAATCAAGCTATCTCTCCGTCCACACCAACAACACTACATAGGGCCACTGTATAGGCACTCTTGTATAGTGTGGGGCGTGAACTTAGTCCCCCTGAGCCATGATTGGCCAAAGGCACCCTGCCTTTGTCCAATTATGGCTCTCTTAGCAGAGGGCGATGGGATTGGCCAAAGCATGCAGGTCAAGTGCATGTAGGTATGGAAAAAACACCGCGCTAATCCTAAATGAATAATAAATATATGTCGTGCAGACACAGGTGGGAAAAACAAATTAATTAACATAAAATGAAGCAGCAGCTAAAAAAATGTGAGATATACACATTACTAGACAAAAATAAACAAAAAAGCCGCGCTAAATAACTGAATGTGACTTAGTGAACAGAAGTGACTGTTAAGTCACAGAAATAACTGTATCAAAACTGACACCAAAAAGTACCAAATTTGTGTAACTGTGCGTGACACATAAAATGTAAACCTTATTAATAAAGTGAACCATATAGTCCATGGACAGTAGCAAGTCCAAAAATAATAACACCAATAAGTGTCCAAAAAGATGAAGGTAGTATAACAGTATGATGTTCAGCTGTTGTCACTAAACTTGGAAAGATGAAGGTAATATGACAGTGTGATATTCAGCTGGTGTCACCAAACTAGGGATAGATTTCACCAATACGTGTGATCCGCCACCATTCTACCATTAAGCTTACCAGAAGCAAGCTTTAACCAAGCCTGTATGGAGACGGTACTGGATGTACCCTGGACCGGGGGACCTCACCACAGGATCCGGACTTCACCAGGTATGGATAATTCTGAGATGAAACTTGGGGCAAAAATGTTTTCTATCGGACCAGATCTGTATGCGGGACTCATCCGGGAATGCAGACCAAAAACCACCAGCCTCAACATGTAATCATAAAGGAAGAAGGGATGCTCCCATAGTGTAAAACTGATGGTTTTATTAAAAGATAAAATAAAATATCTACTTACACAAACATATGTGCATCAGACAGAGAATCAAATGTTAAAACGCCGGCCGGCTAGCAGCAAACACCCGCTCACAACGCGGAACGCGATGACGTCAGTGCGTCAGCCTCCCTACGTCCGTTTCATCTATTGACGTCTTCTGGGGAACGGGCGACGCACTGAATCATCGCAACTTTATACAAACATTGACAGACACGCCCTGGTGTGAGTCCATGGTGGCGGGTCTACCGAAATATAAAACATAATAAAACTCATAATGGGACAAAATTATCCGCCATACCTATCATATCTCAAACAATCTGATGGAATTTAAGAAGGATATGTATGGAAATTAATACATATGAAAAATGGGACACTCCCAACCTCCCACCGGAAACTACGTTGAAATAGATGGGTGAATCTCCCCATAGAGTCTCAAATGCAAAAATTGAGATTGGTTCCATCTAGTGGGCGGTTAATAAACTGAAAAAGTAAATAAAAAAGAAGACTATAATACTTATTCACTACAAATCCAAGGGGTAGGTCAACCCAGAGAGTCCCAAACTCAAAGTTTGAGATTGGCTCCATCTTGTGGGCAAATACTAGACTAAAATTAAAAATTAAAAATACATGGAAAATGAGAGGAATATAATTCCTACCCGGTATAAAACGACCAAATAATGGGGGGGAAGAAAACCCTCATTAGAAATCGGACCACCAAAAGGGGTGGAACCCCTGTACTTAACCAGAAGTCGCATCAACCCATAGGGAGGCCGTAAACCCATTATGCAACATGCGGCTAAATGGGTGAAAATTAATAATTGTAATCCAAACATTGCCAACAGGCAAAAAAATTAATTAAATTATTTTTTTTTATTGCAAGAGAAAGAATATTATTTTCTCAAGAGTTTCCTCAGATTCGCCACCATGAACTCACCCCTTACAACAACGCATGATACATCCATTATAAATCAAGTGGTCACAAACAAATCAATAAGGATAATCAAAAATAATATTCTGACACCAAACTATTAACTGCTGGTAATGGGAAAAGGTTGAAACTAGGAATTGTCAATAAATGCGTTAACATCTATCTCAACGTTTAACGCAAAGGGGGTGTAACTCTTGATTTTATATATCCAGGACATCTCCAATCTGGAGATGCCCCGAACAAGTGAGCCCCCTCTCCATTGTGGAACGTGTTTGTCTATTCCCAGAAAAATTGTCTTGGATGGGTTTTTATTATGAACCTCCAAATAGTGCCTAGACACTGGATGTTTGGGAAACCCACCCAGGATGTTAGTGACGTGTTCGTTAAGTCTGACCTTCAGTGGGCGCTTAGTCCTGCCCACATACTGAAGGCCACACGGGCACTGAAGCAAGTAGACAACCCCTTCGGTCGCACAGGTTATAAAAGGCTTGATTTCAAACTCCATTCTGGTGCTGGTAGAAATAAATCTATGTGTCCTCCTATGAGTGCACCCACTGAGCGAGCAAATCCTACACCTCCTGCATTGATAGAAACCTGTCAGGTTGTCAAAGAAGATGGTTCTGGCTACTGGTGGGTCCAGAACATTAGGGGATATTTTGGTCTTAAGCGAGGGCACCCCTTTGAAGACAATCTGGGGTTTCGCTGGCAACACTCCATTGAGAGATGGATCGCTGGTAAGGACATGCCAGTACTTATTAATCATTTTACCCACATTTCTATGTTGAATAGAATAAGTAGTAATGAATGGAACCATAGCTTGGTTTCTACTCTTAGGTGGTCTCTCTTTAAGTAGGTCAGCTCTATTGATCTCAGATACTTCATTGAGCACAGCCTCCAATGAGGCAGATGTATAACCCTTTTCGAGGAAGCGCTCAGTGAGTATATTGGCTTGAGTGGAAAATTCACCCGGATCGGAGCAATTCCTCCTCAGCCGTAAGTATTGGCTCTTAGGAACTGATTTGAGCCACGCTTCATGGTGACAGCTCCCAATAGGAATGTACGCATTCCGATCAGTTCCCTTGAAATGGGTCGCAGTGGTGAAACCTCTGCTGTCAACCCCTATTCTCAGGTCCAGAAAGTTGATTGACACCTGACTGGCTTCATAATTCAGTACGATGCCCCTCTGGTTATTATTAAGTTCAGTAAGGAAAAGATCTAAATCGACCTTGTCGCCATCCCATAGGAGGAGGATGTCGTCTATGTACCTCGCCCATAGGACCACTTGAGGTCTCTGATGGGCATAGACGACATCCTCCTCCCACAGGGCCATAAAAAGATTGGCCAAACTGGGGGCATATTTGGCCCCCATGGCGACTCCCCTGTCTTGTCTGAAGAAGTTTCCTCCAAACCAGAAGTAACTACTAGATGCAGCGAATCTTAACAGCTGCATAATGAAAAAAATCTGTTCGTCAAACAAACCAGAGTCTCGCCTGAGAAAGTATTCAACTGCCAAGAACCCCAAATGGTGGGGAACGATCACTCCCCCACCTGGTGTTTGGTTAGTGACGGCAGACGTCACTTCTTTATATACTGTCATTCCCCACCATTTGGGGTTCTTGGCAGTTGAATACTTTCTCAGGCGAGACTCTGGTTTGTTTGACGAACAGATTTTTTTCATTATGCAGCTGTTAAGATTCGCTGCATCTAGTAGTTACTTCTGGTTTGGAGGAAACTTCTTCAGACAAGACAGGGGAGTCGCCATGGGGGCCAAATATGCCCCCAGTTTGGCCAATCTTTTTATGGCCCTGTGGGAGGAGGATGTCGTCTATGCCCATCAGAGACCTCAAGTGGTCCTATGGGCGAGGTACATAGACGACATCCTCCTCCTATGGGATGGCGACAAGGTCGATTTAGATCTTTTCCTTACTGAACTTAATAATAACCAGAGGGGCATCGTACTGAATTATGAAGCCAGTCAGGTGTCAATCAACTTTCTGGACCTGAGAATAGGGGTTGACAGCAGAGGTTTCACCACTGCGACCCATTTCAAGGGAACTGATCGGAATGCGTACATTCCTATTGGGAGCTGTCACCATGAAGCGTGGCTCAAATCAGTTCCTAAGAGCCAATACTTACGGCTGAGGAGGAATTGCTCCGATCCGGGTGAATTTTCCACTCAAGCCAATATACTCACTGAGCGCTTCCTCGAAAAGGGTTATACATCTGCCTCATTGGAGGCTGTGCTCAATGAAGTATCTGAGATCAATAGAGCTGACCTACTTAAAGAGAGACCCCCTAAGAGTAGAAACCAAGCTATGGTTCCATTCATTACTACTTATTCTATTCAACATAGAAATGTGGGTAAAATGATTAATAAGTACTGGCATGTCCTTACCAGCGATCCATCTCTCAATGGAGTGTTGCCAGCGAAACCCCAGATTGTCTTCAAAGGGGTGCCCTCGCTTAAGACCAAAATATCCCCTAATGTTCTGGACCCACCAGTAGCCAGAACCATCTTCTTTGACAACCTGACAGGTTTCTATCAATGCAGGAGGTGTAGGATTTGCTCGCTCAGTGGGTGCACTCATAGGAGGACACATAGATTTATTTCTACCAGCACCAGAATGGAGTTTGAAATCAAGCCTTTTATAACCTGTGCGACCGAAGGGGTTGTCTACTTGCTTCAGTGCCCGTGTGGCCTTCAGTATGTGGGCAGGACTAAGCGCCCACTGAAGGTCAGACTTAACGAACACGTCACTAACATCCTGGGTGGGTTTCCCAAACATCCAGTGTCTAGGCACTATTTGGAGGTTCATAATAAAAACCCATCCAAGACAATTTTTCTGGGAATAGACAAACACGTTCCACAATGGAGAGGGGGCTCACTTGTTCGGGGCATCTCCAGATTGGAGATGTCCTGGATATATAAAATCAAGAGTTACACCCCCTTTGCGTTAAACGTTGAGATAGATGTTAACGCATTTATTGACAATTCCTAGTTTCAACCTTTTCCCATTACCAGCAGTTAATAGTTTGGTGTCAGAATATTATTTTTGATTATCCTTATTGATTTGTTTGTGACCACTTGATTTATAATGGATGTATCATGCGTTGTTGTAAGGGGTGAGTTCATGGTGGCGAATCTGAGGAAACTCTTGAGAAAATAATATTCTTTCTCTTGCAATAAAAAAATAATTTAATTAATTTTTTTGCCTGTTGGCAATGTTTGGATTACAATTATTAATTTTCACCCATTTAGCCGCATGTTGCATAATGGGTTTACGGCCTCCCTATGGGTTGATGCGACTTCTGGTTAAGTACAGGGGTTCCACCCCTTTTGGTGGTCCGATTTCTAATGAGGGTTTTCTTCCCCCCCCATTATTTGGTCGTTTTATACCGGGTAGGAATTATATTCCTCTCATTTTCCATGTATTTTTAATTTTTAATTTTAGTCTAGTATTTGCCCACAAGATGGAGCCAATCTCAAACTTTGAGTTTGGGACTCTCTGGGTTGACCTACCCCTTGGATTTGTAGTGAATAAGTATTATAGTCTTCTTTTTTATTTACTTTTTCAGTTTATTAACCGCCCACTAGATGGAACCAATCTAAATTTTTGCATTTGAGACTCTATGGGGAGATTCACCCATCTATTTCAACGTAGTTTCCGGTGGGAGGTTGGGAGTGTCCCATTTTTCATATGTATTAATTTCCATACATATCCTTCTTAAATTCCATCAGATTGTTTGAGATATGATAGGTATGGCGGACAATTTTGTCCCATTATGAGTTTTATTATGTTTTATATTTCGGTAGACCCGCCACCATGGACTCACACCAGGGTGTGTCTGTCAATGTTTGTATAAAGTTGCGATGATTCAGTGCGTCGCCCGTTCCCCAGAAGACGTCAATAGACGAAACGGACGTAGGGAGGCTGACACACTGACGTCATCGCGTTCCGCGTTGTGAGCGGGTGTTTGCTGCTAGCCGGCCGGCGTTTTTACATTTGATTCTCTGTCTGATGCACATATGTTTGTGTAAGTAGATATTTTATTTTATCTTTTAATAAAACCATCAGTTTTACACTATGGGAGCATCCCTTCTTCCTTTATGATTACATGTTGAGGCTGGTGGTTTTTGGTCTGCATTCCCGGATGAGTCCCGCATACAGATCTGGTCCGATAGAAAACATTTTTGCCCCAAGTTTCATCTCAGAATTATCCATACCTGGTGAAGTCCGGATCCTGTGGTGAGGTCCCCCGGTCCAGAGTACATCCAGTACCGTCTCCATACAGGCTTGGTTAAAGCTTGCTTCTGGTAAGCTTAATGGTAGAATGGTGGCGGATCACACGTATTGGTGAAATCTATCCCTAGTTTGGTGACACCAGCTGAATATCACACTGTCATATTACCTTCATCTTTCCAAGTTTAGTGACAACAGCTGAACATCATACTGTTATACTACCTTCATCTTTTTGGACACTTATTGGTGTTATTATTTTTGGACTTGCTACTGTCCATGGACTATATGGTTCACTTTATTAATAAGGTTTACATTTTATGTGTCACGCACAGTTACACAAATTTGGTACTTTTTGGTGTCAGTTTTGATACAGTTATTTCTGTGACTTAACAGTCACTTCTGTTCACTAAGTCACATTCAGTTATTTAGCGCGGCTTTTTTGTTTATTTTTATTTAGGTCAAGTGCATGCTTTGGCCAATCATTATACAGCAATGCAATGTGATCTCACAGTGCATTATGGGGCGTTCCGCGGCACTCAAATTTGCCGCAAACGCCCCATAATGTTCGCTTTTTGATGTTCGACCCGAACATCAAGCTCATCCCTAGTTAGCAACGCAATTAATCACTTCAATACAGGGCACTTATACACCTTCCTGCCCAGACTAATTATCAGCTTTCAGCGCTGTCGCACTTTGAATGACAATTGCGTGGTCATGCTACACTGTACCCAATCTAAATTTTTATCATTTTGTTCCAACAAATAGAGCTTTCTTTTGGTGGTATTTGATCGGTGGTATTTTTCTGCTAAAAAAATTAAAAAAGAACGACAATTTAGAAAAAATATATATTTTTTGTTTCAGTTACAAAACGTTGTAAATAAATAAGTTTTCTCCTTCACTGATGGGGCTGCACTGATGGGCACCGATGAGGTAGCACCAATGAGGTGGCATTGATGGGCACTGATGATGGGCACTGATAGGCGGCACTGATAGGCATCATGGATTGGCACTGATAGGCGGTATGGATGGGCACTGATAGGTGGCACTGATGGGCATCCTGAGGGGGGCTGCACTGATAATCGATCAGCAAAGCCCCCCCTGTCAGAGGAGCAGCCGATTGGCTCTCCTCTACTCGCGTCTGACAGATGCGAGTGAGGAAAAGCCGATCACTATCTCTTCCTGTTTACACTGTGATCAGCCGTGATTGGACACAGCTGACAACGTGGTAAAGAGTCTCCATCAGAAACTCTTTACCTAGATCGTAGTTGCGGTGTGTCAAACTGACACACCGCAACAACGATCAACGCGATGTGCAGTGGCTTAATATCCTGAAGACGTCATATGACGTCCGGTCAGGGTATTGAAACCACTTTGTCGCCGTCATTTTTCTAGATGGCAGGTGGCAAGTGGTTAAAACACTTCATGCCTCTAATAGTGGGACCTCCTGTATGTAACAGGGGTATATCCAGATTTGAGCATTTATATGTTTAACAGCTTAAACACAATTAAAAACATTTGCACAAATAAACCATTCCCTCTGTTTTGTAACAGGCAATGTCTTTTGTGCAATGCCCAGTTCATATTTTTCCTAATTTCAATATTAACAAATGGGCTTATTGTCACAATTACTTTTCAAACATATACCGTATTTATCGGCGTATAACACGCACCTTTTCCCCTTAAAATCGGGGGAAAGTTGTGGATGCGTGTTATACGCCGATCCCCCAAAAAAATGTGCCAAAAAAAATCGAGCACCGACTACAAAGATCGATCTGACTGCTCGGCTCCGCTCGCAGTCCCGCCTCCCTGCACTCGCTTCCGAAACAGCAGGGAGGCGGGACTGCGAGTGGACCCGAACAGTCGGCTTGGTCTTTTCCGGCGGCGCTCGCTCTGTCTTTTTCGGCGGCCCTTGCGCTGTCTGTCTAGGCGGCAAATTTAAACGTGGGCAAGCTGCAAATGATGCTGGCAAGCTGCAAATGACACTGGGCAAGCTGCAAATGATGCTGGCAAGCTGCAAATGACACTGGGCAAGCTGCAAATGACACTGGGCAAGCTGCAAATGATGCTGGGCAAGGCTGCAAATGGGGCTGGGCAAGGCTGCAAATGGCGCTGGGCAAGCTGCAAATGACACTGGGCAAGCTGCAAATGACACTGGGCAAGCTGCAAATGACGCTGGGCAAGGCTGCAAATGACGTTGGCAAGTTGCAAATGACACTGGGCAAGCTGCAAATGGCGCTGGGCAAGCTGCAAATGACGCTGGGCAAGCTGCAAATGACGCTTAAATGTACGTTTTTTTTTTTTCTCCCTAAACTTCCCTCCTAAAACTTTTATTTTTCCTTAAAATGCCCTCCTAAACTTGGGGTGCGTGTTATACGCCAGTGCGTGTTATACGCCGATAAATACGGTAATCAATTTTTTCATAATTAATTTTGAACAACTCCTTTTTTTTCCATATATATATACAGTGGTGTGAAAAAGTGTTTGCCCCCTTCCTCATTTCCTGTTCCTTTGCATGTTTGTCACACTTAAGTGTTTCGGAACATCAAACCAATTTAAACAATAGTCAAGGACAACACAAGTAAACACAAAATGCAATTTGTAAATGAAGGTGTTTATTATTAAAGGTGAAAAAAAATCCAAACCATCATGGCCCTGTGTGAAAAGGTGATTGCCCCCCTTGTTAAAACATACTATAACTGTGGTTGTCCACACCTGAGTTCAATTTCTCTAGCCACACCCAGGCCTGATTATTGCCACACCTGTTCACAATCAAGGCATCACTTAAATAGGAGCTGCTTGACACAGTAAGGTCCACCAGAAGATCCTTAAAAGCTACACATCATGCCGAGACCCAAAGAAATTCAGGAACAATTGAGAAAGAAAGTAATTGAGATCTATCAGTCTGGAAAGGGTTATAAAGCCATTTCCAAAGCTTTGGGAATCCAGCGAACCACAGTGAGAGCCATTATCCACAAATGGCGAAGACATGGAACAGTGGTGAACCTTCCCAGGAGTGGCCGGCCGCCCAAAATTACCCCAAGAGCGCAGCGACGACTCATCCAAGAGGTCACAAAAGACCCCACAACAACGTCCAAGGAACTGCAGGCCTCACTTGCCTCAGTTAAGGTCAGCGTTCATGCCTCCACCATCAGGAAAAGACTGGGCAAAAATGGCCTGCATGGCAGAGTTCCAAGGAGAAAACCACTGCTGAGCAAAAAGAACATCAAAGCTCGTCTCAATTTCTCCACAACACATCTTGATGATCCCCAAGACTTTTGGGACAACATTCTGTGGACCGATGAGACAAAAGTGGAACTCTTTGGAAGGTGTGTGTCCAAGTATATCTGGCGTAGAAGGAACACTGCATTTCAGAAAAAGAACATTATACCAACAGTAAAATATGGTGGTGGTAGTGTGATGGTCTGGGGCTGTTTTGCTGCTTCAGGACCTGGAAGACTTGCCGTGATAAAAGGAACTATGAATTCTGCTGTCTACCAAGAGATCCTGAAGGAGAATGTCCGACCATCTGTTCGTGTACTCAAGCTGAAACGAACTTGGGTTCTGCAGCAGGACAATGATCCTAAACACACCAGCAAGTCCACCACCGAATGGCTGAAGAAAAACAAAATGAAGACTTTGGAGTGGCCTAGCCAAAGTCCTGACCTGAATCCTATTGAGATGTTGTGGTATGACCTTAAAAAGGCCGTTCATGCTCGAAAACCCTCTAATGTAACTGAATTAGGACAATTCTGCAAAGATGAGTGGGCCAAAATTCCTCCAGGACGCTGTAAAAGCCTCATTGCACGTTATCGCAAACGCTTGGTTGCAGTTGTTGCTGCTAAGGGTGGCCCAACCAGTTATTAGGTTTAGGGGGCAATCACTTTTTCACACAGGGCCATGATGGTTTGGATTTTTTTTCACCTTTAATAATAAACACCTTCATTTACAAATTGCATTTTGTGTTTACTTGTGTTGTCCTTGACTATTGTTTAAATTGGTTTGATGTTCCGAAACACTTAAGTGTGACAAACATGCAAAGGAACAGGAAATGAGGAAGGGGGCAAACACTTTTTCACACCACTGTATATATATATATATATATATATATATGCACCATCTTAGGTTTCTCGAAATAAAACTATATTGCCACTTATTGTGCACATCCAAGTTAGTACAGTGCAATTATATCAATCTGAAATATACAATGCCCTCCAAACCAATTAACTTTAACTGAAATAATCAAAATACCCCAGCTATAATACAGTAGAACACTCTACTTTATGTTCCCCTGTTCCGATATTCACACCTTTTGCATATATATTTCAAAATTTCTCCTGTTGTGGTTTGAGACTGGATGAAACTGACTAATTTCACAAGACATGTTAATCAAAAATAAATTTTAAACAAATAAACCTCTTATTAAAACATTAATTTTTATTCTTAAAATTTGTATTTGTGCAATTATCTTAACCTTTTAAATCTACTTAATTATGTGATCAGATTCCTCAGAAGAGGACATTTAGTACCATTGAATACATATAATTTAGTAGTGACGTCACGTTCTCCATATAATTCCATTCAATAAGTGCATTGGGCATGGGCTTAATAATATGTGCCCAACACATTACATAAACATACTAATAGTTGTTGGAAACCTCTCAAAAATCAAACCAAAAAAATAAACATTTAATAAAAACATACTGTAAAATCTATAAACACATTAAAGAAGTTTTCTTCCCTCCTAATATAGGTATATAACATTCCCCTATTATTCAAACCTGTTTTAAAACCATAAGCCCTATTATTTAAACCAAACCCTTAATTTCTCCTTTTTTCCTGGCAACAAAATATATCTCTAAAAACAACATATCCTAACATACAGTGGTGTGAAAAAGTGTTTGCCCCCTTCCTCATTTCCTGTTCCTTTGCATGTTTGTCACACTTAAGTGTTTCGGAACATCAAACCAATTTAAACAATAGTCAAGGACAACACAAGTAAACACAAAATGCAATTTGTAAATGAAGGTGTTTATTATTAAAGGTGAAAAAAAATCCAAACCATCATGGCCCTGTGTGAAAAAGTGATTGCCCCCTAAACCTAATAACTAGTTGGGCCACCCTTAGCAGCAACAACTGCAACCAAGCGTTTGCGATAACGCGCAATGAGGCTTTTACAGCTTCCTGGAGGAATTTTGGCCCACTCATCTTTGCAGAATTGTCCTAATTCAGTTACATTAGAGGGTTTTCGAGCATGAACGGCCTTTTTAAGGTCATACCACAACATCTCAATAGGATTCAGGTCAGGACTTTGGCTAGGCCACTCCAAAGTCTTCATTTTGTTTTTCTTCAGCCATTCGGTGGTGGACTTGCTGGTGTGTTTAGGATCATTGTCCTGCTGCAGAACCCAAGTTCGTTTCAGCTTGAGTACACGAACAGATGGTCGGACATTCTCCTTCAGGATCTCTTGGTAGACAGCAGAATTTATAGTTCCTTTTATCACGGCAAGTCTTCCAGGTCCTGAAGCAGCAAAACAGCCCCAGACCATCACACTACCACCACCATATTTTACTGTTGGTATAATGTTCTTTTTCTGAAATGCAGTGTTCCTTCTACGCCAGATATACTTGGACACACACCTTCCAAAGAGTTCCACTTTTGTCTCATCGGTCCACAGAATGTTGTCCCAAAAGTCTTGGGGATCATCAAGATGTGTTGTGGAGAAATTGAGACGAGCTTTGATGTTCTTTTTGCTCAGCAGTGGTTTTCTCCTTGGAACTCTGCCATGCAGGCCATTTTTGCTGATGGTGGAGGCATGAACGCTGACCTTAACTGAGGCAAGTGAGGCCTGCAGTTCCTTGGACGTGGTTGTGGGGTCTTTTGTGACCTCTTGGATGAGTCGTCGCTGCGCTCTTGGGGTAATTTTGGGCGGCCGGCCACTCCTGGGAAGGTTCACCACTGTTCCATGTCTTCGCCATTTGTGGATAATGGCTCTCACTGTGGTTCGCTGGATTCCCAAAGCTTTGGAAATGGCTTTATAACCCTTTCCAGACTGATAGATCTCAATTACTTTCTTTCTCAATTGTTCCTGAATTTCTTTGGGTCTCGGCATGATGTGTAGCTTTTAAGGATCTTCTGGTGGACCTTACTGTGTCAAGCAGCTCCTATTTAAGTGATGCCTTGATTGTGAACAGGTGTGGCAATAATCAGGCCTGGGTGTGGCTAGAGAAATTGAACTCAGGTGTGGACAACCACATTTATAGTATGTTTTAACAAGGGGGGCAATCACTTTTTCACACAGGGCCACGATGGTTTGGATTTTTTTTCACCTTTAATAATAAACACCTTCATTTACAAATTGCATTTTGTGTTTACTTGTGTTGTCCTTGACTATTGTTTAAATTGGTTTGATGTTCCAAAACACTTAAGTTTGACAAACATGCAAAGGAACAGGAAATGAGGAAGGGGGTCAAACACTTTTTCACACTTTTTCCAATCGCGTGTAGAGAATTCCGACGCACAAAGTCAGAGGCGGCTCTCTATTTAGACAAATTAGACGGTCGCCTAAGGCCTCCCACTCCCAGGGGCCTTGCGGCCACCTAATTTGCCTACCGTGTGTGGGAGTGAATGTCCCCTGGTCAGTGCCCTCAGAGCATTTAATGCGGGGCAAAAGCCTGCGGTACGCACAACTAGGTTTTCCCCGGCCACTTGAGCACTGCCCGAGAGCCCAGGATCAGGAGTGGCTGCGTGTCCTTTCCTATGGCTCGTCCCCTCTGCCGCGCACCGAGGATCTCCTTCTCCTACCATGTGCACTTGCAGACAGAGGTCCGATAATGCCGGCATTGGCTGAGCAGCTCCCTGATCAAATCCGTAATGGAGCAGGTGCCTGCCGATCATCCGTGTCTCAAGGTACTACACATGATACTCCTGCCGGACAGGACACTAGCAGCATCCCATGACCAGTGCCTCGAAAATCGCCGCTGCCAGCCACCTGTGATCTCACTCACACACAGAGCAGTTCACTGATGATAAGTTTGCCGTCCAGCATATGATGCCACCTACTGACCACTGTCATCATCATTATCCTGTTCCTGTCATCCTATCATCATACTTCTTATCATCCCCCCTGCATCCCTGTGCCAGCTTCCTACATCCCCACCCCCTGTTATCTTCACCCCCTGCACCCCTCTGCCAGGTTCCTACCACCCCACCACCTATCACCTTCATCCCCTCTGCCAGCTTCCTACATCCCCACCCCCTGTCATCCTTATCCCCCCTGCACTCCTCTGCCAGCTTCCTACCACCCCACAACCTGTCATCTTCATTCCCCCTGCACCCCTCTGTCAGCTTCCTTCCACCCCACCCCCTGTCATCTTCATCCCCTCTACACCCCTTTACCAGCTTCCTTCCACCCCACCCCCTGTCATCTTCATCCCCTCTACACCCCTTTGCCAGCTTCCTACCACTCTACCCCCTCTCATCTTCATCCCTTTGTACCCCACCTCTGACATCCTATCACCCCACCCCTTGTCATTTTCAACCTCCCCAGTACCCCTCTGCTAGCTTCCTTTCACCCCACCCCCTGTCATCTTAATCCCCCTGTACCCCTCTACCAGCTTCCTATCACCCCACCTATTATAATCATCATCCCCATACCCTACTTCTGACATCCTACCACCCTGCCCCCTGTCATCAACATCCCTATCACCCCCCCTGTACCCCACCTCTAGCATCCAACCATCCTATCCCATTCATCATCCTTATCTTCATCCCCCCTGTTCCCCACTGTCATCATCCTCCCCCTCTGCTGACATCCTACCACCACACACCACCCCCTGTCATCATCACCCTGTACCCCACCTCTGGCATCTTACAAACCTGCTTCCTGTCATTATCATCCACATCCCTCCTGTACCCCACCATCCCCACCTCTGGCATCCTATCACCCTACCCCCTATCATTATAGGGGAGATATCTCAGCCTCTCACCCCAATGCTGCCACCATCACCCTAAACTGTATCCTGTCATCCAACCAACAGTACCCCAACAATCGCATCCTACACCACAATACTACTCTGCCACCCAGTGAGCGGTAATCATGTGCTGTAACCCCTATCAAACAATTAGTGAGCATTAATAATGTGCAATAACCTTTAGCAACCAATCAGAGAGTGATAATGATAAGCAGTAACCTATAGCAACCAATCAGAACTGAGAACTCTATTACATACAGAAACACCATTCTCACGATATCTGGGTGTGTGGAAGGGAGATTCCTAATCGACTTTTGTCCTATTTCTGACTAAATCCCTACCTGCCCAGGCTTCAACTTGCCCACAAGCACCAATGTTACCAATGGGTGTGTACACTCTTCACAGCATTACTCCAACGTTACCCCAACACTTAAGGCCAACCTGGGCATGACAATATAGACATCCCAGGCTCCCACACCAAACAGTTTGCAACGTCTTAGGAGGCATCTGTCCTATTAGGGGAGGGGGGGGGGGCAACCCAGGTGCAATTTAGTAGTTAAACAATTTAGTGACCTTAGAGGCCACACCCCCTCCCAACAAAAAATACTCAATCAAAATAAGTTTTTCTCTTTTAATAATGAACTCTTTTAACCTAAGTCCCTACCAAACCTGAGTATTTAAACGCTGACACCAAACTGATAAGATGCTTCTGGATCCTATAAACTCTAATCCTATCTATCACCTTATTACTATCAATCTTACCTTAATAATAATAATAATAATAATAATAATAATATTATTATTATTATTAATGCTGGCATTTCTCCATTCGTCACACCCAGATTCTGCACAGGTAACAGTGTATACAAACGTGACACAACACAGATTGATTACACACTGTTCGATTTATTGTTCCCGGTACAGCATATTTATAATATACATTCAAGATATGACCCACCAATGGGATATCTAAGCCATGCCAAACACCTCCACCATGTACATGTAGTTATTCATAGCATTTCTCGCCTGTCAATGTTCAGACAGTTTTACAACAGCTTTTATAACAATAAACAGGCTATCACATCACTTTGATCCAGGCGTTAGATTTGTGGTTAGGACAAAACTAAACCAAGACTTTCATCTTCTCTATAGAAACATCTCTTTTACTTCTAACTTAAGAGCAACAATATATTTAAAGAAGTAATAACCCAAAACAAGAAATATATTTTAGGGGGGCTCTACCAATACAATTGGGCTTGACCATTCACTGTGGGACTTTTCAATGACATCAAGTTCAAGCGTTTTCTGAATTTCCCCCACTACAGCTTTCCTGTGTGCTTCAGAAATGAGGTACGGTTTTACTCAAACTCTTTGTTAGGCTCAATGGAAATGTCATACTCAATCATCCAGGAAAGACCTGGCAGTCCTGAAGTAATATTCCTTTTCCTCTGTAAAAAACTTTTACCTACTGAGGTTGTGGCTGGGACTAGGCCCACCTCTACAAGGGGTACCAAATTGACCTCAGCCAGGACCACAGCCAAGACCTTAAAGTGATTGTAAAGTCTCCTATTTTTTCTATAAAAATAACAAACATGTTATACTTACCTGCTCTATGCAGGGGATTTGCACAGAGTAGCCCAGATCCTCCTCTTCTCGGATGCCTCTCCCCTTGCAAACAGCATGCTATGGGGGCACCCCAGCCGAGCCGCAGGTCTGTGTGTCCAATCAGACACAGAGCTACGGTTCAGCCCTGCCCCCTCTCTCTCCTGATTGGATAACTGACTTTGATTGACAGCAGTGGGAGCCAATGGCACTGCTGCTGTGTCTCAGCCAATCAGGAGGGAGAGTCTCAGACGGCCAAGACACTCATGGACATTGCTGGACAGAGATGGGGCTCAGGCAAAAGCAAACAGTCTTTACTTTTAAAACAGGCAAGACAAATAAGCTCTTTTTGGCATAAACAAAGCAAAACAGCCCATCGACTTGTATAAACCAAGCCTTCAGCTCACTGCCAGCACAACCTTGATCAATACCAGGGTTTAATTTCTTCTCACCCAGCCACTGCATATAAATGGCCACCTGGCATTTCATCCTTCTGAGTGGATATTCCTGAATGTCCATCAAAAGGAGCGGGATCGCGCGGACGCGTGCCCGTGCAGCTGCACAATCCCGGTGTGCCTGTGTTTCCCGGACACAGCGCAACACTGCTCAGCAGGAGGGCTCTGTGATAGGCCCTCCTGATCACACGATGTCCAATCACAGCCATCATGTAAACACAGCTGTTGTAACGCCGATCGGCTCTGCTTCTCCTCACACAGAGCCTGTCAGTGAGGAGGAGAGACGATCTGTGCTGCCAGCTGAGGATCAGTGAGTTTTGAGACCTTTCACAGCTTTTTACACACTGATCACCCAGCTAGTTCCCCCAGTGTCCTGTCACAGTGTCCCCACACAGTAAAAAACACCTGTAACACATCTGTCTCAGTAAACTTATCTGTCCCAGTGAACATCTGTCCCTGTGAACATCTGAGCACATCTGTCCCAGTGATCATCTGGCACTTATCTGTCCCAGTGATCATCTGGCACATCTGTCCCAGTGATCCTCTGCCACATCTGTCCATGATCATCTGCACACATCTGTCCATGATCATCTGCGCACATCTGTCCATGATCATCTGCGCACATCTGTCCTTGATCATCTGCCACATCTATCCCTGATCATCTGCCACATCTATCCATGATCATCTGCCACATCTGTCTGTGATCATATGAGCACATCTGTCCGTGATCATATGAGCACATCTGTCCGTGATCATCTGTATGTGAGCATCTGCCACATCTGTATGTGATCATCTGCCACATCTGCCCCAGGGAACATCTGCCACATCTGTCCCAGTGATCATCTGCACACATCTGTCAACATGGCTAAAAAAATATTATGCAGTGAGGAGGCATTCCATATACTCCAGAGTATGTTGTATGAGAGTAGCAGGGAACTCTCTCCATTAGACTTGGATAGCGAGTATGAGCCAGTAGAAAGCAGAGGCTCTGAAATGGAAACTGAGGCGGACAGAATCCCAACAAAGAGGCTCAGAAGATTTAAGGATTTGCAGGCATCCATCAGCAGAGCAATAAATCCTGAGGCATCCACCAGCAGCGCAACACTCCAAGATAATAGACAGGCATCCACCAGCAGTTCAAGTCCTTGTGTAGTGGCAAGCACAAGCAGGGCAAGATTCCCAGATCCTAGTAACAGGGCGTCCCATCCACAACAATAATTCAGGGCCCATACTAGCCTCCCAGACATATGACAAATTATTCAAGATTCGGCCCCTAATCAATTTTTTTTTTGATCTAGCTTCAAGCAAATGTTTACCCCCAATATAAATATTTGTGTAGATGAATCCCTAGTCCACTTCACCTGAAGACTTGGTGTCAAGCAATACCTCCCTAGTAAACGGGCCAAATATGGGGTAAAAGGGATGTGACAGGGCCACAGGTTATACTTATGATTTCAAAATTTATAAGGGAAAGGACAGTCACTTTGCACAGTCAGCTAAACCTCCCTGAATGCCCTACCTATATGGGGACAAGTGGCAAAATTGTCTGGAAACTGATAGAACCACTGTTCGGGAAAGGCTACCACCATATGTAAATAATTTCTACACAAGTTCTCCCACTTTTCCACCATATCTACCTGAAGAAGAATGTGGCCTGTGGGACAGCACTGACCAACAACAAGGGATCCCACAGAGATTGGTCACCAAGAAATTGAAACGGAAGAAACAGCCAGTATGCAGAATGAAGAGGTACTAGCCCTAAAGTGGAGAGATAAAACAGATGTCTACATCCTTTCCACAATACATGACGACACCTTGGTGGAACTTCAGACAAGACCAGGTCCTGTCCAGAAGCCAAAATGTGTACAGGAATATAACCTATTCATTGGGGAGGGGGGGAGGGGATATGAATGACCAGCTGATGCAGCCCTACTTGGCCTCCAGGAGATGTCACTGTTTTGGTATAAGAAAATCACCATTTATTTGATTGAACTAGCCCTGTTCAATTCATGTTATTTTTTTTCCAAGTGCACAAAAAGATCCCTAACCTACCTAAAACCTACCTAAAATTTCAAGTGGACATTATTACAGCCCTTCTCTATCCACATGACCATGCCCCTTAACAAATTTGCTCCAATACGCAGGGCCGGAGCTAGCAATAGGTGGGTCAGGTGGCTGCCTAGGGTGCCAGGGTAGGGGGGATGCGTATTTTTGAAATGCCTGCAGGGTCGGCCAGCGTCACCATCCATAAGGCAGCATAGGTGACTTATGGTGCCAGGCTAGGGGGGCAGTAAAATGCGCCTGTGAAGACATCCCGCGCTCTGTGCAGAAACAATTCGCCCTCTCCACCCCCGTTCTGTCAGCCTGATTTCTCCGGGACCACTCTGTCCCCAACCTGCAGTGCCACCCTAGCAGCGGCAGTGATCAGAGGAGGGCAGAGAGCCAGCACAAGGAGCAGCCAGCTGGCCCGGAAGTGCTGCTGGGGCAGATGAGATCGAAGCCCTGCATGTAAGCCTGCCTGGGCTTGCCGCAATTTCCCCTCCCTCCTCCTGGATCATCTGAGATCTGTTGTGGGAGGACAGGCAGCAGCGTCGCTCTCCTTAAGGTGAATCCACCACCGCCGCTGGCTCTGGTAGTGAAAAACAGACAGTACACTCAGTGCTGCACCGTCAGCTGAATTTGAAAAAAAACGTTGAATCTGCTGTCTGCATTGCATTGTGTACACAGTGGAACAGATGTGCGGGAGGGCAGATTGCAGGGGGGGGGGGGGGTACAGAGAGGAACTGATGTGCAGGGTGGGGGGGGGGGGGGGGGGGACAGATGTGCATGGGGGTACAGAGCGGGGTACAGTTAGGAACTGATGTGCAGGGGGGGCATATGTGCAGGGGGGGTACAG
The DNA here is from genome assembly GCA_028564925.1 of Lithobates sylvaticus. NCBI lineage: Eukaryota > Metazoa > Chordata > Amphibia > Anura > Ranidae > Lithobates > Lithobates sylvaticus. The sequence continues at coordinate 258,515,169 of CM053029.1, read as the reverse complement.
AGAGGAACTGATGTGTGGGGGTACAGATGTGCAGGGGATACAGAGAGGAACTGATGTCCAGGGGGGTACAGAGATGAACTGATGTGCAGGGGGGTACAGATGTGCAGGGGGGTACAGAGAGGGGTACAAATAGGAACTGATGTGCGGGGGGGACAGATGTGCAGGGGGGTACGGAGAGGAACTGATTTGTGGGGAGTACAGATGTGCAGGGGGGTATAGAGAGGAACTGATGTGCAGGGGGGGTACAGAGAGCAATTGATGTGGGAGACAGTGGGGAACAGAGTTGTGGGGGGGAATACAGTGGGGAACAGAGGTATGGGGGGGGATACAGTGGAGAACAGAGGTGTGGGGGGATACAGAAGGGAACAGAGGTGTGGGGGGGGGATACAGTGGGGAACAGATGTGTGGGGGGGTACAGTGGGGAATAGAGATGTGGGTGGGGGGGGGTACAGTGGGGAATAGAGGTGTGGGGATACAGTGGGGAACAGAGGTATGGGGGAGATACAGTGGGGAACAGAGGTGTGGGGGGCAGAGGGGAACAGGCATTCAGGGTGGTACAATGATGAAAAGGTGTGTAGGGGAATACAGTGATGAAGCAATAATTGTGTTGATTTGAGGTGTGAAAATACAGGAATTGGGGTGATTTGAAGTGTGGAGGTTCAAGTTCACCTTTGTAAAAAAATTATAAATGCAGATCTTTTTGCAGGTAAAAAAATGTGCATTTATTATTATTTTCACTAGGAGACTATAAAGCATTGTCAGTGTATCTGTCTGCTTGTACAGACAGGCAGTTACACATTTAGCCTGTCCATATACTACCCCAGCCTGTCCATAGACCTGCTGACCATGGTTGGCGTGAGGAATGAGCCGGTGCCACCACTATTTGTCTTTAGGCCGGGTCCAGAGGCACAGGTGCAGGTCTGTGGACCAAGGCTGAAGAAATTAGGGGAGAGGCGCTGCAAAAATCTTCACCTCCGCCACCGTCAGGGGCATAGCCAATGGGGGGGGGGTAAAATTAGGTTTCGCCTAGGGTGTCAAAAATCCTTGCACCAGCCCTGCTGATACATTAGCCAGACTTCATGAATGGCACTTCCCTGATATCCTCCCTCTTACCCAAACAGGCCGCAAACCTCAAAAAAAACTTTGTTTATGTTCAAGTAGAGGAATTTGCCGTGACACCCGATACTGCTGTCCCCAATGTCTCTCCCAGCCAGGACTCTGCATTGGAGAGCGCTATCGGATCTATCACACTTCATTACACTATTAGTGAAGTATATGTGAAGTGAAGATATTTTTCCAGCTTCCACTATCTGCTGTTTCTGTGTATGACCCAGACTGTTTATCGACTATGCCTCTGCCTACCACATGAATTGACCTCTGCCTGGTAAATGACCATGCTTTTTGCCTGCCTCCTGAACTGACCATTTGCCTTACCACTGTATTAGTGGGATCCAAAACAGCACAGGGGTCTCACATATGTGAGGGGCTCCAGAATAGATTTTCTGAGTGAAAAAAACATTGTTCTCCAGGTTTTTGTTTTCTCGGATTAAGCTCTGGAGACTCGAAGGCTTCAAAGAGATTTGGGTGGGAAAAAGCCTCTACACCTGTATTCAGATCTTACCTGACCAAAGCGCTAAGCCTTATAGTGCTGCCTGCTGCCACCTGAACTAGCCATGCCTCTGCTTGCCACCTGAATTGGCCATGCCTCTGCCTGCCACCAGAACTGCCTGCTTATGGACCATGTTCTTGCCTACTGCCAGGACCAATACTTTGGCATATGTCGGCCTGCTGTATGGACAATTCCTGGACAATTCCTTTGGATGTCTGGACCAATGCTTTGCCTGTGCTGGGACAGTATTCCTGCCTGCTAAAACCACAGATAATCCTTTTTTTTACCCTTTGCTCAGCAGATTTTCTAGGGTGTCATTTTTGGTATATACATGCTTTGTGTTAGAAGCCTGAAGGTGCTGCTTGTATGTTGGACCTATGTATGTGGCCAGGCTGTGGAAAAATCTCACACATGTGTTATCGCCATCAGGGCCGATCCTAGGCAGGGTGCGTGGGGTGCTACGCACCCAGGCGCCGCAGAGGTGGGGGCGCCGAAGCTCCAGAGTTCTGCTCCCCTCCCTCCTCCTCATCTGTGTCCAGAGGCGGAGGTGGAGCGCATGTAGCGGGTGCTGCGGTTCCCCATCCCGCCGGCAACTGACAAGAGCGCATATCGCTCCCGATGTCCCCAGAAACTGTGCTGTCTGAGCACTGCTGTGGAGCCTAGTACCGGAACACGTTCTGGTACTAGACTCCACTAATCTTTCTGTCCATTGCACGTGGAGCAGTCTCTGGTCTGCCCTGCCCCCTCTGCATGTGTCGGCTCTTCTCTTCTGGGTTGGCCGGAGCTGCTGCCAATCATCCAGTGCACTCTCAGAAATTCTGTTTGAGTGCCGCCCTACTAGTAACCAAAGATGGCACGTATGCCCCGCCCCCCTGCAACGTGCATGGTGCTTCTGCTCTCAGCGCGCCCGAGCTACAGGGATCTATTGAACAGGTACTGATCTATGGGGACACCTGCTGTGGGGGGGCTCTGATGGGGGGACACCTGCTGTGGGGGGGCTCTGATGGGGAACACCTGCTGTGGGGGGGCTCTGATGGGGGACAGCTGCTGTGGGGGGGCTCTGATGGGGGACTCCTGCTGTGGTTGGCTCTGTTGGGGGATACCTGCTGTGGGGGAGCTCTGATGGGGGACACCTGCTGTGGGGGGGCTCTGATGGGGGACACCTGCTGTGGGGGGGCTCTGATGGGGGACACCTACTGTGGGGGGCTCTGATGGGGGACACCTACTGTGGGGGGCTCTGATGGGGGATACCTGCTAGGGGGAGCTCTGATGGGGGACACCTGCTGGGGGGCTCTGATGGGGGATACCTGCTGTGGGGGGGTTCTGATGGTGGACACCTGCTGTGGGGGGGTTCTGATGGTGGACACCTGCTGTGGGGGGGCTCTGATGGGGGACACCTGCTGTGGCGGGGGCTCTGATGGGGACACCTGGTGTGGGGGATCTCTGATGGGGGACACCTGCTGTGGAGGGGGCTCTGATGGGGTATACCTGCTGTGGAGGGGGCTCTGATGGGGGACACCTGCTGTGGCGGGGGCTTTGATGGGGACACCTGCTGTGGGGGATCTCTGATGGGGGACACCTGCTGTGGGGGGGTCTGATGGGGTATACCTGCTGTGGAGGGGGCTCTGATGGGGACACCTGCTGTGGGGGGGCACTTTGATATAAGCTGCGTGTGACACAGGTCACTCTATCCCCAGAATGTCCCTCATTCTCAACTTTAAAAGTTGGGAGGTACGCAGGAGCGTATCAGGGGAGGAGAGACTGTGCCACCGCCGTCCCTGTTATAAACGGGAAGAGGGCTCTCTGTGTTTACTGTCCATCCCCCTCCTTCCTCCTGTCAGAGGAGGAGAGCGAAGCAGCCGGATATTGGAGCGCCCGTGTCTGAGTGGAGAGAGAGCAGCTGCGGGCTCTTAGACCCCCCTCCCTCTCCTCCTTGCACTGCTGTACTAGTGAGCGGCGCTTGCCAGGTCAGCTGCCCGCTATGTTTCTTCTCCCTCCTTCATATTGGCCAGGGAAGAAATACAATAAAAAGGAGCAGAGAAGAGGATTGTGGGACATGTAGTCCAGAGGACTGTTGGCCAAATTGTGACCCAGAAACTGCTACCCACACAGCATTTTCAGCTGAATAAGAGAGGGGGAGAGAGAGAGAGAGAGCACCAGGAGCCCGGGAAAACTTTCGGGGAAGTACACCCAGGACTCCAGGGAGAGGACAGTGCTGAGGGGACGCCATCAGAAAGAGAATCCCACTGCCCTGTGCCACCAGAGGGAAAGCCACACAGCCTTGCGCCATCCCTGGTGAAGAAAGGAAAGGAGTCATTGCCAGAATACAGATCTGAGCACTACCCAGCGGAGTCGCCACGGGCAACCCAGAGTGAGCTGACTCCTGATCAGAAGAACTGATGTTGCTGTACCACCTGGTCTAGTGAGAGGGCTGGTCGGTCATTATCTACTGCCATCCTTAGGAACTGCAGTCTCTGACCATCTCCTGTAGTGTGTCTGCAGTCTCTGATCATCTCCTGTACTATGTCTCAGTCTCTGATCATCTCCTGTATTATGTCTGCAGTCTCTGATCTCCTGTACTATGTCTGCAGTCTCTGACCCTCTCCTGTACTATGTCTGCAGTTTCTGACCATCTCCTATACTATGTCTGCAGTCTCTGACCATCTACTGTACCATGTCTGCAGTCTCTGACCATCTCCTGTGCCATGTCTGCAGTCTCTGACCATCTCCTGTACTATGTCTGGAGTCTCTGATCATCTCCTGTACTATGTCTGCAGTCTCTGACCATCTCTTGTAGTATGTCTGCAGTCTCTGACCATCTCTTGTACTATGTCTGCAGTCTCTGACCATCTCTTGTACTATGTCTGCACATCCCTGCGTGTATACATACTAGACTCTGTGGCTACAGAGATTCCTTGTTATCCCAACATTCTATACGAAAGGATGTTTGATTCCACTTGAGAAGTTTTCTTGAACAAAGACTTTATTACTATCACATAATTATCACTTTTTATAAAGTTTGTCTGAGCAAAGACTTTATTATCGTCACATATCGGATTTTTTGTATTCCTTCACTGTGGGTTTCATTATTTCACTGTTTATACCTTTTTGATAGCACTACACATTGTTTTTTATATGTTTATTTGACTTTGTGTGTTAGGGTGTTGGCTGCTTTCACATACATATTCTTTGACATAATTTATTTTGTCACCTTCAAAAATTGGGTTAGCGCAGTGTTTCCCCCATCTTATATGGCAACAATAAAGGCAAAATCTCTCCCTCCTCCTAAAGGCCCTCTCATCTGCAGAGAGACGTGTGAAGTCCAACTGCATGGGTTCTACCTCACTGGCAGACTCGATACCAGGAGGTATGGGAGGTGAGGGAGGCAAGGGTGGGACTGCAAAGCTCGGAGCCAAACATACAGGAGGCTTCCGAAAATGTAATCAACTTCTCCAACTCAGTGGGTATGTCTCGGGCTGCTATCTCATCTTTTTTTTTTTTTCTCAAAAAGGATTTTATTGGTTAAAATCAAGGTAACATACATGTTCATACAAGAACCAGAACATACAACAAAAAGGGGAAAAATACAGCACACTTGTCATTCCAACGTACCCATATTGTATAAATGACATTGTTTTTCCTTACATACGGCTTTCTATTTTAAGGAGATCATAGGGCCCATTAGGCCTCCACATTTTTGCATTCCTTTACCGTACTCTATTGTTATACACTTATACCCTCACTTCTGACTCTTCAGCTCATTTCTTAGAAAAACAATCTGTCCATAACCAGCTTCAAGGGGGCTAACCCTGGGGCACACATGTACTTTTCCAAGCGTAATGTAGCTCCCATCTGGGCTATCCATTCCCGCAACCTGGGAGGGTCGCTTGCTCTCTAATGTTGAAGGATAAGTTTGCGTGCCTGGAAAAGAACTCTCCCAATGGCCTTCCTAGGGTTCTCCTCAATTGGGAGATCATCCATTATGCCTAGAATACACACTTTTGGGTCTTGTGGAACCTTTACCGTGAATACCCCATTTATAGTTTCAATGACCCTCCTCCAATGGAGATGTAACTTGGGGAAGCACCACAGTAAATGAATGAGATCTCCGTGGTCCCTGGCGCACCTGGTACATTGATAATTTTCCCCAATCCCCATCTTGTAAAGTCTGACCGGCGTAAGGTGTACGCTCATAACAATGTACAATTGTGACAGTCGTTGTGCCGTGTTAAGTGAGCACCCTTGTATTCCATGCAGGGCCTCTGCCCATTGATCCTCCTCAAATGTTCCTACGTCCCTCTCCCACGATGTAGTCACCTTTGCAGGGAATCCTGGCAAAAATGCGGTGAGTAGCATATCATATGATCTGGATATAAAGCCCTTGTAACTGGAAGCTTCTATCATATAGTGAAAGATTGGGGTGGGGGATTGTATCCATGGGTTGTTTCCTGCTTGTGCCTTGATGGCATGCCTCAGTTGCAAGTAATGAAAATGCATAGAGTGGGGAACTCCATGTCTTGACCTCTGTATGCCTTACCCAGTGACCTATATACACTTACATAGGTGTATGTGCATATATCTGTACCACTACCCTTACCATAACCGGTAACCCTCTCCAAACCCCCCCATAAACACAACGGGACTATGATTTGGATTAAATGGCCGTCAGGCCGAAACTTTTTTATTAACAAATATATTTTCTTTTAAATAGATTTAATAACTTTGTTACCATAAACATTCCCAGCCTTTCAAAGGGGCATGGGTACATATCAACATAACAGGTCACTGCTAACCACTCCCACTTTTACCTCTTGACCTCCAGACGGCAACCCCTGTCTCTGAGGCTATAACCAACTGTACCGTGACCTACCCTTATTCAACTTTTCGAGGTTAACCCCTCGTACGTAACACCACTCCCATCCCATGGATGGGTACAACAGGTTTTACCTGTACTTTACTTCCTCTTCCGAAAGCCCAAGAACCGCCAACCGCCTCTTACCCTTACACCACGTGCCCCTATCCCCCTAAAACAGGGAGGGTGGGTGGGGCTTACTTCCTTCCCCGCTCCTCGACTGACCACGTTGAGCGGCGCTCTCTCGTCAGAGCGCCGTGACTCCGCCCCCGGGCTCCTCCCACCCCTCGCCTTAAAGCGGCGCTGGAGCTTAAGGCGGCGACTGTGCAGTCAAGCACAGGTCATGCCGTCCCTCCGCCTACCCCCCTTTGGCTGTGGGCTCCGGGACTCCCTTGACCTCTGTATGCCTTACCCAGTGACCTATATACACTTACATAGGTGTATGTGCATATATCTGTACCACTACCCTTACCATAACCGGTAACCCTCTCCAAACCCCCCCATAAACACAACGGGACTATGATTTGGATTAAATGGCCGTCAGGCCGAAACTTTTTTATTAACAAATATATTTTCTTTTAAATAGATTTAATAACTTTGTTACCATAAACATTCCCAGCCTTTCAAAGGGGCATGGGTACATATCAACATAACAGGTCACTGCTAACCACTCCCACTTTTACCTCTTGACCTCCAGACGGCAACCCCTGTCTCTGAGGCTATAACCAACTGTACCGTGACCTACCCTTATTCAACTTTTCGAGGTTAACCCCTCGTACGTAACACCACTCCCATCCCATGGATGGGTACAACAGGTTTTACCTGTACTTTACTTCCTCTTCCGAAAGCCCAAGAACCGCCACAGCCCGAAAGGGGTAAAGCCTTACCCTTTCGAGCACCTCCACACGCGCAGCCCCAACTGAATGCCCTCCTGAAGACCCAACGCCCATAAATCGGTCCCCACGTCATTCAAGTGGACGCCATCACTACGCAAGTAACGCCAGGTATCGATCTCTAGTTCCCTGTGGCGTATCGCCAGGCCCCCATTTCTGATAAAAAACCTGCTCACCTCCTTATTTACTTTGACCCTGGCCCGGTCCACCTTTTTATCTGATAGAGCCCATCTCCATGCCGTCCTGCCCACCATGTCGGACCAGACCATGACCATGCCTGGGTAAGCTGATTTTAATCTCAGGAAATCACACTTGATATCCCGGATAAGTTGCCTCATGGACCTCGCCCCCATGTCGTTGCCCCCCACGTGTAATAGCAAAACATTCGGTGGTCTGTCAAGGTTTGCGAATCTATGAACCTCCCCTAAAACCCTGTTCCACCGCATGCCGGGGACCCCGATCCACCGAACCTGTGCCTCCTGTCTGGGAATACGAAGTTGCCTGCCGTTCGGCCGAATGTCAGCTCTCTTAGCACCCCAAAAAACAAACGAATGGCCCAGTATCCACACCAGGCCTACTTCATAACCTGTAGATGAAAAGAAACAAGGGGGGGGGGGGGGGTGGGGTTAAAATAACTGAAAAACAACCTGAACATCCAACCTGCCCCCCCGTGAGACCCCCCCAAATGCCTGACAGCAGCAGCCTAAACCAGCAACTGCGGGCGGACATACAGTTTAAAACGGTCTGATTCCCACCTTCCAATCCTCCTGACCGCCTCAGCCCCCAGGCCCGCCCTGAATGCCTCCGTAGCTGCCCCAATTCTAAAGGAGTGGGAAGAAAAATTCTTCGGGTCGAAACCCGCTTCCACTACACATTTACGAAAAACGGCGATAAACTGGAACTTGGATAGCGCGGACCCATCCAAGTGCATGAAAAAGGGGCCCGCGCCCCGTGGTCGATTTACCAGAAATCTGTCCACAGCCCTCACTGGGCAGATGTCGTCCTCTCCGATCTTGGCTACCTCCACCCGAACCCCTCTGCCCTCCTGATCTGTTTTAGACCGCCTGACCCAGATCCTGACCACCTCCCGGCCTAGCTCTACATCCCCCATTGCCAAACCCCCCATCGCACGCTTTGACGGGCTGAAAAGTTCGCTGACCCTGAACGCCCCAAAGAACGCGAGGGCGAATGCCGCCCGGAACAACGCCTGTTCGTACGCTGAACTGCAAACACCTACCACTGCCTGGCACAAACCCCGGAGTAGGCAAAAGGAAACCGGCCTTCTCCCATCCCTGCTCTTGTGAACCCTCCGATAGCCTTTTATCGCTTGCCTCAACCAGAATTCCTTCGTATAATCCTGTTGCCCCTGCCATTTGAACAAAAATGCCAACCCCGCCAGTTTTCGATCAATCGTGGCCCCCGATACCCCCTTTTCCATGGCAATGCTGAGGAAGTAAAACACCGCTTGGGCCATGCCCGCATCTCCCGGGGCCATGCCGATCGCGTTCAGACAAGCCGACCACTCCTGCCATACTTTCGAGTAGGCACCCCATGTAGCCTTACTCACAGATTGCTGGATCCACCTTGCCGCTACTCCCTTACTATGCTCCACAACCACTCGGGGCAGTCGATCCCATGACGCTCCGCCTCCGGTGCCAATCCCCGAAACCTGTCCCACTGAAAACGAGACAGAGCGTCAGCGAGAGTGTTCTCCACCCCAGGCAAGTGCACAGCATAGATGAAAGCATTCACCTGCAAACACCGCAATACCAAGTGTCGTAGCAGCCTAAGAACCGGCCCGGAGGCCGCCGTCAGCCGGTTGACCACCTGCACTACTCCCAGGTTATCGCAGTTAAACCTCACCTTCCTGTTGCGGAACGCCTCCCCCCAAATCTCCACCGCCACTACAATGGGGAATAACTCCAATAAGACCAGGTTCTTTAGAAACCCAGCCTCGGACCACTCCGCTGGCCATTGTGCCGCGCACCATTGTCCCTTAAAGAAGGCCCCGAAACCCGTGGATCCCGCCGCATCTGTGAATAACTCCATGTCACCATTACTTATGGGGCCAGACATCCAAAGTGCCCGGCCATTGAATGACTCCAAAAACTCTTGCCAAACTTGCAAGTCCTCTCTATGTTCCCGATTAAGGGTCACAAAGTGTGTCGGACCCTGGATGCCCGCCGTAGCGGCCGCCAGCCGGCGGCAAAAAACCCGCCCCATCGGTATGATCCGACAAGCGAAGTTAAGTTTTCCTAGCAACGACTGCAACTGACGTAGTTGCAACTTTCTCATGCCTATGGTCCCTCGTATTTCCTCTTGCAGCCGTTCCAGCTTGTCCGCCGGCAACCTACACTCCATTTTTACAGAATCTATCTCGATCCCCAAAAACGTAATGCACTCCTTGGGCCCCTCTGTCTTTCCCGGGGCCAACGGTACCCCAAAACGCTCTGCCAGATGTTGTAGAGTTCCCAAAAGCACCGCACATACGTTGGTGCCCGCCGGGCCAACGCATAAGAAGTCATCCAGGTAATGGATGACCGAGTTGACGCCTGACAAGTCCCGAACGGCCCACTCTAAGAAGGAGCTAAACTGCTCAAAGAAGGCACAGGAAATAGAACATCCCATAGGCAGGCATCGATCCACGTAAAACCCCCCCTTCCACGAACATCCCAGCAGTCGAAAACTGTCCGGGTGCACCGGCAGAAGCCGAAAAGCCGATTCAATGTCCGCTTTTGCCATCAACGTGCCCTGGCCACACCGCCGAACCCACGCAACGGCCGCATCAAAAGAAGTGTATGACACTGCACACTCCTCCGGAGCAATGGCATCGTTAACGGAAGCCCCTTTCGGGAACGACAGATGATGGATCAATCTAAACTTGTTGGGCTCCTTTTTTGGCACCACCCCCAGCGGCGAGACCACCAGATCCGGAAGGGGCATTTCGTGGAAAGGGCCGGCCATGCGTCCCAATGCCACCTCCTTTCCCAATTTTTCGGTAACTACCGCTGGGTGCAGTAAAGCGGACTTTAAATTTTTTGCCAGGGGCGGAACTGATTTAAGTGAACAGGGGATCTTGAAACCCGCCGAAAAACCCTCCTCTAACAAGCGCGCCCCCGCCCGGTCGGGGTATCTCTTAAGGAAAGGCAGCATCCTTTCCACCCGCACCGGGGTCGTCCCTCTTATTTGCAAGATCTCCGGGACGCCCTTTTCCTTTTTTGAAGCATTTGGACAGAGCATGTGCTCCCCCGCAGCCGGAACATGTGTGTTTGAAACGGCAGTTTGCCCCAAACTTGCATGAGCCTTCATTAAACTGCCAGCAGAAACCCCAAGGTTTTCCGGTCGGTTGTCCTGAGGTTGCTGAACCTCCGACCCCCGGCTGAAAAAACTGGTTAGGAGCCCGCGCCGCCGTCATTAGCTTCATCCATAAGCTGATGTCCTTATGGTCCCAGCGAAGCGATGGTCGGACTGCCATCCGTTGTCTGAACTGCTCATCATAACGTAGCCACGCCGACCCTCCGTACGTTCTGTGCGCTTCGCTGATCGCCTCCAAGTACACAAATAGCGCCGAGCAGTGTTCCGGCGCCTTCTCTCCCACGACGCTCGCCAATATGGCAAATGCCTGCAGCCAATTGGAAAAAGTCCGAGGTATCAACCGATACCTGCGCTTCTCCTCGTCCTCCTTCTTCCTCTCTTCAGGCTTCAACCTGTCCAGGTTGAACTTCTCCAGGGGCAATAGGGTGAAGAGCTCGATATACTCACCCTTCCAAATCTTCTCTTTCACCTCCGGCTTCAGATGCGCTCCCAGCGGGCCCTCAAAGCAGACGTAGACCTCGCTCTTCGCCGCATCTGCCAACCGCACGGAGTCCGCGCTCTTTTCCCCCGACTTAGTTGTCTCCCCGTCTGCCTGAGCGACCGCCGGCGTTGCCGGCGCCTCGGTGATCGATGACTGCTCCGGGGCGGGCGAAGGTGCCTGCGCCCCACTAACCCCTACCTGCGGGACCGAGACCGGCCCCGCCACCGGAAGCCATGCTTGCGCCGGCCCGTTCGCTCCCCCCTGCTCAAACCTTTGAACCAGCTCCTTGAGCCCCAACAACAGGCCCCCCAGGCGATCCCGCTCTGCCCGCGATTCTTGTTCCCTTGGAACCTGGATGTCCTCCACTACGCCCCCGGCCCTCTCTCTCCCCTTACCGGTGCCTAAACCCTGCGGACTACCCCGTTTCAACAAGTCATGTAAAAAAGATGAAATTGAAGCAGAAGAATCACACTCACCGGGCTGCCCAGGACCGGGCCTCACAGCCGCCTCCCTCGGACCCAACGCTGATGGCTGATCGAGTTCTTCTCCGCCCTCGGACTCCGACAATTCACCCTCGGATCTTCCTTCGTCAACCACCTGCTGGATGTGTGGACTGCGACTCCCTGATGGGCCCGCTTCCGCGGCCAATGGTCTGCGGTGCTGTGAACGAGAGTCCCTGCTGCCTTGCCTTCCGTCCCTGCTCTCCCGCCGCGGCGAGGGGCTCCTGCGTCTCCGGTCTATCCCTCCGTCTCCCTGGCTGCCCATCTGCCCGCTACCGGTCTGTCTGGGACAGGGGGGCGTGACCGCTGACTGTACCCCCCCCCGCTGTGCCGCCTGACCCCGCCCTTTCCTGTAACTCTGCAAAGCAGAGCAATTTACCCTAAGAAAAAATGTGAGCTAAGTGGGTAACCCCGTAACGTTTCCAATGTTCCGCACAAGTCAAAAGAAGCAGCTCCCTGTAATACTGGTTGTTCCATATCGGACTGTATCCTGTGAAGCCTTCTACGTCTTGTAATTGGCGTTTTTATTCCAGATTTTCTGGATCAGAGCATATGTGGGGTAGAGCTTATTCGACTTGGCGAACGATAAGGCCTCTAGACCCGTGACCACCTTATCCGAGCCCATGGTATGCCTTAAGAGAGCAGTTGTGGGATCCCCCACCTCTCTACCGCTTGATATCGCTTGAGCTATGTGTTGGAGTTGAGCAGCTAAATAATAGAGCCATGGGTTGGGAAGGGCCAGTCCTCCTGCTTCTTTAGGTTTCTGAAGCTGTTCCAATCTAATTCTGGGAGGTTTGTTGAGCCAGATAAAGGCTCTAAATAAGGAGTTGATGATTCTAAACATTTTAAGTGGAATTACCATTGGGGTGTTATGTAGGATATACAATAATTGTGGCATGGAGATCATTTTGGTGAGGGTGTCTATCAACCGAATTCGGTGGGGCAGCGTGACCTTTTGTTTTAAATTTTAACATGCAAATAAGTTGAAGCGCCTGTGCTGATAAAATTGACTATTGACCGCGATCGCTGTTTTTGGTGGACTTATTTCATGCAGAGTCATGCTCCCTCATCGGGTTTGCTTGCAGGCTTGACTCTTGGTGAGCTTGGATTACTCTCATCCTAAAGTAGATTTGAAACTGCCGTGGGGGCGTTTAGATAGTAGTAATAGATCACCTACAAGTGCCTCTGGCTAATGGCAGAGTCTTTGCCCATCGATTAGCCACTGTCAAAATTGAGATAGAAGATCTTATAGCTTATTTTTTGAATTAATTGAATTGTATTACTTGAATCCCCTATCAAGCTACATTTTTATAGTCCTTTTAAAAAAAAAAAAATCAGGGTTGAACCACCAAGGAATATGTGCAATTACAGTCTTGACAGTTTGGCACGCATACATTTTTAAAATTCGTATGCTACGTATGTTAATTAAGCTTTAAAAGACATGGAAATGAGCCCCGTTTTTAAATAGAAAAATTACTGCCTGCAACAAACAGAACTGGATGTCACCCTTGTATTAAAAGTGAACTGATAGAATGATAAAGTCTGCGTTGGGAAAATGTCCACCAGGTGTCACCCTCACATTACAAATAAAAATCTAATCCTACACACTGCACAACAAGAAATTGCAACACCTGCAAACTTTGATGAAGTGCAATTGGGGAAACTCTGTTTTAACTCAGTTATAAATAACATGAGATAGATGTGTCCTTCACTAAGTTTAGTGCACCTATCTGTGAATATATTTATCTAGATAGATATATATATATTTATAAATATATATATATATATATATATATATATATATATATATATATATATATATATATAATCTCTCTATTTATTAATATAATCTATCTATATAGATAATTACAAAGCTATTACATTGCATTCATTGTATAAATGTGCATTTATCCAGCAGTGACACCATGCAAACGGGGCTGTATAGCAATAGCCCTCCCTCAATTATGTCTTTAACCACTTGACCACTGGGCACTTAAACCCCCTTCCTAACCAGACCAATTTTCAGCTTTCGGTGCTCTCACACTTTGAATGACAATTACTCAGTCATGCAACACTGTACCCAAATGAATTTTGTGTCCTTTTTTTCACACAAATAGAGCTTTCTTTTGGTGTTTTTTTAATTTTTGCGCTATAAATCAAAATATACTGAAAATTCGGTAAAAAAAATAAATAAAAATTCTTTGTTTCTATTAAAATTTATTGCAGAGTATTGGCGAGTATTGGCGAGTACTGGCAGAGTATTGCATAGTGGTGGCAGAGCATTGCACAGTGGTTGCAGAGCGTTGCACAGTGGTTGCAGAGCATTGCACAGTGGGGGGCAGAGTATTGCACAGTGGTGGCAGAGTATTGCACAGTGGTTGCAGAGTATTGCACAGTGGTGACAGTGTAGCTGTCACTGACCAGCGCTGTAGGCACTACACATCCAGCCCACAGCGCTGGTCCCATCTCCCCCCCCTGCGTGCTTCTCCCCTCTCACTGTACCGATCGGTACAGAGAGGGGAGGGAGGAACCGGCCTCATGACGTGACGCCGGTTTGTGTACATGTGATCGCTCCGTCATTTGACGGAGCGATCACGTGGTAAACGGCCGCTATCTGCGGCCGTTTACCGTGATCCGTGATGCGCCGGGTCCTCGGTCCCCTGGGGCGCGCAGGAACAAGTTTCTGGGAGGACGGCCGTAGGACGTCCACCCAGAATAAGCCGACCGCGCTGTAGCCGTCTTTCGGCTATGGCCCGGTCGGCATGTGGTTAAATCATTTGAGTGCAATGATGCATATATGTATAGTCACAGTGATGTAGTGGCTAGCCCTCTTGCTTAGCAGTGAAGAGGGTGACGGGTTCACAACCCAACCATGACATTAGCTGTCTAATTGATTGTCTAAACTTTTTTTTTTTAAATGGCTATAGGTGTCAAGCCAATAAATAATTTTATTGCATAGAAGTATCTGTGTGTAGTCATAGTGGAGTAGTGGTTAGCACTCTGGTCTAGCAATGATAGCTAAACTATACCATGACGCTACCTGTCTCTTTCAGTGTAAATGAATCGATATATATATATATATTTTTTTCTTTCAATGGTATATAAAGTGGTGTAGTGGCTAGCACTATTGCCTAGCAGTAATGAGGGTCACTGGTTTGCAACCCAAACATGACACTACAGTGGCTAGCCCTCTCGCTTTGCATTGAAGAGGTTCACAACCCAACGATGACATTAGCTGTCTAATTGATTGTCTAAACATATATTTTTTTTAAATGGCTATAGATGTCCAGCCAATAAATAATTTTATTGCACAGCTGTATTTGTGTGTAGTCATAGTGGACTAGTGGTTAGCACTCTGGTCTAGAAATGATGAGGGTCACTGGTTCAAAACCCCACTATGTCATTAACAGTCCTATTCATTGTATTAGAATTTTTTTTGTATAAATGCCAATTTATGCCTTTAAATCATTTTATTGCATATCTGTAAACATTTATATATATATATATGGTCCCAGTGGTGTAGTGGGTAGCACTCTTGCCCCTGCAGCAATGATGGTCACTGGTTCTAAACTATACCATGACGCTACCTGTCTCCTTCTGTGTAAATGAATTGATATATATATATATATATATTTTTTTTTTTCTTTCAATGGTATATAAAGTGGTGTAGTGGCTAGCACTATTGCCTAACAGTAATGAGGGTCACAGGTTTGCAACCCAAACATGACACTACAGTGGCTAGCCCTCTCACTTAGCATTGAAGAGGGTCACAGGTTCACCACCCAACCCATTAGCTGTCTAATTGATTGTCTAAACATATTTTTTTTTTTTTAAATGGCTTTAGATTTCGAGCCAATAAATAATTTTATTGCACAAAAGTACATTTGTGTAGTCACAGTGGTGTAGTGGTTAGCACTCTGGTCTAAATGAAATGAATTGATATATATATATATATATATATTTTTTTTTCTTTCAATGGTATATAAAGTGGTGTAGTGGCTAGCACTATTGCCTAACAGTAATGAGGGTCACAGGTTTGCAACCCAAACATGACACTACAGTGGCTAGCCCTCTCACTTAGCATTGAAGAGGGTCACAGGTTCACCACCCAACCCATTAGCTGTCTAATTGATTGTCTAAACATATTTTTTTTTTTTTTAAATGGCTTTAGATTTCGAGCCAATAAATAATTTTATTGCACAAAAGTACATTTGTGTAGTCACAGTGGTGTAGTGGTTAGCACTCTGGTCTATCAATTCATAAATGATGTGGCTCACTGGTTCAAAACCCCAGCATGACATTACCAGTCTACTTATTGTATAAGAATATTTTTTTGCTTAAATGTCAATTTATGCCTTTAAATCTTTTTATTGCCTATCTGTAGATATTTATATATATATATATATATATATATATGGTCCCAGTGGTGTAGTGGGTAGCACTCTTGCCCTAGCAGCAATGAGGGTCACTAGTTCTAAACTATACCATGACACTACTGTAATGGATGTGGTTAAGGTAATATTAGAATGAAGTATTATCATCTATAAGGTAGACTGCTAAGACTAAAATGTATATTTCAATGTGTAACATTAAGTCATTGCTTTGTTTGATTGTTTTGACCTTAATGCTAACTCAGATAGCTGCTAGCTCTCCCCTCCATCCTGAAGCCGAACCGCAAAAATTATAAAAAGATTGTGCCTCTCTTTCCGAGAACTGGACCCGAGACAGACAGACAGATATGACATCAACATCAACATCCAACGTCTCGAAGGAAGAAGAAGTTACCAAAATATCTAATATTATCTAACATAGTTAGGATTAATTGCAAACTCAGCTTAATTAACTAAAACACATACACTTGTTACAGTAATATGTCGCAATTCTCTTTGCATATGTCTCGCCTTGCTTGTTTGAAAGTCCTCCCATTTTATTCTTATATAAACTTCAAAGGAAAAGAGGAAATAAAGAGCGAAAGTAATTTCACACTGGACAGACTCAGAGTGATTACTTCAGAGTGTGCACGCTTCATATTTAATAATTAGACCAGGGGCAGATATAAAAATACTGGACTTTGGTTCTGGTCCTTTCCAAAACAGCTGGCGCCCAACGTGGTTGCCACCACACACACTTGACACCATCTGAAACCCCTGCACCAAAACCCACCCACATATATCCAGTAATAGACCAATCTTCTGGAACATATTATAAAGCCCAACCTACCCCATTAATGATGGGCTCTTTCTCTGACCAGGAAGATGAGGCAGCCAGTCCTGATCTTACTCAGCCCGGTCCCAGCCACCAAAGTCCTGACCAAAGTCGCGCTAGCCCTGTTGCCAGGGTGGCTGAAGCTGCCAGGACAGATACAATCCTAAGACAACCGACTGTTAAATTTCAAGGCACACCCCGCATTGGATCCATTCCCTTATATGACTCAGAAGCTGGAGAGCTACTGTCTAATAATCCATTTGACAGCCTGCCACCCCACAACCCACTTACCCTGGACCCACTCTGGCCATTTCATAGTGACACACAGTCACGTCCCCCACAGCAGCCTCCCGGTGCCCCCTCTGGACCCTCACGCCACCAAAGACAATCTATGTCATCCCTGAGGGGAATGCCTGCAGCACCAGGATCTCCCTTGATGTACATAAATTTCAACCCCACTCAGGTTGCTACTCTTGTCACGAGCCTGCCAGATCCTGAAAGGCATCCCATGCCATTTTACAGAAGGATCGCCCAGATCCAAAAGACATATTCGGCAGCATGGCGGGATTTGGTGAGCCTGTGCGAGATAAAAGCAGGGGATGCTTATTGGCCAGTAATGGAGAAATGCTTTGATGAATATCATGTTGACAGTACTTATGACTCAGGTTGTGATTTTGTGATGCAATTGAAGAGATGGGCTCAAGACCGCTTGGCAGACCAAGCGACGAGTATACAAGAGATTACACAGGATAAAGGTGAATCTGTTGAGAAATATCACAATAGGATAACGCAAGTGTTTATTGATTTGGGTTTTAGCACACTGACTAAAGCACATAAACACATGCTGGCTGCTGCATTTGTCTCAGGTCTTAAAGAGTCAATCCGAAAGGGTCTGATCTTATCACGCCCAGAGTACAGAGTAATGGACCTTGAGACGTTGTTATTAGTGGCAAAAGGCCTAGAATCTGCACAGGGCAGCAAAAAACTGATAGCTCCTCTCATGGTAGCCTCTGACACGCCATATCCGCCCCCACCAACACAAAATCCACGTGTTTGCTACAACTGCAGAAAATTCGGCCATTACAGGAGGAAATGCCGGAGTCCTCGGAGGTTCACCCACAGGCAATCAGGCCCCAACTGTAACCCACGTGAAGACGCCCAACATCAGAGACATGACAATCTTCCTCTTCCTCCCCCCACCCCCACCAGACCACATAGACCTTCTCCGCTAGGATTCCGGCAAGCCTGTGTCACTTACCCCTACAATGGTGTCCTCTGGAGATTCAGGAGGCCCTCTGGCGAAGATAACCCTACCCATCGAAGGGCATCCTACCGTTTTCTTATGTGACACAGGTGCTGCCAGGTCCGTGATTAGGACAGAAGAACTATCTGATACCTCGTTCCTATCAGACATTGATGTAACATGCATAGGGGTGGATGGAATACCCAGGAAGAATCCTCTTACCCGTCCTCTGCAAGTTGGCAATTTTCCTGATCTGCTAGCAAGATTCGTGGTCTCTTCCACATGCCCCTTAAATCTGTTAGGGGCTGATGTCTTGTCCAGACTCCAGGCTTCCATTTCCTTCCAACCCGATGGTGGTGTTCTGGTCTCCTCACCGCTAACCGTCGATGATGCCTCAGCACTGTGCTCCGTTCCTCTTTTGTTATCTTTGGATGCACAATGTGAAGTTGGAATCCCAAAGGAAGTCTTGGATCGAGTCCCAGCATGCCTATGGTCCACAGGGCCTGAAGATGTAGGACATCTAAAAGTGCCACCAGTCATGGTGAAACCTGGGGCCCCCTTGCCCAGAAGGCCACAGTACCCCTTGAAACCAGCTCAAGCTGCATCTATTTCAAAGCAAATCGAGACCTTTCTGTCAAATGGAGCTTTGATACCCTGCACATCTCCGTGCAACACACCACTGTTCCCAGTGAAGAAACGGACAGCAAAAGGAGAGCCAGAAAAATACAGAATGGTACAAGACCTCAGGGCCGTAAACGAAGCTACTGTATTGGAGACGCCTATCGTGGCCAACCCACACACCTTGCTTGCAGGAATACCACCTACAGCAAAATACTTTACGGTAGTGGACTTAGCGAACGCTTACTTCAGTGTACCCCTTGACCCCCGTTGTCAGTTTCTTTTTGCTTTCAGTAATGGCGAGATCGGCTATACCTGGACTGTTATCCCGCAAGGCGCACAGAACTCCCCCTCTCAGTTCGCCAAAGCAATGGCCCTCATCCTGGACACCTGGATAAAATTACACCCTGACGTTGTGCTCCTCCAATATGTAGATGACCTCCTGCTCTGTGCAGACACCCTTGAAGACGCCACCATCTTCTCCGAAAGTCTCCACCACCTGGCTGAGCAAGGATGCAAGGCCTCAAAACAAAAGGTCCAGTGGTGCAAAGAGAAGGTAGTTTTCCTAGGTCACTGCATCTCCCAAGGCACTCAACATCTCACTGAAGAAAGAGTTGCTACAATCAAAGCCATCCCTTTCCCCCGAGGTCAGAAGCCCCTACATGCTTTCCTAGGATTAATCTCCTATTGCCGCTCTTGGATCCCGGGAGCCTCCCTCTTGATGCAGCCTCTCTACGATGCCCTGAAATCTGATCCATTCCTGCTCTCCCCAGAGGCTATGAACAATTTTTAAGTTCTGAAGGAAATCCTCCCCACAGCCCCTGCTTTGGGCCTCCCAAACTATGAAAAGACTTTCAAACTGTTTGTCTCGGAGAGACAGGGACATGCCACAGGAGTTTTGGCTCAGGCCCATGGCAATAGGCTGAGGCCCGTTGGTTATTACTCCTGCCAACTGGACCCAGTGGCCAGGGGGGGACCCTCCTGTCTTAGAGCCGTCTTTGCGGCCCAAGCCCTTTTGGACAAAACCGCTGATCTGGTATTGGGCCATCCTTTAATCCTCCTTGCCCCTCATGATATAACTGCCATACTAAACCAAGTGCAGCCCAAACATCTGTCTTCAGCAAGACACCTCAGACTCCAGTGTGCCTTGCTTCTTCCTGATAACATCACTCTCATCCGATGTGATACCCTCAACCCATCCACTTTACTTCCACCTCTTGAGGGGGGGGACTCTTTGGAGTATGATCCCCACCTCACCCCTCATGACTGCTTTGAGGTGATGAAAATGGAGACTTCACACCTACCGACAGTTAGTGAAATGGCCCTTGAAAATCCTGACTTGACAATCTTTGTGGATGGTTCCAGGTATGCAGACAGTGCTGGACGGTACCACACGGGGTACGCAGTCACCACCGAAGATACAGTTCTTCAGGCTTCAGCATTACCTTCCTCCATGTCTGCCCAGGAAGCAGAACTCCGGGCCCTAACAATGGCATGCAAATTAGCAGAAGGAAAAAGAGCTAATATTTATACAGACTCAAGATACGCCCTCGGCGTCGCCTGCGATTTTGGGGTCATCTGGAAAATCAGAGGGTTCCTAACGGCAGCAGGTACACCTGTAAAACACAGTGCAGCTATCAAGGACTTAATGGATGCCCTACTCCTACCAACACAAGTGGCTATACTTAAGATAAAGGCGCACAGCAAGCTGAATTCCCAAGAAGCACAAGGCAATCACTTGGCAGATACAGCTGCGAAACAAGCTGCAAACAGGATGCAAGAAGTGGCCGGTGAAGTGAATGCGCCCATTCTGGATGATACGGTGGATACCCCTGAAGAAACTGGAGAGACCACCATGATTCTACAGAACCCTCCTGTGAGCAGGACCCATCTCAAGGAGCAACAAGAAGCGGCTGACAAAGAAGAAAAAGAAGTGTGGATTAAGAAAGGAGCTACAGAAACTGAAGGGATCATGGAATTAAACAAGAGGCCGTGCCTGCCACGATCAATGTTTCCTGCAGTGGTACAGTGGGCCCATGGGGTCTCTCATCTGTCAAAAACTTTGATGAATGCCCTGATTAACAAATACTACTTAGCTCCGGGGATTACTCCACTCACCAACAACTTTTGTAAGTCATGCACCATCTGCGCTAAATGTAACCCAGGAAGAACAGAGAAGGTACCTTTTGAAGCATCTAGCGAAGGCCCAATACCCCTTTCAGAGGATACAGATTGACCACATCCAGATGCCGAAGAGTGGCCGATATGAATATGCATTGATTGTCATAGACATGTTCTCTTCGTGGCCAGAAGGCTATCCTGTTACCAACATGACAGCAAAAACCACGGCAAAAAGACTTTTAACAGAAATAGTGTGCAGATATGGCGTCCCAGAGGTTATAGAGAGTGACCAGGGCCCGGCTTTTACAGCCTCAGTGACTAAAGAAATATGGACAGCCTTAGGGGTCACACTAGCTTTCCACACCCCATACCATCCTCAGAGCAGTGGGAAGGTGGAGAGATTAAATGGCACAATAAAGTCTAGAATGCTGAAAATGTCTCAGGAAACGGGAATGAGCTGGCCAGAAAGCCTGCCCATAGCCTTATTCAGCGTTAGGTACACTCCAAGGGGAAACCATGGCTTGTCACCCTATGAGATATTGTTTGGTTCAGCCCCCAGACTGGGTTGTTACTTTCCACAGCAATTACAGCTCCAATCTGATGTATTGACTGATTATGTGACTGCTTTATCTCGAGAATTAACCCGTATCCATTCGCAAGTGTTTTCCTCCATTCCAGATCCTGAGCTAGATACAGGGTCACACAAGTTAATCCCTGGTGACTGGGTCCTGGTGAAGAAGTTTGTGAGAAAACACACCCTTGAACCCCGATATGATGGTCCTTTCCAGGTTCTCCTAACAACCACCACATCAGTCAAAGTTGCCGGAAAGAGCTCGTGGATACACGCCTCCCACTGCAAGAAAGTCCCTGTACCTGAGGAAGAGGCCAAGGGGACCAAATGATTCTATATATCCTTTTCATTATAATTATTGCTCAGGCACAAGAGGTAGCCATCAAACAAAAAGACGGTATAACCCAATTCTGGTATAACTCATCTAATACACATGTTGCCACTTTCATATCTTCTTATGAGCAGATAATTCCAGGTACTATGTACAAGATCCGGACCTGGGATGAAGTAATAGGACCCATGACTGTGTATGTATGCGTCACTGACACCTATTGGGGTGACAACTGTGATTCCTGGGGAGCAGTGGGTTGGAACACTGGGGGTACAGATTGGGGGTACAAACCAGAAAGCGCCCAAAATAGAAAGGATAGTAACGGAAAGTCCCTCTTAGATAGGATGACAATCAACAAGCACACAGATCAGTATTTTACTAAGGGGTTCAGGCTGACAATTGAAAATCCTAGCCCAGGAGACAGCGGGACCTATATTCTGGGCCTATGGTGGGGAAGTGGGTATTCCAGTTTGAGAAAACCTTTCCAGCTGAAAGATATGTTCAATAATCCAGAGTGGGGAGTTCCCCAATCTACATCCAGCTCCAATCCCCTGAGACCCCACAAACAAACATTAAAAGATATGGTGGCCATAGCAGATCCTACCTTTGAGGATACTATGGCAGCAGAAACCGGGTTCTCAGATGTCAACCTGTGGCTAGAGTGGATGAGATACAATGCAGAGAAACATAACAAAACCAATTGTTATGTATGCGGGGGGGCTAGGCCTCATTTGGGAACAGTGCCCCTAAACATTCCCCCAGAACATGAGACATGTTTCCTTAGTCTGTTTACCAATACAACCACTAACCACTCCCTGTGTGAACATTGGAAAAAGGAGTATCCCATAGTCACCAAGACCCCCAAGCCAGAAGAAGGTATCACCATATATCCTGGCAGTTACACATGCTATGGACGATATCAGGGAGTGGGGAAATTTCTTGGGAATTTCACTAAGGCCGCGTACACACGAAGGGACAATCCCGCGGGATTATCCTCTGGACTGAAGTCCAGAGGATAATCCCCTCGTGTGTGGGCGCCGGCGGACTTTTTGGCGCCAAAGTACGGCGGACTAAAGTTTCAGGTTTTGTTCTCAAATTATCCGCTGGACTTGGAAGTCCAGCGGACAATCCCGCCGTTAGTGGGCAAGTCCGCGGGACTTTTGAAATGAACGGACTTGCCGCTCATCGGCAAGTCCGTTCATTTAGCACGTGACTTCAGGTTACGTAGCTAGCGTAGGCAGTTACTGCCGCCGCGCTAGCTCCGTGACCTGGCATGGATTTAAAGGGAATCCCCACGCCGAAAAAACGGCGTGAGGGTTCCCCCCAACTCCATGTCAGACCCTCATCCGAGCACGCAGCCTGGCAGGCCAGGAAAGGGGTGGGGACGAACGAGCGCCCCCCCCCTCCTGAGCCGTACCAGGCCGCGTGCCCTCAACATGGGGGGGTGCCCTGGGGAAAGGGGGGCCGCCCCCCCCCCCCCCCCCCCCTCCCCCCCCCCCCCCCCCCCCCCCCCCCCCCCCCCCCCCCTGCGGCCCCCCCACCCCAAAGCACCTTGTCCCCATGTTGATGAGGACAAGGGCCTCTTCCCCGACAACCCTGGCCGTTGGTTGTCGGGGTCTGCGGGCGGGGGCTTATCGGAATCTGGGAACCCCCTTTAATAAGGGGGCCCCCAGATACCGGCCCCCCACCCTATGTGAATGAGTATGGGGTACGATGTACCCCTACCCATTCACCTAAGGTGTAAAATGTAAAGTAAAAAAACACCCACACTTTTGAAAAAATAGTTTATTGCACTGCTCCGGGGGTCTTCTTCCGTCTTGGGGGTCTTCTCGCCGGACTCCCCCGCCATTTACCAAGCTCTTTTACCGAGCGAGGGGAGTCCGGCTACCTTCTTCGTCGTCGCCGCCGTCTGGGGGTCTCGATCCGCCTTCGGGGGTCTTCTTCCGTCTTGGGGGTCTTCTCGCCGGACTCCTCCCCTCTCTTCTGCTCTTTTACCTAGCTCTTTCACGAGGGGAGGTGTCCGGCTACCTTCTTCGTCGTCGCCGCCGTCGTCTGGGGGTCTCGATCCGCCTTCGGGGGTCTTCCGGGGGTCTCTTCTGTTCTTGCGGCGGTCGTCGTCTTCCGCGCCGCCGGCGCCTTCTTCTTGTCCTTCTTGTTCTTCTTCTTCTTCCGATGTTGACCCGACGCTCTCTCTGCCCGGAATGCCTGTGCCGCTCTGAGCTCGGACTTATATAGGGACATGGGCGACAGGGTCACATGCACATGTCACATGGTGACCCCGCCCCCTTGTGTTGTCACAGTCCCGGAGGATGCTGGGACTGTGACATCGCAAGGGGGCGGGGTCACCATGTGACATGAACATGTGACCCTGTCGCCCATGTCCCTATATAAGTCCGAGCTCAGAGCGGCACAGGCATTCAGGGCAGAGAGAGCGTCGGGTCAACATCGGAAGAAGAAGAAGAACAAGAAGAACAAGAAGGACAAGAAGAAGGACAAGGCGCCGGCGGCGCGGAAGACGACGACCGCCGCAAGAACAGAAGAGACCCCCGGAAGACCCCCGAAGGCGGATCGAGACCCCCAGACGACGGCGGCGACGACGAAGAAGGTAGCCGGACACCTCCCCTCGTGAAAGAGCTAGGTAAAAGAGCAGAAGAGAGGGGAGGAGTCCGGCGAGAAGACCCCCAAGACGGAAGAAGACCCCCGAAGGCGGATCGAGACCCCCAGACGGCGGCGACGACGAAGAAGGTAGCCGGACTCCCCTCGCTCGGTAAAAGAGCTTGGTAAATGGCGGGGGAGTCCGGCGAGAAGACCCCCAAGACGGAAGAAGACCCCCGGAGCAGTGCAATAAACTATTTTTTCAAAAGTGTGGGTGTTTTTTTTTTTACTTTACATTTTACACCTTAGGTGAATGGGTAGGGGTACATCGTACCCCATACTCATTCACATAGGGTGGGGGGCCGGTATCTGGGGGCCCCTTATTAAAGGGGGTTCCCAGATTCCGATAAGCCCCCGCCCGCAGACCCCGACAACCAACGGCCAGGGTTGTCGGGAAGAGGCCCTTGTCCTCATCAACATGGGGACAAGGTGCTTTGGGGTGGGGGGGCCGCACGGCCCCCCTTTCCCCAGGGCACCCCCCATGTTGAGGGCACGCGGCCTGGTACGGCTCAGGAGGGGGGGGGGCGCTCGTTCGTCCCCACCCCTTTCCTGGCCTGCCAGGCTGCGTGCTCGGATGAGGGTCTGACATGGATTTGGGGGGAACCCTCACGCCGTTTTTTCGGCGTGGGGATTCCCTTTAAATCCATGCCAGGTCACGGAGCTAGCGCGGCGGCATTTACTGCCTACGCTAGCTACGTAACCTGAAGTTACGTTCGAAATGAACGGACTGCTCCGTGTGTGGGCAAGTCCGTTCATTTTCAAAAGTCCCGCGGACTTTTGGCCGGCGGATTATCCGCTGGACAAGTCCGTGCGTGTGTGGGCAAGTCCACACCCTCGGAAAGTCCAGCGGACCTAGCCGGAAAGTCCAGCGGATTGTCCGCTGGACTTAGGTCCGCCGGCAAAAGTCCGTACGTGTGTACGAGGCATAAGGGTTACTGTGAATCCTATAGTGAGGTCTCTATAGATCTAGTGCAAGATCAAGTCCAGTCTTTGGGGGACGTGTACTGGATCTGCGGAGACATGAAAATCAGAAGCAGATTGACAGGAAAATGGACAGGAGAATGTGCACTGGCCAAGGCCATAATGCCTCTGCATATTTTCTCACAGGCCACTCCACAGATAGAACCGGACACAAATAAGACACCCAGGCCTAGGATGCGTAGGAACACCCCAGCAGGAAGCTTTGACCCTCATGTATACATAGATGCCATAGGGGTCCCCAGGGGTGTCCCAGATGAGTTCAAAGCAAGAGACCAAGTCGCAGCAGGATTTGAGTCTCTAATCCCCATCATCGGTGTAAACAAGAATGTAGATTGGATAAATTACATTTACTACAACCAACAAAGGTTTGTCAATTACACCAGAGATGCACTCCGAGGCTTAGCTGAACAACTAGAAGCTGCTTCACATATGACCTTCCAAAACCGCATGGCCTTAGATATGGTCCTAGCTGAAAAGGGGGGTGTGTGTAGAATGATACCTGAAACAAGTACATGCTGTACTTATATCCCAGATAACACCGGTCCGAATGGTAAAGTGACCTTAGCCATCAGGAAACTTGAAAATTTGTCAGAGGAATTAAAACAGAATTCAGGGCTCACCAACCCCTGGGATCAATACTTCACCTGGATTAGAGGGGGGTGGCAGGGATTGTTAACACAGATTGGAATAACCATCCTAATCATTTTAGTAACTCTGGCTGTCATGATCTGCTGTATTCTTCCCTGTCTTAAAAGGTGTGTAGAAAAAGTTGTTGACCAAGCCACTCCCACATTTGTGAACCAGGAAATACCAGATGAAGGCTATGAAATGCACTCCATTACAGACATCCCCTCCCCCAAACTGTAACACCATAGGGGTATAGGGTAGGGATAGACAGCACCTGACTGTCCTTCTCTAGACTGTATCGAGGGGGGTGGTGAGCTAGTCACTACCTTTCTCTATATGCAGTCCGAAAAGAGTTGGAGCAAGAGAATGGACCAGGTGATGTAAGGTCATCTTAGTGTAAGGGACAGGTTTAAAATATACATTTTAAGGGGGGAACTGTAATGGATGTGGTTAAGGTAATATTAGAATGAAGTATTATCATCTATAAGGTATTAGGTAGACTGCTAAGGCTAAAATGTATATTTCAATGTGTAACATTAAGTCATTGCTTTGTTTGATTGTTTTGACCTTAATGCTAACTCAGATAGCTGCTAGCTCTCCCCCCCATCCTGAAGCCGAACCGCAAAAATTATAAAAAGATTGTGCCTCTCTTTCCGAGAACTGGACCCGAGACAGACAGACAGATATGACATCAACATCAACATCCAACGTCTCGAAGGAAGAAGAAGTTACCAAAATATCTAATATTATCTAACATAGTTAGGATTAATTGCAAACTCAGCTTAATTAACTAAAACACATACACTTGTTACAGTAATATGTCGTAATTCTCTTTGCATATGTCTCGCCTTGCTTGTTTGAAAGTCCTCCCATTTTATTCTTATATAAACTTCAAAGGAAAAGAGGAAATAAAGAGCGAAAGTAATTTCACACTGGACAGACTCAGAGTGATTACTTCAGAGCGTGCACGCTTCATATTTAATAATTAGACCAGGGGCAGATATAAAAATACTAGACTTTGGTTCTGGTCCTTTCCAAAACACTACCTGTCTCTTTCAGTGTAAATGAATAGATATATATATATTTGTTTCTTTCTTTTAATGGTATATAAAGTGGTGTAGTGGCTAGCACTATTGCCTAGCAGTAATGAGGGTCACTGGTTCGCAACCCAAACATGACACTACATTTCTCTTTCAGTGTAAATGAACATATATAAATATTTATTTATTTTTAAAAGGCAATATGTCCTTCACTAAGTTCTGTGCACCTATATGTGTGCATCTATATTAGAATCTAAATAAATATATATATATATATATATATATATATATATATATATATATATATATATATATATATATATATATATATATAAATAAACTGGGCATTTATCTAGAAATCACACCATCAAAAACAAGCTGTATTTATATTTTTTTTATATTTTTTGATCTAGTACATAATGTGGTGTAGTGGCTAGCACTCTTGCCTAGCAATGATCAGCATCACTGGTTTGGAACCCAAACATAACACTACGTTTGTCTTTCAATGTAAATATATATATATATAATTATTTTTTTTCTATTTTTTTTTTAAAGGCAATAGAAACATAGACGTTATGTCCTTCACTAAGTTGAGTGCACATCTATATTTGAATATAAATAAATCTATATATTTATAAAGTGGGCATTTGTCCAGCAGTGACACCATACAAACGGAACTATGTCTTTTTTTTAATGGTAGATAAAGTGCTTTTATGCTGGCATAGCAGTAAAGGGGGTCATTGGTTATGTTATTAAGTAAGTTTAGTGCACCTATCTATATGTGAATATATATATAGACTATATGTATGTTGATAATATTGGTGGTTAAATAAACAAATAGTCCATATGACTATATTTATTCTCACAATGTTGTACGGGCTAGCACTAGCTGTTGAAGGATGGTCATTGGTTTGAAACCCAACCCATAATGCTGCTTGTATAATTCATTGTATACACGGGATCCTATATTATTGTATTTATTTATTTATAAGTACTTCCCAGCACAGATTTTAGAAACCGCATTGATACGTAGTATAAAGTATAAAAATAAAAAAGGCAGCAGCTCAATGCGGGATACACACCTAAATTGAACAGAAAAAAAGAAAGGGCTGCGCTCAGGGCCGGACTGGGAATGGAATAAAAACCAGCCCTGGAAAAAATTTCATACCAGCCCCATAGCTTTACTATACCAGCCCAACACGATTATGCCATTTTCTTATTCATAAAAGGGAAAACCATGCATTTTAAAGCACATTTGAAGAGTGTATTATATATAGATAAGACAGATATGAAAGCACATAGCAAACACTACACTTTTACTACTTTTAACTGGAATTTGCTTATATAAGCAAATTCCAGTTAAAAGTGGTAAAAGTGTAGCAATCATCAAGGGGTACCCCAGGGACTCTGGTCACCAGAGACCCCCCCCCCCCACACACATTCCCAGATACCTCCCACAGGAAGAGTACACTAAGGTAAGGGGTGGCTGATTTAAGGGGGAAACCTTTATATTAGTGCCCCCTTACATTATTGCATTCACTTCCCCCTTACATCACTGACCCCCCTCAGACTGACTGATGCTGACCTCCTCTCAGGTGCAAGAGAGAAATGCATCAATGCAGCCTCATCAGTGCACATCAAATGCAGCCCCACCAGATGCAGCCCACATGTGCAATGCCCACCAGATGCAGCCCAACAAATGCAGCCCACCAGTGCAATGCCCACCAGCTGCAGCCCACCTGTGCAATGCCCACCAAATGCAGCCCACCTGTGCAATGCCCACCAAATGCAGCCCACCTGTGCAATGCCCACCAAATGCAGCCCACCAGATGCAGCCCGCCAGTGCAATGCCCACCAGATGCAGCCCACCTGTGCAATGCCCACCAGCTGCAGCCCACCTGTGCAATGCCCACCAAATGCAGCCCACCTGTGCAATGCCCACCAAATGCAGCCCACCTGTGCAATGCCCACCAAATGCAGCCCACCAGATGCAGCCCGCCAGTGCAGTACCCACCAGATGCAGCCCGCCAGTGCAGTACCCACCAGATGCAGCCCGCCAGTGCAGTACCCACCAGATGCAGAAAACCTGTACAATGCCCACCAGATGCAGAAAACCTGTGCAATGCCCACCAGATGCAGCCCACCAGATGCAGCACACCAGTGCAATACCCACCAGTGCAATACCCACCAGATGCAGCCATCCAAATGGATCCCACCAGATGCAGCTCACCAGTGCAATACCCACTAGATGCAGCCCCGCCAGTGCAATGCCCACCAGATGCAGCCCTCCAAATGCAGCCCGCCAGTGCAATACCCAGCAGATGCAGCCTGCCAGTGCAATGCCCACCAGATGCAGCCCGCCAGTGCAATGCCCACCAGATGCAGCCCGCCAGTGCAATGCCCACCAGATGTAGCCCGCCTGTGCAATGCCCACCAAATGCAGCCCACCAGTGCAATACCCGCCAGATGCAGCCCGCCAGTGCAATGTCCACCAGATGCAGCCCACCAGTGCAATACCCACCAGATGCAGCCCACCTGTGCAATGCCCTCCAGATACAGCCCACCAGATGCAATACCCACCAGATGCAGCCCACCAGATGCAGCCCACCTGTGCAATGCCCTCCAGATGCAGCCCACCTGTGCAATGCCCTCCAGATGCAGCCCGCCAGTGCAATGCCCACCAGATGCAGCCCACCAGTGCAATACCCACCAGATGCAGCCCGCCAGTGCAATACCCACCAGATGCAGCCCGCCAGTGCAATGCCCACCAGATGCAGTCCACCAAATGCAGCCCACCTGTGCAATACCCATCAGATGCAGCCCACCAGTGCAATGCCCTCCAGATGCAGCCCACCAGTGCAATGCCCATCAGATGTAGCCCACCAGTGCAATGCCCACCAGATGCAGTCCACCAAATGCAGCCTACCTGTCCATCGCCCACCAGTGCAATACCCATCAGATGCAGCCCACCAGATGCAGCTCACCAGTGCAATGCCCACCAGATGCAGCCCACCTGTGCAATGCCCTCCAGATGCAGCCCACCTGTGCAATGCCCTCCAGATGCAGCCCGCCAGTGCAATGCCCACCAGATGCAGCCCACCAGTGCAATACCCACCAGATGCAGCCCGCCAGTGCAATACCCACCAGATGCAGCCCGCCAGTGCAATGCCCACCAGATGCAGTCCACCAAATGCAGCCCACCTGTGCAATACCCATCAGATGCAGCCCACCAGTGCAATGCCCTCCAGATGCAGCCCACCAGTGCAATGCCCATCAGATGTAGCCCACCAGTGCAATGCCCACCAGATGCAGTCCACCAAATGCAGCCCACCTGTCCATCGCCCACCAGTGCAATACCCATCAGATGCAGCCCACCAGATGCAGCTCACCAGTGCAATGCCCTCCAGATGCAGCCCACCTGTGCAATGCCCACCAAATGCAGCCCACCAGATGCAGCCCGCCAGTGCAGTACCCACCAGATGCAGCCCGCCAGTGCAGTACCCACCAGATGCAGCCCGCCAGTGCAGTACCCACCAGATGCAGAAAACCTGTACAATGCCCACCAGATGCAGAAAACCTGTGCAATGCCCACCAGATGCAGCCCACCAGATGCAGCACACCAGTGCAATACCCACCAGTGCAATGCCCACCAGATGCAGCCATCCAAATGGATCCCACCAGATGCAGCTCACCAGTGCAATACCCACTAGATGCAGCCCCGCCAGTGCAATGCCCACCAGATGCAGCCCTCCAAATGCAGCCCGCCAGTGCAATACCCAGCAGATGCAGCCCGCCAGTGCAATGGCCACCAGATGCAGCCCGCCAGTGCAATGCCCACCAGATGCAGCCCGCCAGTGCAATGCCCACCAGATGCAGCCCGCCTGTGCAATGCCCACCAAATGCAGCCCACCAGTGCAATACCCGCCAGATGCAGCCCGCCAGTGCAATGTCCACCAGATGCAGCCCACCAGTGCAATACCCACCAGATGCAGCCCACCTGTGCAATGCCCTCCAGATACAGCCCACCAGATGCAATACCCACCAGATGTAGCCCACCAGATGCAGCCCACCTGTGCAATGCCCTCCAGATGCAGCCCACCTGTGCAATGCCCTCCAGATGCAGCCCGCCTGTGCAATGCCCACCAGATGCAGCCCACCAGTGCAATACCCACCAGATGCAGCCCGCCAGTGCAATACCCACCAGATGCAGCCCGCCAGTGCAATGCCCACCAGATGCAGTCCACCAAATGCAGCCCACCTGTGCAATACCCATCAGATGCAGCCCACCAGTGCAATGCCCTCCAGATGCAGCCCACCAGTGCAATGCCCATCAGATGTAGCCCACCAGTGCAATGCCCACCAGATGCAGTCCACCAAATGCAGCCCACCTGTCCATCGCCCACCAGTGCAATACCCATCAGATGCAGCAAACCAGATGCAGCTCACCAGTGCAATGCCCTCCAGATGCAGCCCACCAGAGCAATGCCCATCAGATGTAGCCCACCAGATGTAGCCCACCAGATGCAGCCCACATGTGCAATGCCCTCCAGATGCAGCCCACCAGTGCAATGCCCACCTGTGCAATTCCCACCAGATGCAGCCCAGCAGCCCAAATTTGCAGTACCCACCAAATGCTGCCTATCAGTGCCCAGTCCGGCCCTGGCTGCGCTAATATACACAATATGTATGTTGATAATATTAGTGGTTAGGGATGGGCCCGGTGCTCGATGCGAACCCATGTTCGCATCGAGCACCGGGTGTTCGCTCGCTCGGCGAGCCCAGAACTATTTTGGCCGCTCGCATCACATTCGTGTGATGCGAGCGGCCCCGCAATGCATTGCGGCCGGCGCGGCCGGCGCAGTGCATTGCTGGCTGATGATTGGCCAAGCATGCACTGTGACCCCGCATGCTTGGCCAATCACAGCGCCAGAAACTCGGAGAGCCATAATTGGCTACAGGCAGGACGCCTGTAGCCAATTACAGCTCAGGGGCTTTAGTACACGCCCCCTCATTTAAAAGGCCGCCACGCCGTCGGCGCCGGTCACATGAGTTCCGGCTTTAGGAGAGAGCAGGCTGATTCTGTGTCACTCTTTGCTAGATTCATTTAGAAAGATTTGCTCTACTTTGCTAAACCATTGCTACCTGTCATTGATCGTCCATTGCTGCTGCTGGTTAGTGTGTTTTTAGCTGCTGCTGGGGGTTAGTCTGGTGCATGTCTTACTGTTAGTACAGTATTTCAGTAGTACCAACCGCAGTGCTGTTAGTACAGCACTGCACCCCAAAAGCACCCATAGGACTTGTAGTGTGTTAGTGGCAGGCACTGGCAGCAAACAGAGCTCCTATATTTTCTTCCCAGAAGCACCCATAGGACTTGTAGTGTGTTAGTGGCAGGCACTGGCAGCAAACAGAGCTCCTATATTTTCTTCCCAGAAGCACCCATAGGACTTGTAGTGTGTTAGTGGCAGGCACTGGCAGCAAACAGAGCTCCTATATTTTCTTCCCAGAAGCACCCATAGGACTTGTAGTGTGTTAGTGGCAGGCATCACACAGAGCTCCTATATTTTCTTCCCAGAAGCACCCATAGGACTTGTAGTGTGTTAGTCCCATCACACAGAGCTCCTATATTTTCTTCCCAGAAGCACCTATAGGACTTGTAGTGTGTTAGTCCCATCACACAGAGCTCCTATATTTTGTTCCCAGAAGCACCTATAGGACTTGTAGTGTGTTAGTCCCATCACACAGAGCTATATTTTCTTCCCAGAAGCACCTATAGGACTTGTAGTGTGTTAGTCCCATCACACAGAGCTCCTATATTTTCTTCCCAGAAGCACCTATAGGACTTGTAGTGTGTTAGTCCCATCACACAGAGCTATATTTTCTTCCCAGAAGCACCTATAGGACTTGTAGTGTGTTAGTCCCATCACATAGAGCTCCTATATTTTCTTCCCAGAAGCACCTATAGGACTTGTAGTGTGTTAGTCCCATCACACAGAGCTATATTTTTTTCCCAGAAGCACGTATAGGACTTGTACTGTGTTAGTGGCATCACACAGAGCTCCTATATTTTCTTCCCAGAAGCACCTATAGGACTTGTAGTGTGTTAGTCCTATCACACAGAGCTATATTTTCTTCCCAGAAGCACCTATAGGACTTGTAGTATGTTAGTCCCATCACACAGAGCTCCTATATTTTTCCCAGAAGCACCTATAGGACTTGTAGTGTGTTAGTCCCATCACACAGAGCTATATTTTCGTCCCAGAAGCACGTATAGGACTTGTACTGTGTTAGTCCCATCACACAGAGCTCCTATATTTTCTTCCCAGAAGCACCTATAGGACTTGTAGTGTGTTAGTCCTATCACACAGAGCTATATTTTCTTCCCAGAAGCACCTATAGGACTTGTAGTGTGTTAGTCCCATCACACAGAGCTCCTATATTTTGTTCGCAGAAGCACCTATAGGACTTGTAGAGTGTTAGTCCCATCACACAGAGCTATATTTTCTTCCCAGAAGCACCTATAGGACTTGTAGTGTGTTAGTCCCATCACACAGAGCTCCTATATTTTGTTCCCAGAAGCACCTATAGGACTTGTAGTGTGTTAGTCCCATCACACAGAGCTATATTTTCTTCCCAGAAGCACGTATAGGACTTGTACTGTGTTAGTGGCATCACACAGAGCTATATTTTTTTCCCAGAAGCACCTATAGGACTTGTAGTGTGTGTTAGTCCCATCACACAGAGCTCCTATATTTTTTTCCCAGAAGCACCTATAGGACTTGTAGTGTGTTAGTCCCATCACACAGAGCTCCTATATTTTTTCCCAGAAGCACCTATAGGACTTGTAGTGTGTTAGTCCCATCACACAGAGCTATATTTTCTTCCCAGAAGCACCTATAGGACTTGTAGTGTGTTAGTCCCATCACACAGAGCTCCTATATTTTTTTCCCAGAAGCACCTATAGGACTTGTAGTGTGTTAGTCCCATCACACAGAGCTCCTATATTTTCTTCCCAGAAGCACCTATAGGACTTGTAGTGTGTTAGTCCCATCACACAGAGCTCCTATATTTTCTTCCCAGAAGCACCTATAGGACTTGTAGTGTGTTAGTCCCATCACACAGAGCTCCTATATTTTCTTCCCAGAAGCACCTATAGGACTTGTAGTGTGTTAGTCCCATCACACAGAGCTATATTTTTTTCCCAGAAGCACCTATAGGACTTGTAGTGTGTTAGTCCCATCACACAGAGCTCCTATATTTTCTTCCCAGAAGCACCTATAGGACTTGTAGTGTGTTAGTCCCATCACACAGAGCTCCTATATTTTCTTCCCAGAAGCACCTATAGGACTTGTAGTGTGTTAGTCCCATCACACAGAGCTATATATTCTTCCCAGAAGCACCTATAGGACTTGTAGTGTGTTAGTCCCATCACACAGAGCTCCTATTTTTTGTTCCCAGAAGCACCTATAGGACTTGTAGTGTGTTAGTCCCATCACACAGAGCTATATTTTCTTCCCAGAAGCACCTATAGGACTTGTAGTGTGTTAGTCCCATCACACAGAGCTCCTATATTTTTTCCCAGAAGCACCTATAGGACTTGTAGTGTGTTAGTCCCATCACACAGAGCTCCTATATTTTCTTCCCAGAAGCACCTATAGGACTTGTAGTGTGTTAGTCCCATCACACAGAGCTATATTTTCTTCCCAGAAGCACCTATAGGACTTGTAGTGTGTTAGTCCCATCACACAGAGCTCTATATTTTCTTCCCAGAAGCACCTATAGGACTTGTAGTGTGTTAGTCCCATCACACAGAGCTCCTATATTTTTTCTTCCCAGAAGCACCTATAGGACTTGTAGTGTGTTAGTCCCATCACACAGAGCTCCTATATTTTCTTCCCAGAAGCACCTATAGGACTTGTAGTGTGTTAGTCCCATCACACAGAGCTCCTATATTTTCTTCCCAGAAGCACCTATAGGACTTGTAGTGTGTTAGTCCCATCACACAGAGCTCCTATATTTTCTTCCCAGAAGCACCTATAGGACTTGTAGTGTGTTAGTCCCATCACACAGAGCTCCTATATTTTTTCCCAGAAGCACCTATAGGACTTGTAGTGTGTTAGTCCCATCACACAGAGCTATATATTTTCTTCCCAGAAGCACCTATAGGACTTGTAGTGTGTTAGTCCCATCACACAGAGCTATATTTTTTCCCAGAAGCACCTATAGGACTTGTAGTGTGTTAGTCCCATCACACAGAGCTCCTATATTTTGTTCCCAGAAGCACCTATAGGACTTGTAGTGTGTTAGTCCCATCACACAGAGCTATATTTTCTTCCCAGAAGCACCTATAGGACTTGTAGTGTGTTAGTCCCATCACACAGAGCTCCTATATTTTTTCTTCCCAGAAGCACCTATAGGACTTGTAGTGTGTTAGTCCCATCACACAGAGCTATATTTTCTTCCCAGAAGCACCTATAGGACTTGTAGTGTGTTAGTCCCATCACACAGAGCCTATATTTTGTTCCCAGAAGCACCTATAGGACTTGTAGTGTGTTAGTCCCATCACACAGAGCTCCTATATTTTCTTCCCAGAAGCACCTATAGGACTTGTAGTGTGTTAGTCCCATCACACAGAGCTATATTTTCTTCCCAGAAGCACCTATAGGACTTGTAGTGTGTTAGTCCCATCACACAGAGCTCCTATATTTTCTTCCCAGAAGCACCTATAGGACTTGTAGTGTGTTAGTCCCATCACACAGAGCTCCTATATTTTGTTCCCAGAAGCACCTATAGGACTTGTAGTGTGTTAGTCCCATCACACAGAGCTATATTTTTTTCCCAGAAGCACCTATAGGACTTGTAGTGTGTTAGTCCCATCACACAGAGCTCCTATATTTTTGTTCCCAGAAGCACCTATAGGACTTGTAGTGTGTTAGTCCCATCACACAGAGCTATTTTTTCTTCCCAGAAGCACCTATAGGACTTGTAGTGTGTTAGTCCCATCACACAGAGCTCCTATATTTTCTTCCCAGAAGCACCTATAGGACTTGTAGTGTGTTAGTCCCATCACACAGAGCTCCTATATTTTCTTCCCAGAAGCACCTATAGGACTTGTAGTGTGTTAGTCCCATCACACAGAGCTCCTATATTTTCTTCCCAGAAGCACCTATAGGACTT
Source organism: Lithobates sylvaticus (assembly GCA_028564925.1). NCBI lineage: Eukaryota > Metazoa > Chordata > Amphibia > Anura > Ranidae > Lithobates > Lithobates sylvaticus. Next base: position 258,478,953 of record CM053029.1, on the reverse strand, counting down.
GTAGTGTGTTAGTCCCATCACACAGAGCTATATTTTCTTCCCAGAAGCACCTATAGGACTTGTAGTGTGTTAGTCCCATCACACAGAGCTCCTATATTTTTTCCCAGAAGCACCTATAGGACTTGTAGTGTGTTAGTCCCATCACACAGAGCTCCTATATTTTCTTCCCAGAAGCACCTATAGGACTTGTAGTGTGTTAGTCCCATCACACAGAGCTCCTATATTTTCTTCCCAGAAGCACCTATAGGACTTGTAGTGTGTTAGTCCCATCACACAGAGCTCCTATATTTTCTTCCCAGAAGCACCTATAGGACTTGTAGTGTGTTAGTCCCATCACACAGAGCTCTATATTTTGTCCCCAGAAGCACCTATAGGACTTGTAGTGTGTTAGTCCCATCACACAGAGCTATATTTTCTTCCCAGAAGCACCTATAGGACTTGTAGTGTGTTAGTCCCATCACACAGAGCTCCTATATTTTTTCCCAGAAGCACCTATAGGACTTGTAGTGTGTTAGTCCCATCACACAGAGCTATATTTTTCTTCCCAGAAGCACCTATAGGACTTGTAGTGTGTTAGTCCCATCACACAGAGCTCCTATATTTTTTCCCAGAAGCACCTATAGGACTTGTAGTGTGTTAGTCCCATCACACAGAGCTATATTTTCTTCCCAGAAGCACCTATAGGACTTGTAGTGTGTTAGTCCCATCACACAGAGCTCCTATATTTTCTTCCCAGAAGCACCTATAGGACTTGTAGTGTGTTAGTCCCATCACACAGAGCTATATTTTTTTCCCAGAAGCACCTATAGGACTTGTAGTGTGTTAGTCCCATCACACAGAGCTCCTATATTTTCTTCCCAGAAGCACCTATAGGACTTGTAGTGTGTTAGTCCCATCACACAGAGCTATATTTTCTTCCCAGAAGCACCTATAGGACTTGTAGTGTGTTAGTCCCATCACACAGAGCTCCTATATTTTCTTCCCAGAAGCACCTATAGGACTTGTAGTGTGTTAGTCCCATCACACAGAGCTCCTATATTTTCTTCCCAGAAGCACCTATAGGACTTGTAGTGTGTTAGTCCCATCACACACAGAGCTCCTATATTTTCTTCCCAGAAGCACCTATAGGACTTGTAGTGTGTTAGTCCCATCACACAGAGCTCCTATATTTTCTTCCCAGAAGCACCTATAGGACTTGTAGTGTGTTAGTCCCATCACACAGAGCTATATTTTCTTCCCAGAAGCACCTATAGGACTTGTAGTGTGTTAGTCCCATCACACAGAGCTCCTATATTTTCTTCCCAGAAGCACCTATAGGACTTGTAGTGTGTTAGTCCCATCACACAGAGCATATATTTTCTTCCCAGAAGCACCTATAGGACTTGTAGTGTGTTAGTCCCATCACACAGAGCTCTATATTTTGTTCCCAGAAGCACCTATAGGACTTGTAGTGTGTTAGTCCCATCACACAGAGCTCTATATTTTCTTCCCAGAAGCACCTATAGGACTTGTAGTGTGTTAGTCCCATCACACAGAGCTCCTATATTTTTGTTCCCAGAAGCACCTATAGGACTTGTAGTGTGTTAGTCCCATCACACAGAGCTATATTTTCTTCCCAGAAGCACCTATAGGACTTGTAGTGTGTTAGTCCCATCACACAGAGCTCCTATATTTTTTCCCAGAAGCACCTATAGGACTTGTAGTGTGTTAGTCCCATCACACAGAGCTATATTTTCTTCCCAGAAGCACCTATAGGACTTGTAGTGTGTTAGTCCCATCACACAGAGCTCCTATATTTTCTTCCCAGAAGCACCTATAGGACTTGTAGTGTGTTAGTCCCATCACACAGAGCTCCTATATTTTCTTCCCAGAAGCACCTATAGGACTTGTAGTGTGTTAGTCCCATCACACAGAGCTCCTATATATTTTCTTCCCAGAAGCACCTATAGGACTTGTAGTGTGTTAGTCCCATCACACAGAGCTATATTTTCTTCCCAGAAGCACCTATAGGACTTGTAGTGTGTTAGTCCCATCACACAGAGCTCCTATATTTTTTCCCAGAAGCACCTATAGGACTTGTAGTGTGTTAGTCCCATCACACAGAGCTATATTTTCTTCCCAGAAGCACCTATAGGACTTGTAGTGTTAGTCCCATCACACAGAGCTCCTATATTTTCTTCCCAGAAGCACCTATAGGACTTGTAGTGTGTTAGTCCCATCACACAGAGCTATATTTTTCTTCCCAGAAGCACCTATAGGACTTGTAGTGTGTTAGTCCCATCACACAGAGCTCCTATATTTTCTTCCCAGAAGCACCTATAGGACTTGTAGTGTGTTAGTCCCATCACACAGAGCTCCTATATTTTTCTTCCCAGAAGCACCTATAGGACTTGTAGTGTGTTAGTCCCATCACACAGAGCTCCTATATTTTCTTCCCAGAAGCACCTATAGGACTTGTAGTGTGTTAGTCCCATCACACAGAGCTATATTTTTTCTTCCCAGAAGCACCTATAGGACTTGTAGTGTGTTAGTCCCATCACACAGAGCTCCTATATTTTTTCCCCAGAAGCACCTATAGGACTTGTAGTGTGTTAGTCCCATCACACAGAGCTCCTATTTTCTTCCCAGAAGCACCTATAGGACTTGTAGTGTGTTAGTCCCATCACACAGAGCTCCTATATTTTGTTCCCAGAAGCACCTATAGGACTTGTAGTGTGTTAGTCCCATCACACAGAGCTATATTTTTCTTCCCAGAAGCACCTATAGGACTTGTAGTGTGTTAGTCCCATCACACAGAGCTCCTATATTTTCTTCCCAGAAGCACCTATAGGACTTGTAGTGTGTTAGTCCCATCACACAGAGCTCCTATATTTTCTTCCCAGAAGCACCTCTAGGACTTGTAGTGTGTTAGTCCCATCACACAGAGCTCCTATATTTTCTTCCCAGAAGCACCTATAGGACTTGTAGTGTGTTAGTCCCATCACACAGAGCTATATTTTTCTTCCCAGAAGCACCTATAGGACTTGTAGTGTGTTAGTCCCATCACACAGAGCTCCTATATTTTCTTCCCAGAAGCACCTATAGGACTTGTAGTGTGTTAGTCCCATCACACAGAGCTATATTTTTTCCCAGAAGCACCTATAGGACTTGTAGTGTGTTAGTCCCATCACACAGAGCTCCTATATTTTGTTCCCAGAAGCACCTATAGGACTTGTAGTGTGTTAGTCCCATCACACAGAGCTATATTTTCTTCCCAGAAGCACCTATAGGACTTGTAGTGTGTTAGTCCCATCACACAGAGCTCCTATATTTTTTTCCCAGAAGCACCTATAGGACTTGTAGTGTGTTAGTCCCATCACACAGAGCTCCTATATTTTCTTCCCAGAAGCACCTATAGGACTTGTAGTGTGTTAGTCCCATCACACAGAGCTCCTATATTTTCTTCCCAGAAGCACCTATAGGACTTGTAGTGTGTTAGTCCCATCACACAGAGCTCCTATATTTTCTTCCCAGAAGCACCTATAGGACTTGTAGTGTGTTAGTCCCATCACACAGAGCTCTATTTTTTCTTCCCAGAAGCACCTATAGGACTTGTAGTGTGTTAGTTGTAGTGTGTTAGTCCCATCACACAGAGCTCCTATATTTTCTTCCCAAAGCACCTATAGGACTTGTAGTGTGTTTAGTCCCATCACACAGAGCTCCTATATTTTCTTCCCAGAAGCACCTATAGGACTTGTAGTGTGTTAGTCCCATCACACAGAGCTCCTATATTTTTTCCCAGAAGCACCTATAGGACTTGTAGTGTGTTAGTCCCATCACACAGAGCTCCTATATTTTTTCCCAGAAGCACCTATAGGACTTGTAGTGTGTTAGTCCCATCACACAGAGCTATATATTTTCTTCCCAGAAGCACCTATAGGACTTGTAGTGTGTTAGTCCCATCACACAGAGCTCCTATATTTTCTTCCCAGAAGCACCTATAGGACTTGTAGTGTGTTAGTCCCATCACACAGAGCTCCTATATTTTCTTCCCAGAAGCACCTATAGGACTTGTAGTGTGTTAGTCCCATCACACAGAGCTATATTTTCTTCCCAGAAGCACCTATAGGACTTGTAGTGTGTTAGTCCCATCACACAGAGCTCCTATATTTTCTTCCCCAAGCACCTATAGGACTTGTAGTGTGTTAGTCCCATCACACAGAGAGCTATATTTTCTTCCCAGAAGCACCTATAGGACTTGTAGTGTGTTAGTCCCATCACACAGAGCTCCTATATTTTCTTCCCAGAAGCACCTATAGGACTTGTAGTGTGTTAGTCCCATCACACAGAGCTATATTTTCTTCCCAGAAGCACCTATAGGACTTGTAGTGTGTTAGTCCCATCACACAGAGCTCCTATATTTTTGTTCCCAGAAGCACCTATAGGACTTGTAGTGTGTTAGTCCCATCACACAGAGCTCCTATATTTTCTTCCCAGAAGCACCTATAGGACTTGTAGTGTGTTAGTCCCATCACACAGAGCTATATATTTTCTTCCCAGAAGCACCTATAGGACTTGTAGTGTGTTAGTCCCATCACACAGAGCTATATTTTTCTTCCCAGAAGCACCTATAGGACTTGTAGTGTGTTAGTCCCATCCCATCACACAGAGCTCCTATATTTTCTTCCCAGAAGCACCTATAGGACTTGTAGTGTGTTAGTCCCATCACACAGAGCTCCTATATTTTTTTTCCCAGAAGCACCTATAGGACTTGTAGTGTGTTAGTCCCATCACACAGAGCTATATTTTCTTCCCAGAAGCACCTATAGGACTTGTAGTGTGTTAGTCCCATCACACAGAGCTATATTTTCTTCCCAGAAGCACCTATAGGACTTGTAGTGTGTTAGTCCCATCACACAGAGCTCCTATATTTTCTTCCCAGAAGCACCTATAGGACTTGTAGTGTGTTAGTCCCATCACACAGAGCCTATATTTTCTTCCCAGAAGCACCTATAGGACTTGTAGTGTGTTTAGTCCCATCACACAGAGCTCCTATATTTTTGTTCCCAGAAGCACCTATAGGACTTGTAGTGTGTTAGTCCCATCACACAGAGCTATATTTTCTTCCCAGAAGCACCTATAGGACTTGTAGTGTGTTAGTCCCATCACACAGAGCTCTATTTTCTTCCCAGAAGCACCAATAGGACTTGTAGTGTGTAAGTCCCATCACACAGAGAGCTCCTATATTTTCTTCCCAGAAGCACCTATAGGACTTGTAGTGTGTTAGTCCCATCACACAGAGCTCCTATATTTTCTTCCCAGAAGCACCTATAGGACTTGTAGTGTGTTAGTCCCATCACACAGAGCTCCCATATTTTCTTCCCAGAAGCACCTATAGGACTTGTAGTGTGTTAGTCCCATCACACAGAGCTCCTATATTTTGTTCCCAGAAGCACCTATAGGACTTGTAGTGTGTTAGTCCCATCACACAGAGCTATATTTTTTCCCAGAAGCACCTATAGGACTTGTAGTGTGTTAGTCCCATCACACAGAGCTCCTATATTTTCTTCCCAGAAGCACCTATAGGACTTGTAGTGTGTTAGTCCCATCACACAGAGCTATATTTTTCTTCCCAGAAGCACCTATAGGACTTGTAGTGTGTTAGTCCCATCACACAGAGCTCCTATATTTTGTTCCAGAAGCACCTATAGGACTTGTAGTGTGTTAGTCCCATCACACAGAGCTATATTTTTCTTCCCAGAAGCACCTATAGGACTTGTAGTGTGTTAGTCCCATCACACAGAGCTCCTATATTTTTTCCCAGAAGCACCTATAGGACTTGTAGTGTGTTAGTCCCATCACACAGAGCTCCTATATTTTCTTCCCAGAAGCACCTATAGGACTTGTAGTGTGTTAGTCCCATCACACAGAGCTCCTATATTTTCTTCCCAGAAGCACCTATAGGACTTGTAGTGTGTTAGTCCCATCACACAGAGCTCCTATATTTTCTTCCCAGAAGCACCTATAGGACTTGTAGTGTGTTAGTCCCATCACACAGAGCTCCTATATTTTGTTCCCAGAAGCACCTATAGGACTTGTAGTGTGTTAGTCCCATCACACAGAGCTATATTTTTCTTCCCAGAAGCACCTATAGGACTTGTAGTGTGTTAGTCCCATCACACAGAGCTCCTATATTTTCTTCCCAGAAGCACCTATAGGACTTGTAGTGTGTTAGTCCCATCACACAGATCACACAGAGCTATATTTTTCTTCCCAGAAGCACCTATAGGACTTGTAGTGTGTTAGTCCCATCACACAGAGCTCCTATATTTTCTTCCCAGAAGCACCTATAGGACTTGTAGTGTGTTAGTCCCATCACACAGAGCTCCTATATTTTTCTTCCCAGAAGCACCTATAGGACTTGTAGTGTGTTAGTCCCATCACACAGAGCTCCTATATTTTCTTCCCAGAAGCACCTATAGGACTTGTAGTGTGTTAGTCCCATCACACAGAGCTCCTATATTTTTCTTCCCAGAAGCACCTATAGGACTTGTAGTGTGTTAGTCCCATCACACAGAGCTCCTATATTTTCTTCCCAGAAGCACCTATAGGACTTGTAGTGTGTTAGTCCCATCACACAGAGCTCCTATATTTTCTTCCCAGAAGCACCTATAGGACTTGTAGTGTGTTAGTCCCATCACACAGAGCTCCTATATATTTTCTTCCCAGAAGCACCTATAGGACTTGTAGTGTGTTAGTCCCATCACACAGAGCTATATTTTCTTCCCAGAAGCACCTATAGGACTTGTAGTGTGTTAGTCCCATCACACAGAGCTCCTATATTTTCTTCCCAGAAGCACCTATAGGACTTGTAGTGTGTTAGTCCCATCACACAGAGCTCCTATATTTTCTTCCCAGAAGCACCTATAGGACTTGTAGTGTTAGTCCCATCACACAGAGCTATATTTTTCTTCCCAGAAGCACCTATAGGACTTGTAGTGTGTTAGTCCCATCACACAGAGCTCCTATATTTTTTCCCAGAAGCACCTATAGGACTTGTAGTGTGTTAGTCCCATCACACAGAGCTATATTTTCTTCCCAGAAGCACCTATAGGACTTGTAGTGTGTTAGTCCCATCACACAGAGCTCCTATATTTTCTTCCCAGAAGCACCTATAGGACTTGTAGTGTGTTAGTCCCATCACACAGAGCTCCTATATTTTCTTCCCAGAAGCACCTATAGGACTTGTAGTGTGTTAGTCCCATCACACAGAGCTCCTATATTTTCTTCCCAGAAGCACCTATAGGACTTGTAGTGTGTTAGTCCCATCACACAGAGCTATATTTTCTTCCCAGAAGCACCTATAGGACTTGTAGTGTGTTAGTCCCATCACACAGAGCCTATATTTTCTTCCCAGAAGCACCTATAGGACTTGTAGTGTGTTAGTCCCATCACACAGAGCTCCTATATTTTCTTCCCAGAAGCACCTATAGGACTTGTAGTGTGTTAGTCCCATCACACAGAGCTCCTATATTTTCTTCCCAGAAGCACCTATAGGACTTGTAGTGTGTTAGTCCCATCACACAGAGCTATATATTTTTCCCAGAAGCACCTATAGGACTTGTAGTGTGTTAGTCCCATCACACAGAGCTCCTATATTTTGTTTCCCAGAAGCACCTATAGGACTTGTAGTGTGTTAGTCCCATCACACAGAGATCCTATATTTTCTTCCCAGAAGCACCTATAGGACTTGTAGTGTGTTAGTCCCATCACACAGAGCTCCTATATTTTCTTCCCAGAAGCACCTATAGGACTTGTAGTGTGTTAGTCCCATCACACAGAGCTATATTTTTTTCCCAGAAGCACCTATAGGACTTGTAGTGTGTTAGTCCCATCACACAGAGCTCCTATATTTTCTTCCCAGAAGCACCTATAGGACTTGTAGTGTGTTAGTCCCATCACACAGAGCTCCTATATTTTTTTCCCAGAAGCACCTATAGGACTTGTAGTGTGTTAGTCCCATCACACAGAGCTCCTATATTTTTCTTCCCAGAAGCACCTATAGGACTTGTAGTGTGTTAGTCCCATCACACAGAGCTCCTATATTTTCTTCCCAGAAGCACCTATAGGACTTGTAGTGTGTTAGTCCCATCACACAGAGCTCCTATATTTTCTTCCCAGAAGCACCTATAGGACTTGTAGTGTGTTAGTCCCATCACACAGAGCTATATTTTCTTCCCAGAAGCACCTATAGGACTTGTAGTGTGTTAGTCCCATCACACAGAGCTCCTATATTTTTCCCAGAAGCACCTATAGGACTTGTAGTGTGTTAGTCCCATCACACAGAGCTATATATTTTCTTCCCAGAAGCACCTATAGGACTTGTAGTGTGTTAGTCCCATCACACAGAGCTCCTATATTTTCTTCCCAGAAGCACCTATAGGACTTGTAGTGTGTTAGTCCCATCACACAGAGCTATATTTTTTCCCAGAAGCACCTATAGGACTTGTAGTGTGTTAGTCCCATCACACAGAGCTCCTATATTTTCTTCCCAGAAGCACCTATAGGACTTGTAGTGTGTTAGTCCCATCACACAGAGCTATATTTTCTTCCCAGAAGCACCTATAGGACTTGTAGTGTGTTAGTCCCATCACACAGAGCTCCTATATTTTCTTCCCAGAAGCACCTATAGGACTTGTAGTGTGTTAGTCCCATCACACAGAGCTCCTATATTTTCTTCCCAGAAGCACCTATAGGACTTGTAGTGTGTTAGTCCCATCACACAGAGCTCCTATATTTTTGTTCCCAGAAGCACCTATAGGACTTGTAGTGTGTTAGTCCCATCACACAGAGCTATATTTTTCTTCCCAGAAGCACCTATAGGACTTGTAGTGTGTTAGTCCCATCACACAGAGCTCCTATATTTTCTTCCCAGAAGCACCTATAGGACTTGTAGTGTGTTAGTCCCATCACACAGAGCTCCTATATTTTCTTCCCAGAAGCACCTATAGGACTTGTAGTGTGTTAGTCCCATCACACAGAGCTCCTATATTTTCTTCCCAGAAGCACCTATAGGACTTGTAGTGTGTTAGTCCCATCACACAGAGCTATATTTTCATTCCCAGAAGCACCTATAGGACTTGTAGTGTGTTAGTCCCATCACACAGAGCTCCTATATTTTGTTCCCAGAAGCACCTATAGGACTTGTAGTGTGTTAGTCCCATCACACAGAGCTATATATTTTCTTCCCAGAAGCACCTATAGGACTTGTAGTGTGTTAGTCCCATCACACAGAGCTCCTATATTTTTCTTCCCAGAAGCACCTATAGGACTTGTAGTGTGTTAGTCCCATCACACAGAGCTATATTTTTTCTTCCCAGAAGCACCTATAGGACTTGTAGTTGTGTTAGTCCCATCACACAGAGCTCCTATATTTTTTCCCAGAAGCACCTATAGGACTTGTAGTGTGTTAGTCCCATCACACAGAGCTCCTATATTTTCTTCCCAGAAGCACCTATAGGACTTGTAGTGTGTTAGTCCCATCACACAGAGCTCCTATATTTTTTTCCCAGAAGCACCTATAGGACTTGTAGTGTGTTAGTCCCATCACACAGAGCTATATTTTTTTCCCAGAAGCACCTATAGGACTTGTAGTGTGTTAGTCCCATCACACAGAGCTCCTATATTTTCTTCCCAGAAGCACCTATAGGACTTGTAGTGTGTTAGTCCCATCACACAGAGCTCCTATATTTTTCCCAGAAGCACCTATAGGACTTGTAGTGTGTTAGTCCCATCACACAGAGCTCCTATATTTTCTTCCCAGAAGCACCTATAGGACTTGTAGTGTGTTAGTCCCATCACACAGAGCTATATTTTTTTCCCAGAAGCACCTATAGGACTTGTAGTGTGTTAGTCCCATCACACAGAGCTCCTATATTTTCTTCCCAGAAGCACCTATAGGACTTGTAGTGTGTTAGTCCCATCACACAGAGCTCCTATATTTTCTTCCCAGAAGCACCTATAGGACTTGTAGTGTGTTAGTCCCATCACACAGAGCTCCTATATTTTCTTCCCAGAAGCACCTATAGGACTTGTAGTGTGTTAGTCCCATCACACAGAGCTCCTATATTTTTCTTCCCAGAAGCACCTATAGGACTTGTAGTGTGTTAGTCCCATCACACAGAGCTCCTATATTTTCTTCCCAGAAGCACCTATAGGACTTGTAGTGTGTTAGTCCCATCACACAGAGCTATATTTTCTTCCCAGAAGCACCTATAGGACTTGTAGTGTGTTAGTCCCATCACACAGAGCTCCTATATTTTCTTCCCAGAAGCACCTATAGGACTTGTAGTGTGTTAGTCCCATCACACAGAGCTCCTATATTTTCTTCCCAGAAGCACCTATAGGACTTGTAGTGTGTTAGTCCCATCACACAGAGCTCCTATATTTTCTTCCCAGAAGCACCTATAGGACTTGTAGTGTGTTAGTCCCATCACACAGAGCTATATTTTCTTCCCAGAAGCACCTATAGGACTTGTAGTGTGTTAGTCCCATCACACAGAGCTCCTATATTTTTCTTCCCAGAAGCACCTATAGGACTTGTAGTGTGTTAGTCCCATCACACAGAGCTATATTTTTCTTCCCAGAAGCACCTATAGGACTTGTAGTGTGTTAGTCCCATCACACAGAGCTCCTATATTTTCTTCCCAGAAGCACCTATAGGACTTGTAGTGTGTTAGTCCCATCACACAGAGCTATATTTTCTTCCCAGAAGCACCTATAGGACTTGTAGTGTGTTAGTCCCATCACACAGAGCTCTATATTTTCTTCCCAGAAGCACCTATAGGACTTGTAGTGTGTTAGTCCCATCACACAGAGCTCCTATATTTTCTTCCCAGAAGCACCTATAGGACTTGTAGTGTGTTAGTCCCATCACACAGAGCTCCTATATTTTCTTCCCAGAAGCACCTATAGGACTTGTAGTGTGTTAGTCCCATCACACAGAGCTCCTATATTTTCTTCCCAGAAGCACCTATAGGACTTGTAGTGTGTTAGTCCCATCACACAGAGCTCCTATATTTTCTTCCCAGAAGCACCTATAGGACTTGTAGTGTGTTAGTCCCATCACACAGAGCTCCTATATTTTTTCCCCAGAAGCACCTATAGGACTTGTAGTGTGTTAGTCCCATCACACAGAGCTCCTATATTTTCTTCCCAGAAGCACCTATAGGACTTGTAGTGTGTTAGTCCCATCACACAGAGCTATATTTTCTTCCCAGAAGCACCTATAGGACTTGTAGTGTGTTAGTCCCATCACACAGAGCTCCTATATTTTCTTCCCAGAAGCACCTATAGGACTTGTAGTGTGTTAGTCCCATCACACAGAGCTATATTTTCTTCCCAGAAGCACCTATAGGACTTGTAGTGTGTTAGTCCCATCACACAGAGCTCCTATATTTTCTTCCCAGAAGCACCTATAGGACTTGTAGTGTGTTAGTCCCATCACACAGAGCTCCTATATTTTCTTCCCAGAAGCACCTATAGGACTTGTAGTGTGTTAGTCCCATCACACAGAGCTCCTATATTTTCTTCCCAGAAGCACCTATAGGACTTGTAGTGTGTTAGTCCCATCACACAGAGCTATATTTTCTTCCCAGAAGCACCTATAGGACTTGTAGTGTGTTAGTCCCATCACACAGAGCTCCTATATTTTCTTCCCAGAAGCACCTATAGGACTTGTAGTGTGTTAGTCCCATCACACAGAGCTATATTTTCTTCCCAGAAGCACCTATAGGACTTGTAGTGTGTTAGTCCCATCACACAGAGCTCCTATATTTTGTTCCCAGAAGCACCTATAGGACTTGTAGTGTGTTAGTCCCATCACACAGAGCTCCTATATTTTCTTCCCAGAAGCACCTATAGGACTTGTAGTGTGTTAGTCCCATCACACAGAGCTCCTATATTTTTTCCCAGAAGCACCTATAGGACTTGTAGTGTGTTAGTCCCATCACACAGAGCTATATTTTCTTCCCAGAAGCACCTATAGGACTTGTAGTGTGTTAGTCCCATCACACAGAGCTCCTATATTTTCTTCCCAGAAGCACCTATAGGACTTGTAGTGTGTTAGTCCCATCACACAGAGCTATATTTTCTTCCCAGAAGCACCTATAGGACTTGTAGTGTGTTAGTCCCATCACACAGAGCTCCTATATTTTCTTCCCAGAAGCACCTATAGGACTTGTAGTGTGTTAGTCCCATCACACAGAGCTATATTTTCTTCCCAGAAGCACCTATAGGACTTGTAGTGTGTTAGTCCCATCACACAGAGCTCCTATATTTTCTTCCCAGAAGCACCTATAGGACTTGTAGTGTGTTAGTCCCATCACACAGAGCTCCTATTTTTCTTCCCAGAAGCACCTATAGGACTTGTAGTGTGTTAGTCCCATCACACAGAGCTCCTATATTTTTTCCCAGAAGCACCTATAGGACTTGTAGTGTGTTATTCCCATCACACAGAGCTATATTTTCTTCCCAGAAGCACCTATAGGACTTGTAGTGTGTTAGTCCCATCACACAGAGCTCCTATATTTTCTTCCCAGAAGCACCTATAGGACTTGTAGTGTGTTAGTCCCATCACACAGAGCTATATTTTTCTTCCCAGAAGCACCTAGGACTTGTAGTGTGTTAGTCCCATCACACAGAGCTCCTATATTTTCTTCCCAGAAGCACCTATAGGACTTGTAGTGTGTTAGTCCCATCACACAGAGCTATATATTTCTTCCCAGAAGCACCTATAGGACTTGTAGTGTGTTAGTCCCATCACACAGAGCTCCTATATTTTTTCCCAGAAGCACCTATAGGACTTGTAGTGTGTTAGTCCCATCACACAGAGCTATATATTTTTCCCAGAAGCACCTATAGGACTTGTAGTGTGTTAGTCCCATCACACAGAGCTCCTATATTTTTTCTTCCCAGAAGCACCTATAGGACTTGTAGTGTGTTAGTCCCATCACACAGAGCTATATATTTTCTTCCCAGAAGCACCTATAGGACTTGTAGTGTGTTAGTCCCATCACACAGAGCCTATATTTTCTTCCCAGAAGCACCTATAGGACTTGTAGTGTGTTAGTCCCATCACACAGAGCTCCTATATTTTCTTCCCAGAAGCACCTATAGGACTTGTAGTGTGTTAGTCCCATCACACAGAGCTCCTATATTTTCTTCCCAGAAGCACCTATAGGACTTGTAGTGTGTTAGTCCCATCACACAGAGCTCCTATATTTTCTTCCCAGAAGCACCCCTAGGACTTGTAGTGTGTTAGTCCCATCACACAGAGCTCCTATATTTTCTTCCCAGAAGCACCTATAGGACTTGTAGTGTGTTAGTCCCATCACACAGAGCTATATTTTCTTCCCAGAAGCACCTATAGGACTTGTAGTGTGTTAGTCCCATCACACAGAGCTCCTATATTTTCTTCCAGAAGCACCTATAGGACTTGTAGTGTGTTAGTCCCATCACACAGAGCCTATATTTTCTTCCCAGAAGCACCTATAGGACTTGTAGTGTGTTAGTCCCATCACACAGAGCTCCTATATTTTTTCCCAGAAGCACCTATAGGACTTGTAGTGTGTTAGTCCCATCACACAGAGAGCTATATTTTCTTCCCAGAAGCACCTATAGGACTTGTAGTGTGTTAGTCCCATCACACAGAGCTCCTATATTTTCTTTCCCAGAAGCACCTATAGGACTTGTAGTGTGTTAGTCCCATCACACAGAGCTATATTTTCTTCCCAGAAGCACCTATAGGACTTGTAGTGTGTTAGTCCCATCACACAGAGCTATATATTTTCTTCCCAGAAGCACCTATAGGACTTGTAGTGTGTTAGTCCCATCACACAGAGCTATATTTTCTTCCCAGAAGCACCTATAGGACTTGTAGTGTGTTAGTCCCATCACACAGAGCTCCTATATTTTCTTCCCAGAAGCACCTATAGGACTTGTAGTGTGTTAGTCCCATCACACAGAGCTATATTTTTCTTCCCAGAAGCACCTATAGGACTTGTAGTGTGTTAGTCCCATCACACAGAGCTCCTATATTTTTCTTCCCAGAAGCACCTATAGGACTTGTAGTGTGTTAGTCCCATCACACAGAGCTATATTTTTTTCCCAGAAGCACCTATAGGACTTGTAGTGTGTTAGTCCCATCACACAGAGCTCCTATATTTTCTTCCCAGAAGCACCTATAGGACTTGTAGTGTGTTAGTCCCATCACACAGAGCTCCTATATTTTCTTCCCAGAAGCACCTATAGGACTTGTAGTGTGTTAGTCCCATCACACAGAGCTCCTATTTTTCTTCCCAGAAGCACCTATAGGACTTGTAGTGTGTTAGTCCCATCACACAGAGCTATTTTTTCTTCCCAGAAGCACCTATAGGACTTGTAGTGTGTTAGTCCCATCACACAGAGCTCCTATATTTTCTTCCCAGAAGCACCTATAGGACTTGTAGTGTGTTAGTCCCATCACACAGAGCTCCTATTTTCTTCCCAGAAGCACCAATAGGACTTGTTGTGTGTTAGTCCCATCACACAGAGCTCCTATATTTTCTTCCCAGAAGCACCTATAGGACTTGTAGTGTGTTAGTCCCATCACACAGAGCTCCTATATTTTCTTCCCAGAAGCACCTATAGGACTTGTAGTGTGTTAGTCCCATCACACAGAGCTATATTTTTCTTCCCAGAAGCACCTATAGGACTTGTAGTGTGTTAGTCCCATCACACAGAGCTCCTATATTTTCTTCCCCAGAAGCACCTATAGGACTTGTAGTGTGTTAGTCCCATCACACAGAGCTATATTTTTTCCCAGAAGCACCTATAGGACTTGTAGTGTGTTAGTCCCATCACACAGAGCTCCTATATTTTCTTCCCAGAAGCACCTATAGGACTTGTAGTGTGTTAGTCCCATCACACAGAGCTATATTTTTCTTCCCAGAAGCACCTATAGGACTTGTAGTGTGTTAGTCCCATCACACAGAGCTCCTATATTTTAGTTCCCAGAAGCACCTATAGGACTTGTAGTGTGTTAGTCCCATCACACAGAGCTATATTTTTTCCCAGAAGCACCTATAGGACTTGTAGTGTGTTAGTCCCATCACACAGAGCTCCTATATTTTCTTCCCAGAAGCACCTATAGGACTTGTAGTGTGTTAGTCCCATCACACAGAGCTATATTTTCTTCCCAGAAGCACCTATAGGACTTGTAGTGTGTTAGTCCCATCACACAGAGCTCCTATATTTTCTTCCCAGAAGCACCTATAGGACTTGTAGTGTGTTAGTCCCATCACACAGAGCTATATTTTCTTCCCAGAAGCACCTATAGGACTTGTAGTGTGTTAGTCCCATCACACAGAGCTCCTATATTTTTTCCCAGAAGCACCTATAGGACTTGTAGTGTGTTAGTCCCATCACACAGAGCTCCTATATTTTCTTCCCAGAAGCACCTATAGGACTTGTAGTGTGTTAGTCCCATCACACAGAGCTCCTATATTTTCTTCCCAGAAGCACCTATAGGACTTGTAGTGTGTTAGTCCCATCACACAGAGCTATATTTTCTTCCCAGAAGCACCTATAGGACTTGTAGTGTGTTAGTCCCATCACACAGAGCTCCTATATTTTGTTCCCAGAAGCACCTATAGGACTTGTAGTGTGTTAGTCCCATCACACAGAGCTATATTTTCTTCCCAGAAGCACCTATAGGACTTGTAGTGTGTTAGTCCCATCACACAGACTCCTATATTTTCTTCCCAGAAGCACCTATAGGACTTGTAGTGTGTTAGTCCCATCACACAGAGCTATATTTTCTTCCCAGAAGCACCTATAGGACTTGTAGTGTGTTAGTCCCATCACACAGAGCTCCTATATTTTGTTCCCAGAAGCACCTATAGGACTTGTAGTGTGTTAGTCCCATCACACAGAGCTATATTTTCTTCCCAGAAGCACCTATAGGACTTGTAGTGTGTTAGTCCCATCACACAGAGCTCCTATATTTTCTTCCCAGAAGCACCTATAGGACTTGTAGTGTGTTAGTCCCATCACACAGAGCTATATTTTCTTCCCAGAAGCACCTATAGGACTTGTAGTGTGTTAGTCCCATCACACAGAGCTCCTATATTTTGTTCCCAGAAGCACCTATAGGACTTGTAGTGTGTTAGTCCCATCACACAGAGCTATATTTTCTTCCCAGAAGCACCTATAGGACTTGTAGTGTGTTAGTCCCATCACACAGAGCTCCTATATTTTCTTCCCAGAAGCACCTATAGGACTTGTAGTGTGTTAGTCCCATCACACAGAGCTCATATATTTTCTTCCCAGAAGCACCTATAGGACTTGTAGTGTGTTAGTCCCATCACACAGAGCTCCTATATTTTCTTCCCAGAAGCACCTATAGGACTTGTAGTGTGTTAGTCCCATCACACAGAGCTATATTTTCTTCCCAGAAGCACCTATAGGACTTGTAGTGTGTTAGTCCCATCACACAGAGCTCCTATATTTTCTTCCCAGAAGCACCTATAGGACTTGTAGTGTGTTAGTCCCATCACACAGAGCTATATTTTCTTCCCAGAAGCACCTATAGGACTTGTAGTGTGTTAGTCCCATCACACAGAGCTCCTATATTTTCTTCCCAGAAGCACCTATAGGACTTGTAGTGTGTTAGTCCCATCACACAGAGCTATATTTTCTTCCCAGAAGCACCTATAGGACTTGTAGTGTGTTAGTCCCATCACACAGAGCTCCTATATTTTTTTCCCAGAAGCACCTATAGGACTTGTAGTGTGTTAGTCCCATCACACAGAGCTATATTTTCTTCCCAGAAGCACCTATAGGACTTGTAGTGTGTTAGTCCCATCACACAGAGCTCCTATATTTTGTTCCCAGAAGCACCTATAGGACTTGTAGTGTGTTAGTCCCATCACACAGAGCTATATTTTCTTCCCAGAAGCACCTATAGGACTTGTAGTGTGTTAGTCCCATCACACAGAGCTCCTATATTTTTTCTTCCCAGAAGCACCTATAGGACTTGTAGTGTGTTAGTCCCATCACACAGAGCTATATTTTCTTCCCAGAAGCACCTATAGGACTTGTAGTGTGTTAGTCCCATCACACAGAGCTCCTATATTTTCTTCCCAGAAGCACCTATAGGACTTGTAGTGTGTTAGTCCCATCACACAGAGCTATATTTTCTTCCCAGAAGCACCTATAGGACTTGTAGTGTGTTAGTCCCATCACACAGAGCTCCTATATTTTCTTCCCAGAAGCACCTATAGGACTTGTAGTGTGTTAGTCCCATCACACAGAGCTATATTTTCTTCCCAGAAGCACCTATAGGACTTGTAGTGTGTTAGTCCCATCACACAGAGCTCCTATATTTTGTTCCCAGAAGCACCTATAGGACTTGTAGTGTGTTAGTCCCATCACACAGAGCTATATTTTCTTCCCAGAAGCACCTATAGGACTTGTAGTGTGTTAGTCCCATCACACAGAGCTCCTATATTTTCTTCCCAGAAGCACCTATAGGACTTGTAGTGTGTTAGTCCCATCACACAGAGCTCCTATTTTTCTTCCCAGAAGCACCTATAGGACTTGTAGTGTGTTAGTCCCATCACACAGAGCTCCTATATTTTGTTCCCAGAAGCACCTATAGGACTTGTAGTGTGTTAGTCCCATCACACAGAGCTATATTTTCTTCCCAGAAGCACCTATAGGACTTGTAGTGTGTTAGTCCCATCACACAGAGCTCCTATATTTTTGTTCCCAGAAGCACCTATAGGACTTGTAGTGTGTTAGTCCCATCACACAGAGCTATATTTTCTTCCCAGAAGCACCTATAGGACTTGTAGTGTGTTAGTCCCATCACACAGAGCTCCTATATTTTCTTCCCAGAAGCACCTATAGGACTTGTAGTGTGTTAGTCCCATCACACAGAGCTATATTTTCTTCCCAGAAGCACCTATAGGACTTGTAGTGTGTTAGTCCCATCACACAGAGCTCCTATATTTTCTTCCAGAAGCACCTATAGGACTTGTAGTGTGTTAGTCCCATCACACAGAGCTCCTATATTTTCTTCCCAGAAGCACCTATAGGACTTGTAGTGTGTTAGTCCCATCACACAGAGCTCCTATATTTTTTTCCCAGAAGCACCTATAGGACTTGTAGTGTGTTAGTCCCATCACACAGAGCTCCTATATTTTCTTCCCAGAAGCACCTATAGGACTTGTAGTGTGTTAGTCCCATCACACAGAGCTCCTATATTTTGTTCCCAGAAGCACCTATAGGACTTGTAGTGTGTTAGTCCCATCACACAGAGCTATATTTTCTTCCCAGAAGCACCTATAGGACTTGTAGTGTGTTAGTCCCATCACACAGAGCTCCTATATTTTCTTCCCAGAAGCACCTATAGGACTTGTAGTGTGTTAGTCCCATCACACAGAGCTATATTTTCTTCCCAGAAGCACCTATAGGACTTGTAGTGTGTTAGTCCCATCACACAGAGCTCCTATATTTTCTTCCCAGAAGCACCTATAGGACTTGTAGTGTGTTAGTCCCATCACACAGAGCTATATTTTCTTCCCAGAAGCACCTATAGGACTTGTAGTGTGTTAGTCACACAGAGCTCCTATATTTTGTTCCCAGAAGCACCTATAGGACTTGTAGTGTGTTAGTCCCATCACACAGAGCTCCTATATTTTCTTCCCAGAAGCACCTATAGGATTGTAGTGTGTTAGTCCCATCACACAGAGCTCCTATATTTTGTTCCCAGAAGCACCTATAGGACTTGTAGTGTGTTAGTCCCATCACACAGAGCTATATTTTCTTCCCAGAAGCACCTATAGGACTTGTAGTGTGTTAGTCCCATCACACAGAGCTCCTATATTTTCTTTCCCAGAAGCACCTATAGGACTTGTAGTGTGTTAGTCCCATCACACAGAGCTCTATATTTTCTTCCCAGCAGCACCTATAGGACTTGTAGTGTGTTAGTCCCATCACACAGAGCTCCTATATTTTGTTCCCAGAAGCACCTATAGGACTTGTAGTGTGTTAGTCCCATCACACAGAGCTCCTATATTTTCTTCCCAGAAGCACCTATAGGACTTGTAGTGTGTTAGTCCCATCACACAGAGCTCTATATTTTCTTCCCAGAAGCACCTATAGGACTTGTAGTGTGTTAGTCCCATCACAGATCTATATTTTCTTCCCAGAAGCACCTATAGGACTTGTAGTGTGTTAGTCCCATCACACAGAGCTATATTTTCTTCCCAGAAGCACCTATAGGACTTGTAGTGTGTTAGTCCCATCACACAGAGCTCCTATATTTTGTTCCCAGAAGCACCTATAGGACTTGTAGTGTGTTAGTCCCATCACACAGAGCTATATTTTCTTCCCAGAAGCACCTATAGGACTTGTAGTGTGTTAGTCCCATCACACAGAGCTCCTATATTTTGTTCCCAGAAGCACCTATAGGACTTGTAGTGTGTTAGTCCCATCACACAGAGCTCCTATATTTTCTTCCCAGAAGCACCTATAGGACTTGTAGTGTGTTAGTCCCATCACACAGAGCTCCTATATTTTCTTCCCAGAAGCACCTATAGGACTTGTAGTGTGTTAGTCCCATCACACAGAGCTCCTATATTTTCTTCCCAGAAGCACCTATAGGACTTGTAGTGTGTTAGTCCCATCACACAGAGCTATATTTTCTTCCCAGAAGCACCTATAGGACTTGTAGTGTGTTAGTCCCATCACACAGAGCTCCTATATTTTCTTCCCAGAAGCACCTATAGGACTTGTAGTGTGTTAGTCCCATCACACAGAGCCTATATTTTCTTCCCAGAAGCACCTATAGGACTTGTAGTGTGTTAGTCCCATCACACAGAGCTCCTATATTTTCTTCCCAGAAGCACCTATAGGACTTGTAGTGTGTTAGTCCCATCACACAGAGCTATATTTTCTTCCCAGAAGCACCTATAGGACTTGTAGTGTGTTAGTCCCATCACACAGAGCTCCTATATTTTCTCCCAGAAGCACCTATAGGACTTGTAGTGTGTTAGTCCCATCACACAGAGCTATATTTTCTTCCCAGAAGCACCTATAGGACTTGTAGTGTGTTAGTCCCATCACACAGAGCTCCTATATTTTTTTCCCAGAAGCACCTATAGGACTTGTAGTGTGTTAGTCCCATCACACAGAGCTATATTTTCTTCCCAGAAGCACCTATAGGACTTGTAGTGTGTTAGTCCCATCACACAGAGCTCCTATATTTTCTTCCCAGAAGCACCTATAGGACTTGTAGTGTGTTAGTCCCATCACACAGAGCTATATTTTCTTCCCAGAAGCACCTATAGGACTTGTAGTGTGTTAGTCCCATCACACAGAGCTCCTATATTTTTTTCCCAGAAGCACCTATAGGACTTGTAGTGTGTTAGTCCCATCACACAGACCTCCTATATTTTCTTCCCAGAAGCACCTATAGGACTTGTAGTGTGTTAGTCCCATCACACAGAGCTCCTATATTTTCTTCCCAGAAGCACCTATAGGACTTGTAGTGTGTTAGTCCCATCACACAGAGCTCCTATATTTTCTTCCCAGAAGCACCTATAGGACTTGTAGTGTGTTAGTCCCATCACACAGAGCTCCTATATTTTCTTCCCAGAAGCACCTATAGGACTTGTAGTGTGTTAGTCCCATCACACAGAGAGCTATATTTTCTTCCCAGAAGCACCTATAGGACTTGTAGTGTGTTAGTCCCATCACACAGAGCTCCTATATTTTCTTCCCAGAAGCACCTATAGGACTTGTAGTGTGTTAGTCCCATCACACAGAGCTCCTATATTTTCTTCCCAGAAGCACCAATAGGACTTGTAGTGTGTTAGTCCCATCACACAGAGCTCCTATATTTTCTTCCCAGAAGAACCCATAGGACTTGTAGTGTGTTAGTCCCATCACACAGAGCTTGTATATTTTCTTCCCAGAAGCACCTATAGGACTTGTAGTGTGTTAGTCCCATCACACAGAGCTCCTATATTTTCTTCCCAGAAGCACCTATAGGACTTGTAGTGTGTTAGTCCCATCACACAGAGCTATATTTTCTTCCCAGAAGCACCTATAGGACTTGTAGTGTGTTAGTCCCATCACACAGAGCTCCTATATTTTCTTCCCAGAAGCACCTATAGGACTTGTAGTGTGTTAGTCCCATCACACAGAGCTCTATATTTTCTTCCCAGAAGCACCTATAGGACTTGTAGTGTGTTAGTCCCATCACACAGAGCTCCTATATTTTCTTCCAGAAGCACCCATAGGACTTGTAGTGTGTTAGTCCCATCACACAGAGCTCCTATTTTTTTTCCCAGAAGCACCTATAGGACTTGTAGTTTGTTAGTCCCATCACACAGAGCTCCTATATTTTCTTCCCAGAAGCACCTATAGGACTTGTAGTGTGTTAGTCCCATCACACAGAGCTCCTATATTTTCTTCCCAGAAGCACCTATAGGACTTGTAGTGTGTTAGTCCCATCACACAGAGCTCCTATATTTTCTTCCCAGAAGCACCTATAGGACTTGTAGTGTGTTAGTCCCATCACACAGAGCTCCTATATTTTCTTCCCAGAAGCACCTATAGGACGTGTAGTGTGTTAGTCCCATCACACAGAGCTCCTATATTTTTCTTCCCAGAAGCACCTATAGGACTTGTAGTGTGTTAGTCCCATCACACAGAGCTCCTATATTTTCTTCCCAGAAGCACCCATAGGACTTGTAGTGTGTTAGTCCCAACACACAGAGCTTCTATATTTTCTTCCCAGAAGCACCTATAGGACTTGTAGTGTGTTAGTCCCATCACACAGAGCTCCTATATTTTCTTCCCAGAAGCACCCATAGGACTTGTAGTGTGTTAGTCCCATCACACAGAGCTCCTATATTTTCTTCCCAGAAGCACCCATAGGACTTGTAGTGTGTTAGTCCCATCACACAGAGCTCCTATATTTTCTTCCCAGAAGCACCCATAGGACTTGTAGTAGTGTGTTAGTCCCATCACACAGAGCTCCTATATTTTCTTCCCAGAAGCACCTATAGGACTTGTAGTGTGTTAGTCCCATCACACAGAGCTCCTATATTTTCTTCCCAGAAGCACCTATAGGACTTGTAGTGTGTTAGTCCCATCACAAGAGCTCCTATATTTTCTTCCCAGAAGCACCTATAGGACTTGTAGTGTGTTAGTCCCATCACACAGAGCTATATTTTCTTCCCAGAAGCACCTATAGGACTTGTAGTGTGTTAGTCCCATCACACAGAGCTCCTATATTTTCTTCCCAGAAGCACCTATAGGACTTGTAGTGTGTTAGTCCCATCACACAGAGCTCCTATATTTTCTTCCCAGAAGCACCTATAGGACTTGTAGTGTGTTAGTCCCATCACACAGAGCTCCTATATTTTCTTCCCAGAAGCACCCATAGGACTTGTAGTGTGTTAGTCCCATCACACAGAGCTCCTATATTTTCTTCCCCAGAAGCACCTATAGGACTTGTAGTGTGTTAGTCCCATCACACAGAGCTCCTATATTTTCTTCCCCAGAAGCACCTATAGGACTTGTAGTGTGTTAGTCCCATCACACAGAGCTCCTATATTTTCTTCCCAGAAGCACCCATAGGACTTGTAGTGTGTTAGTCCCATCACACAGAGCTCCTATATTTTCTTCCCAGAAGCACCAATAGGACTTGTGTGTTAGTCCCATCACACAGAGTTCCTATATTTTCTTCCCAGAAGCACCTATAGGACTTGTAGTGTGTTAGTCCCATCACACAGAGCTCCTATATTTTCTTCCCAGAAGCACCTATAGGACTTGTAGTGTGTTAGTCCCATCACACAGAGCTATATTTTTCTTCCCAGAAGCACCTATAGGACTTGTAGTGTGTTAGTCCCATCACACAGAGCTATATTTTCTTCCCAGAAGCACCTATAGGACTTGTAGTGTGTTAGTCCCATCACACAGAGCTCCTATATTTTCTTCCCAGAAGCACCTATAGGACTTGTAGTGTGTTAGTCCCATCACACAGAGCTCCTATATTTTCTTCCCAGAAGCACCTATAGGACTTGTAGTGTGTTAGTCCCATCACACAGAGCTCTATTTTCTTCCCAGAAGCACCCATAGGACTTGTAGTGTGTTAGTCCCATCACACAGAGCTCCTATATTTTCTTCCCAGAAGCACCTATAGGACTTGTAGTGTGTTAGTCCCATCACACAGAGCTCCTATATTTTCTTCCCAGAAGCACCTATAGGACTTGTAGTGTGTTAGTCCATCACACAGAGCTCCTATATTTTCTTCCCAGAAGCACCCATAGGACTTGTAGTGTGTTAGTCCCATCACACAGAGCTCCTATATTTTCTTCCCAGAAGCACCTATAGGACTTGTAGTGTGTTAGTCCCACACAGAGCTCCTATATTTTCTTCCCAGAAGCACCTATAGGACTTGTAGTGTGTTCGTCCCATCACACAGAGCTCCTATATTTTCTTCCCAGAAGCACCCATAGGACTTGTAGTGTGTTAGTCCCATCACACAGAGCTCCTATATTTTCTTCCCAGAAGCACCTATAGGACTTGTAGTGTGTTAGTCCCATCACACAGAGCTCCTATATTTTCTTCCCAGAAGCCCCATAGGACTTGTAGTGTGTTAGTCCCATCACACAGAGCTCCTATATTTTCTTCCCAGAAGCACCCATAGGACTTGTAGTGTGTTAGTCCCATCACACAGAGCTCCTATATTTTCTTCCAAGAAGCACCCATAGGACTTGTAGTGTGTTAGTCCCATCACACAGAGCTCCTATATTTTTCTTCCCAGAAGCACCTATAGGACTTGTAGTGTGTTAGTCCCATCACACAGAGCTCCTATATTTTTTCCCAGAAGCACCCATAGGACTTGTAGTGTGTTAGTCCCATCACACAGAGCTATATATTTTCTTCCCAGAAGCACCCATAGGACTTGTAGTGTGTTAGTCCCATCACACAGAGCTCCTATATTTTCTTCCCAGAAGCACCTATAGGACTTGTAGTGTGTTAGTCCCATCACACAGAGCTATATTTTCTTCCCAGAAGCACCTATAGGACTTGTAGTGTGTTAGTCCCATCACACAGAGCCTATATTTTCTTCCCAGAAGCACCTATAGGACTTGTAGTGTGTTAGTCCCATCACACACAGCTCCTATATTTTCTTCCCAGAAGCACCTATAGGACTTGTAGTGTGTTAGTCCCATCACACAGAGCTCCTATATTTTGTTCCCAGAAGCACCTATAGGACTTGTAGTGTGTTAGTCCCATCACACAGAGCTATATTTTCTTCCCAGAAGCACCTATAGGACTTGTAGTGTGTTAGTCCCATCACACAGAGCTCCTATATTTTCTTCCCAGAAGCACCTATAGGACTTGTAGTGTGTTAGTCCCATCACACAGAGCTATATTATCTTCCCAGAAGCACCTATAGGACTTGTAGTGTGTTAGTCCCATCACACAGAGCTCCTATATTTTCTTCCCAGAAGCACCTATAGGACTTGTAGTGTGTTAGTCCCATCACACAGAGCTATATTTTCTTCCCAGAAGCACCTATAGGACTTGTAGTGTGTTAGTCCCATCACACAGAGCTCCTATATTTTTTCCCAGAAGCACCTATAGGACTTGTAGTGTGTTAGTCCCATCACACAGAGCTATATTTTCTTCCCAGAAGCACCTATAGGACTTGTAGTGTGTTAGTCCCATCACACAGAGCTCCTATATTTTTTTCCCAGAAGCACCTATAGGACTTGTAGTGTGTTAGTCCCATCACACAGAGCTCCTATATTTTCTTCCCAGAAGCACCTATAGGACTTGTAGTGTGTTAGTCCCATCACACAGAGCTCCTATATTTTCTTCCCAGAAGCACCTATAGGACTTGTAGTGTGTTAGTCCCATCACACAGAGCTATATTTTCTTCCCAGAAGCACCTATAGGACTTGTAGTGTGTTAGTCCCATCACACAGAGCTCCTATATTTTCTTCCAGAAGCACCTATAGGACTTGTAGTGTGTTAGTCCCATCACACAGAGCTATATTTTCTTCCCAGAAGCACCTATAGGACTTGTAGTGTGTTAGTCCCATCACACAGAGCTCCTATATTTTCTTCCCAGAAGCACCTATAGGACTTGTAGTGTGTTAGTCCCATCACACAGAGCTCTATATTTTCTTCCCAGAAGCACCTATAGGACTTGTAGTGTGTTAGTCCCATCACACAGAGCTCCTATATTTTGTTCCCAGAAGCACCTATAGGACTTGTAGTGTGTTAGTCCCATCACACAGAGCTATATTTTTTCCCAGAAGCACCTATAGGACTTGTAGTGTGTTAGTCCCATCACACAGAGCTCCTATATTTTGTTCCCAGAAGCACCTATAGGACTTGTAGTGTGTTAGTCCCATCACACAGAGCTCCTATATTTTCTTCCCAGAAGCACCCTATAGGACTTGTAGTGTGTTAGTCCCATCACACAGAGCCTATATTTTCTTCCCAGAAGCACCTATAGGACTTGTAGTGTGTTAGTCCCATCACACAGAGCTATATTTTCTTCCCAGAAGCACCTATAGGACTTGTAGTGTGTTAGTCCCATCACACAGAGAGCTCCTATATTTTCTTCCCAGAAGCACCTATAGGACTTGTAGTGTGTTAGTCCCATCACACAGAGCTCTATATTCTTCCCAGAAGCACCTATAGGACTTGTAGTGTGTTAGTCCCATCACACAGAGCTATATTTTTTCTTCCCAGAAGCACCTATAGGACTTGTAGTGTGTTAGTCCCATCACACAGAGCTCCTATATTTTCTTCCCAGAAGCACCTATAGGACTTGTAGTGTGTTAGTCCCATCACACAGAGCTATATATTTTCTTCCCAGAAGCACCTATAGGACTTGTAGTGTGTTAGTCCCATCACACAGAGCTCCTATATTTTCTTCCCAGAAGCACCTATAGGACTTGTAGTGTGTTAGTCCCATCACACAGAGCTATATTTTTTTTCCCAGAAGCACCTATAGGACTTGTAGTGTGTTAGTCCCATCACACAGAGCTCCTATATTTTCTTCCCAGAAGCACCTATAGGACTTGTAGTGTGTTAGTCCCATCACACAGAGCTCCTATATTTTTCTTCCCAGAAGCACATATAGGACTTGTTGTGTGTTAGTCCCATCACACAGAGCTATATTTTTCTTCCCAGAAGCACCTATAGGACTTGTAGTGTGTTAGTCCCTTCACACAGAGCTATATTTTTCTTCCCAGAAGCACCTATAGGACTTGTAGTGTGTTAGTCCCATCACACAGAGCTCCTATATTTTTTTCCCAGAAGCACCTATAGGACTTGTAGTGTGTTAGTCCCATCACACAGAGCCTATATTTTCTTCCCAGAAGCACGTATAGGACTTGTACTGTGTTAGTGGCATCACACAGAGCTATATTTTCTTCCCAGAAGCACCTATAGGACTTGTAGTGTGTTAGTCCCATCACACAGAGCTATATTTTCTTCCCAGAAGCACCTATAGGACTTGTAGTGTGTTAGTCCCATCACACAGAGCTCCTATATTTTGTTCCCAGAAGCACCTATAGGACTTGTAGTGTGTTAGTCCCATCACACAGAGCTATATTTTTCTTCCCAGAAGCACCTATAGGACTTGTAGTGTGTTAGTCCCATCACACAGAGCTCCTATATTTTCTTTCCCAGAAGCACCTATAGGACTTGTAGTGTGTTAGTCCCATCACACAGAGCTATATTTTCTTCCCAGAAGCACCTATAGGACTTGTAGTGTGTTAGTCCCATCACACAGAGCTCCTATATTTTCTTCCCAGAAGCACCTATAGGACTTGTAGTGTGTTAGTCCCATCACACAGAGCTATATTTTTCTTCCCAGAAGCACCTATAGGACTTGTAGTGTGTTAGTCCCATCACACAGAGAGCTCCTATATTTTTCCCAGAAGCACCTATAGGACTTGTAGTGTGTGTAGTCCCATCACACAGAGCTCCTATATTTTCTTCCCAGAAGCACCTATAGGACTTGTAGTGTGTTAGTCCCATCACACAGAGCTATATTTTCTTCCCAGAAGCACCTATAGGACTTGTAGTGTGTTAGTCCCATCACACAGAGCTCCTATATTTTCTTCCCAGAAGCACCTATAGGACTTGTAGTGTGTTAGTCCCATCACACAGAGCTATATTTTCTTCCCAGAAGCACCTATAGGACTTGTAGTGTGTTAGTTAGTCCCATCACACAGAGCTATATTTTTTTCTTCCCAGAAGCACCTAGAGGACTTGTAGGGTGTTAGTCCCATCACACAGAGCTCCTATTTTTCTTCCCAGAAGCACCTATAGGACTTGTAGTGTGTTAGTCCCATCACACAGAGCTCCTATTTTTTCTTCCCAGAAGCACCTATAGGACTTGTAGTGTGTTAGTCCCATCACACAGAGCTATATTTTCTTCCCAGAAGCACCTATAGGACTTGTAGTGTGTTAGTCCCATCACACAGAGCTCCTATATTTTCTTCCCAGAAGCACCTATAGGACTTGTAGTGTGTTAGTCCCATCACACAGAGCTATATTTTCTTCCCAGAAGCACCTATAGGACTTGTAGTGTGTTAGTCCCATCACACAGAGCTCCTATATTTTCTTCCCAGAAGCACCTATAGGACTTGTAGTGTGTTAGTCCCATCACACAGAGCTCCTATATTTTCTTCCCAGAAGCACCTATAGGACTTGTACTGTGTGTTAGTCCCATCACACAGAGCTATATTTTCTTCCCAGAAGCACCTATAGGACTTGTAGTGTGTTAGTCCCATCACACAGAGCTATATTTTCTCCCAGAAGCACCTATAGGACTTGTAGTGTGTTAGTCCCATCACACAGAGCTCCTATATTTTCTTCCCAGAAGCACCTATAGGACTTGTAGTGTGTTAGTCCCATCACACAGAGCTATATTTTCTTCCCAGAAGCACCTATAGGACTTGTAGTGTGTTAGTCCCATCACACAGAGCTCCTATATTTTCTTCCCAGAAGCACCTATAGGACTTGTAGTGTGTTAGTCCCATCACACAGAGCCTATATTTTCTTCCCAGAAGCACCTATAGGACTTGTAGTGTGTTAGTCCCATCACACAGAGCTCCTATATTTTCTTCCCAGAAGCACCTATAGGACTTGTAGTGTGTTAGTCCCATCACACAGAGCTATATTTTTCTTCCCAGAAGCACCTATAGGACTTGTAGTGTGTTAGTCCCATCACACAGAGCTCCTATATTTTTCTTCCCAGAAGCACCTATAGGACTTGTAGTGTGTTTAGTCCCATCACACAGAGCTATATTTTCTTCCCAGAAGCACCTATAGGACTTGTAGTGTGTTAGTCCCATCACACAGAGCTCCTATATTTTCTTCCCAGAAGCACCTATAGGACTTGTAGTGTGTTAGTCCCATCACACAGAGCTATATTTTCTTCCCAGAAGCACCTATAGGACTTGTAGTGTGTTAGTCCCATCACACACACAGAGCTATATTTTCTTCCCAGAAGCACCTATAGGACTTGTAGTGTGTTAGTCCCATCACACAGAGCTATATTTTTCTTCCCAGAAGCACCTATAGGACTTGTAGTGTGTTAGTCCCATCACACAGAGCTCCTATATTTTCTTCCCAGAAGCACCTATAGGACTTGTAGTGTTAGTCCCATCACACAGAGCTATATTTTTTTCCCAGAAGCACCTATAGGACTTGTAGTGTGTTAGTCCCCCATCACACAGAGCTCCTATATTTTCTTCCCAGAAGCACCTATAGGACTTGTAGTGTGTTAGTCCCATCACACAGAGCTATATATTTTCTTCCCAGAAGCACCTATAGGACTTGTAGTGTGTTAGTCCCATCACACAGAGCTCCTATATTTTCTTCCCAGAAGCACCTATAGGACTTGTAGTGTGTTAGTCCCATCACACAGAGCTCCTATATTTTCTTCCCAGAAGCACCTATAGGACTTGTAGTGTGTTAGTCCCATCACACAGAGCTATATTTTTCTTCCCAGAAGCACCTATAGGACTTGTAGTGTGTTAGTCCCATCACACAGAGCTATATTTTTTCCCAGAAGCACCTATAGGACTTGTAGTGTGTTAGTCCCATCACACAGAGCTCCTATATTTTCTTCCCAGAAGCACCTATAGGACTTGTAGTGTGTTAGTCCCATCACACAGAGCTCCTATATTTTCTTCCCAGAAGCACCTATAGGTCTTGTAGTGTGTTAGTCCCCCACACAGAGAGCTATATTTTCTTCCCAGAAGCACCTATAGGACTTGTAGTGTGTTAGTCCCATCACACAGAGCTCCTATATTTTCTTCCCAGAAGCACCCATAGGACTTGTAGTGTGTTAGTCCCATCACACAGAGAGCTCCTATATTTTCTTCCCAGAAGCACCCATAGGACTTGTAGTGTGTTAGTCCCATCACACAGAGCTCCTATATTTTCTTTGCAGAAGCACCCATAGGACTTGTAGTGTGTTAGTCCCATCACACAGAGCTCCTATATTTTCTTCCCAGAAGCACCCATAGGACTTGTAGTGTGTTAGTGGCATCACACAGAGCTCCTATATTTTCTTCCCAGAAGCACCTATAGGACTTGTAGTGTGTTAGTCCCATCACACAGAGCTCCTATATTTTCTTCCCAGAAGCACCCATAGGACTTGTAGTGTGTTAGTCCCATCACACAGAGCTCCTATATTTTCTTCCCAGAAGCACCTATAGGACTTGTAGTGTGTTAGTCCCATCACACCTATAGAGCTATATTTTCTTCCCAGAAGCACCTATAGGACTTGTAGTGTGTTAGTCCCATCACACAGAGCTCCTATATTTTCTTCCCAGAAGCACCCATAAGACTTGTAGTGTGTTAGTCCCATCACACAGAGCTCCTATATTTTCTTCCAGAAGCACCCATAGGACTTGTAGTGTGTTAGTGGCATCATCACACAGAGCTCCTATATTTTCTTCCAGAAGCACCCATAGGACTTGTAGTGTGTTAGTCCCATCACACAGAGCTCCTATATTTTCTTTGCAGAAGCACCCATAGGACTTGTAGTTGTTTAGTGGCATCACACAGAGCTCCTATATTTTCTTCCCAGAAGCACCCATAGGACTTGTAGTGTGTTAGTGGCATCACACAGAGCTCCTATATTTTCTTCTCAGAAGCACCCATAGGACTTGTAGTGTGTTAGTGGCATCACACAGAGCTCCTATATTTTCTTCCCAGAAGCACCCATAGGACTTGTGTGTGTTAGTCCCATCACACAGAGCTCCTATATTTTCTTCCCAGAAGCACCCATAGGACTTGTAGTGTGTTAGTCCCATCACACAGAGCTCCTATATTTTCTTCCCAGAAGCACCCATAGGACTTCTAGTGTGTTAGTGGCATCACACAGAGCTCCTATATTTTCTTTGCAGAAGCACCCATAGGACTTCTAGTGTGTTAGTGGCATCACACAGAGCTCCTATATTTTTCTTTGCAGAAGCACCCATAGGACTTCTAGTGTGTTGTGTTAGTGTGGCATCACACAGAGCTCCTATATTTTCTTCTCAGAAGCACCCACAGGACTTCTAGTGTGTTAGTGGCATCACACAGAGCTCCTATATTTTCTTTGCAGAAGCACCCATAGGACTTCTAGTGTGTTAGTGGCATCACACAGAGCTCCTATATTTTCTTCTCAGAAGCACCCATAGGACTTCTAGTGTGTTAGTGGCATCACACAGAGCTCCTATATTTTCTTCTCAGAAGCACCCACAGGACTTCTAGTGTGTTAGTGGCATCACACAGAGCTCCTATATTTTCTTCCCAGAAGCACCCATAGGACTTCTAGTGTGTTAGTGGCATCACACAGAGCTCCTATATTTTCTTTGCAGAAGCACCCATAGGACTTCTAGTGTGTTAGTGGCATCACACAGAGCTCCTATATTTTCTTTGCAGAAGCACCCATAGGACTTCTAGTGTGTTAGTGGCATCACACAGAGCTCCTATATTTTCTTCTCAGCAGCACCCACAGGACTTCTAGTGTGTTATTGGCATCACACAGAGCTCCTATATTTTCTTTGCAGAAGCACCCATAGGACTTTCTAGTGTGTTAGTGGCATCACACAGAGCTCCTATATTTTTCTTTGCAGAAGCACCCATAGGACTTCTAGTGTGTTAGTGGCATCACACAGAGCTCCTATATTTTCTTCTCAGCAGCACCCACAGGACTTCTAGTGTGTTAGTGGCATCACACAGAGCTCCTATATTTTTTTTGCAGAAGCACCCATAGGACTTCTAGTGTGTTAGTGGCATCACACAGAGCTCCTATATTTTCTTCTCAGCAGCACCCACAGGACTTCTAGTGTGTTAGTGGCATCACACAGAGATCCTATATTTTCTTTGCAGAAGCACCCATAGGACTTCTAGTGTGTCTAGTGGCATCACACAGAGCTCCTATATTTTTTTTGCAGAAGCACCCATAGGACTTCTAGTGTGTTAGTGGCATCACACAGAGCTCCTATATTTTCTTCTCAGCAGCACCCACAGGACTTCTAGTGTGTTAGTGGCATCACACAGAGCTCCTATATTTTCTTTGCAGAAGCACCCATAGGACTTCTAGTGTGTTAGTGGCATCACACAGAACTCCTATATTTTCTTCTCAGCAGCACCCACAGGTCTACCGACTACAATGGCTGGAAGACCGCCAAGGGGAGGCAGAGCGTGCAGAGCCAAGAACACAGGGCAGGCAGGCTCTGTTTCTAGTGGACGTGGCCGTGGACGTGGTCGTGCATTGTCATCAGCACGTGGCCATGGGACACGCGCGTCTTTGTTTTCGGCAGCTGGACATGTGGAGCCGCATCATGCTGAAGGCTTGGTAGAATGGATGACCAAGCCCTCCTCATCCTCCTCATCCTCTCTCACCCAGGCTCAGGGTACTGGCAGAGCAGCTGCCAACGCGTACTCAATGGCATCATCAGCCACCCCTTCCCTAGACCCACCATGTCCTCCTGAGGAGTCCCCCGAACTCTTTGAGCACAGTGTTGGGTACATGCTCCAGGAGGATACCCAACGATTCGAAGGCTCGGATGATTATACCCAGCTTGAGGAAGTCAGTAGTGTTTGCGCAGAGAGAGGGGATGCTGAAGGACAGCAATCTGGCAGTACTGTTCCACCAGCTGCAGCTTACTGCCAGGTTTGCTCTAGTGGTGAAGAGGGAGGGGATGGTGAGGTCACTGATGCCACGTGGGTGCCTGGAGGGAGAGAGGATGAGGAGGAGGAGGATGATGCGGCGTCACATGTCCAACGAGGCAGGATGCCCCCTGGAGGTCAGCCAGAGGCCAACACAGCAACTGTACAACACCGCAGAGCTCCGCCTGTGCAGGGCGCTGCCTCTGCACGTTATCAGAAAAGTTCTTTGGTGTGGGCCTTTTTTGAGACGAGTGCATCAGATCGCACCACTGCTATTTGCAATATTTGTCTCAAGCGTATCTCGCGTGGCCAAAACATCAGCCGCTTGGGCACCACAAGCATGAGCAGACATATGTCGACCTGCCATGCAGCTCGTTGGCAGGCACACATAAACGACCCACACCAAAGAACTAAGCGGACCTCTCCTTGCTCCTCATCAGCTGGGATCTCCATCCCCACTACATCTTCAGTCCTCTCTGAAAGCTGCTGTGAGAGGACTGAAGGTGTAGAATTAGGTGTGTCACAACCAAGTACTTGCAGTACACCGACGTCCGATTGTAGCAGGCAAATTTCCCTGCCCCAGCTGCTGGACCGTCGAAAGAAGTACACTCCCAGCCATCCACATGCCCAGCGGTTGAATGCTAGCTTGGCTAAATTGCTAGCACTTCAACTGCTGCCTTTTCAGTTGGTAGACTCGGCCCCCTTCCGTGAGTTTGTTCAATGTGCGGTTCCTCAGTGGCAGCCACGCCACTTTTTCTCACGGAAGGCGATTCCGTCTCTCTACCGGCATGTGGAAGGCAATGTCCATGCCTCGCTGGACAGGGCGGTCAGCGGTAAGGTGCATATTACCGCTGACTCATGGTCCAGCAGGCATGGACAGGGACGTTACCTTTCTTTCACGGCCCATTGGGTCACTCTATTGGCAGCTGGGAGGGATGCAGGACAAGGTGCAGTAGTGTTGGAGGTTGTTCCGCCACCACGCCTCCAAAACGCTACTACTGGTACTGGTTGTGACACACCTCTCTCCTCCACCCCCTCCTCTTCTTCTTCCTCCAGTGCTCTGTCCTCGGAACCAGCGGTGCTCCGTAGGCGTACAAGGGGCTACGCAAGTGCGCAGGCAAAAAGATGCCATGCCGTGCTTGCGCTGGTGTGTTTGGGGGACAGGAGCCACACTGGGCCAGAGGTTCTGGCAGCTCTGCAGGGGCAGGCCGAGAGGTGATTGACGCCACGTCAGCTTAAGCCAGGAATGGTCGTTTCTGACAATGGCACCAACCTCCTCTCAGCCCTGCGACAGGGGCAGCTCACCCATGTGCCCTGTATGGCTCACGTCCTCAACCTGGTGGTGCAGCGGTTCTTGGGCAGGTTCCCAGGCTTACAGGATGTCCTGAGGCAGGCCAGGAAAGTCTGTGTGCATTTCCGCCGATCTTATAATGCCAGTGCTCGGCTGACTGAGCTGCAAAAGGAGCTGAACCTGCCCAAGAACCGCCTAATATGTGACATGCCCACCAGGTGGAACTCAACGTTGGCCATGCTGCAGCGACTGCACACGCAGCAGAGGGCCATCAATGAGTACCTTTGCGACTACGGCACCAGGACAGGGTCAGGGGAGCTTGGTTTTTTTTCCCCACGTCAGTGGAGCATGATCAGGGATGCATGCACTGTCCTCTCACCATTTGAGGAGGCCACGAGGATGGTGAGCAGTGACAGTGCATGCATCAGTGACACTGTACCTCTTGTCCACCTGTTGGAGCATACGCTGCGTGGGATAATGGACAGGGCACTTGAGGCAGAACAGAGGCAGGAAGAGGAGGACTTCCTTGCCTCTCAAGGCCCCCTTTATCCGGACAGTGTTCCTTCTGTCCCACCCATCACACAGGAAGAGGATGAGGATGAGGAGTAGGAGGAGGAGGATTGTGTGAGCATGGAGGTGGAGCCTGGCACTCAGCATCAGCAGCAGCAGCAGTCTTTTAGGGATGATGTACAGTCCCAACAAACCAGTGGACTTGTACGTGGCTGGGAGGAGGTGGCTGGCGATCATGTCATCCTCAGTGACCCAGAAGACTCCGGACCGAATGCCTCAGCTAACCTACGCTGCATGGCCTCCCTGATCCTGCAAAGCCTGCGGAAGGATCCTCGTGTTCTTCGGATCAAGGAGAGGGACCATTACTGGCTGGCCACTCTCCTTGATCCACGGTACAAGGGTAAGGTTGCGGACCTTATCTTGCCGTCGCAGAGTGAGCAGAGGATGAGACATCTCAGGGAGGCCTTGCAGAAAGGTCTGTGCAACGCGTTCCCAGAAACTGGGAGGTTACAAACTCCTGGTCCTGGGCGACGAGTTGCTGAGGCTTCGGTCAGTAGCAGAAGGAGCGGTGGGGAAGGTGGACGTCTGACCGATGCGTTCAGACAATTTTTTAGTCCGCAGCCCCAAGGTATGATCGGTTCCAGCAACCATCGCCAGCGTCTGATATACATGGTGCAGGAATACCTTGGGGCAAGGTCAGACTTGGACACCTTTCCCACCGAAAATCCTCTGGCTTACTGGGTCCTGAGGATGGATCACTGGCCAGAGCTTGCACAGTATGCAATTGAGCTACTGGCCTGTCCTGCCTCCAGCGTTCTTTCCGAACGCACATTCAGTGCTGCTGGAGGATTTGTCACCGATCATAGGGTGCGCCTGTCCACCGACTCGGTTGATCGACTGACCTTCATCAAAATGAATCAGTCTTGGATCACCACCAGCTACCAGACACCTGAAGCGGATATAACGGAATAATTTATAATGTCACATCCCTTCAAGACTGCCTATGCTGATGCTGAGTGACTGTCCTGTTATGTTCACTGACTATCCTCTTCCTCCTCCTCAATGATCCATGCCACCACACCAGTGCCTAAGGCACAATTTTTCAGCCCCTGTATAACAGGGGCGTGTACTTACAATTTTTTTAAAAAATGCTTCGCAACACGTGTGACTGCTGTGCTCCAAGTACAGTATCTGTGAGGGGTTGCAGTGTTGTGGCACCAGCACCAGTGCCTAAGGCACAATTTTTTTTAAAAAAAGCCCCTGTTTAACAGGGGCGTGTAATTACACATTTTTTTAAAAAATGCTTCGCAACACGTGTGACTGCTGTGCTCCAAGTACAGTATCTGTGAGGGGTTGCAGTGTTGTGGCACCAGCACCAGTGCCTAAGGCACAATTTTTCAGCCCCTGTTTAACAGGGGCGTGTAATTACAATTTTTAGGCGATGCTTTGCAACAGGTCTCATTGCTGTGCTAAGAGTACAGTATCTGTGAGGGGTTGCAGTGTTGTGGCACCAGCACCAATGTCTAAGGCACAATTTTTCAGCCCCTGTTTAACAGGGGAGTGTAATTACAAATCTTGATCTAATAGTTCACAGCAGGGCCCATTCCTGCGCCCACCAAGAGTAACTATGAGGGCCTACAGTCTTGTGGCAACACCGTCCACCACCACCGCCAAAGGCCCAATTTTTCTGCCCTGTTCATCAGGTGCTTGCAATTACAAATCTTGATCTAATAACTCACAGCAGGGCCCATTCCTGCGCCCACCAAGAGTAACTGTGAGAGCTTACAGTCTTGTGGCAACACCGTCCACCACCACCACCACCACCATCACCACCGCCAAAGGCCAAATTTTTCTGCCCTGTTCATCAGGTGCTTGCAATTACAAATCTTGATCTAATAACTCACAGCAGGGCCCATTCCTGCGCCCACCAAGAGTAACTGTGAGAGCTTACAGTCTTGTGGAAACACCGTCCACCACCACCACCAAAAGCCCAATTTTTCTGCCCGGTTCAACAGGTGCATGCAAGTACAAATCTTGATCTATTAACTCACAGCAGGGCCCATTCCTGTGCCCACCAGTCTTGTGGCTACACCAACATCTAATAGGGCAAATTTCTGCAGAGTATATACGCCAGGCCCCTACTTTCAAACATCCAACTTACAAACGACTCCTACTTGCAAATGGAAAGAGAAAACAGGAAGTGAGAGGAAATCTACCCCTAGGAAGGGAAATTCTATCCTGTTAGATTTAATTTGGGAAAAAGGTATCTCCTCTCTACTGATACTTTATCACCAATCCTTGTTTCAATTAAAACCCCACTTTTCCAAAAACATTTGTCATTGGGACGGAAAGTGAGGTGACATGTTCTGAACAGATGTGCAAAGACAGCAAATGTTACAGGGGTGATAACCCCTCCCTATGTTCTCCAAAAAGCTTAAAAATAGATTTTTTTGGGATGGAGCTACACTTCATAATGTACCTGTTCAGATTCTACTTAAGAACAAACCTACAGTCCGTGTCTTGTTTGCACCACCTATATACTGCTGTTCAGAGTATATAGGGTTGTAGGTATAGGGTTTTATTTTGGGTGCGGGGTCCCCCTTAATATCCATACAAGACCCAAAGGGGCTGGGGTGGGGGGGGGGGGGATGGGGTAGCCATGCCATTTTTCTCAAGGATTTTCAGCCATATGGCGGCCAGGACAAGACATGACATTAAAGCCGCAAGTGGTTTTAAATGGCTTCTTTTTTTCCTTTACAAATGTCATTTTGTGCAAGGACAGTTCTAAACACGGGAAACACATGCCACTTCACAGGCATACTTTAGACACCCCCCAGGTACCATATTTAAAGGAAAATTTCACTTTCTTTTTTTCACTTTATGCATCATTAAAATGACTGCTCCCGAAAAAACGTTAGTTTTTAAAAGTTCTTTTTGCATTGATATATGTCCCCTGGGGCAGGACCCGGGTCCCCAAACCTGTTTTATGACATTAACATGCATATTGGCCGTTGTAATTAGCACTTTTGATTTCGAACGTTCGCGTCCATTATAACGTATAGGGTTCGAAAATTTGCGCGAACGTTCGGTCCGTTCGAAGGTTCTGGTTCGAACCGAACCCGGGGGTGTTCGGCTCATCCCTATTTTTTAGTTTAACTTTTTTTATTAGTTTTATAAACAAGTTAGACAAATGACTGTAGCCCTGACAAAAAATGTATGGGACTTTTAAAAATTCACAACCCCAAATTTTCACAGGAGCATTCTAAAGATGATTTTAGGCTCCCTGTTCTTTCCCTTGAAATATGGTTGAAAAAAAAAATATGTTAGTGTTCAAAAAAATCACCCCCCCCCCCCCCAAAATTTGGTGGCATGTTGGAGATGAGCTGAAACACACCCCTGCCACATTCCCCAAAATTTCCAAGAAATCTCCTTTTCCCTCATTTTCTCCTTCCTCATGGACAGGCAAAAGCTGATTTCAGGGTCCATAAATGGCTCCTCTAATTCTAGTGGATGAAAACCTGTTCCTGCTTGGTCACGCCCCCTGTGGGGTCCTGCTCGCCTGCCACGCCCCCTGGGGGGTCCTGCCTGCTTGGACACACCCCCTGGGGGATCCTGCTCGCCTGCCACGCCCCCTGGGGGTCCTGCTTGCTTGACCACACCCCCTGGGGGTCCTGCTCACCTGCCATGCCCCCTGGGGGGGTCCTGCTTGCCTGCCACGCCCCCTGGGGGGTCCTGATTGCTTAGCCACACCCCCTGGGGGGTCCTGCTCGATTGCCACGCCCCCTGGGGGGTCCTGCTTGCTTGACCACACACCCTGGGCGTCTCCTGTATATTGGCCACACCCACTGGCACATTTTTTTTTCCTCAACCTTGCAAGGCTCAATTAATTGTATGGTATCTCTACTTGCTCTTATATCATTAATCCCCAACACCCCCCCCCCCCTTACTTTCCTGTGTGCATCCCCAAAGCTCAAGGGGATATATATATTTATTTATATATTTATGGTCATGGCACATTGATATCATTCCCATCTCCACCTATGCCCCCTTACCATTGTTCCTTGACACCAGTTCTCCAATGTGTGCAGGATCAATGTATCTATCATCCTCTTTCAAAAGCACCCATGTTTACTCCAATGGCAGCACCCTTTAAAACACAGCAGGTGTTCTGCTATGCAATCATTTGCAATTTCAAAAATCTGTGCTGGATGAATATTTATATACATATATATACACATTTACACATATATTTACATATATCAATCATTTGAAGAAACGTATCAATGCGGTTTCTAAAATCTGTGCTGGGAAGTCCTTTTAAATAAATAAATACAATAATATAGTTAAAATAGGATCCCGTGTATGAGGAAGCTGTTTTTTTTTTTAAATAACGCAACAATGTTTACTCCAACAGTTGCATCCCTTAAAAAAAACAGAAAGTGTTCTGCTATATGCTCGTCTGAGTTTTACCACAAACAACTGGGAAAACGTATTGACTCGAGTATAAGGCTAGGGTGAGAAATGCCCAGCTACTGTAAGTGGAAAGGAACAATGCCTATTTGCAGCCATAGGTCCCTCAAACTTCAAACTTGCTAGTTAAGGGTTCCTAAATGCCCCCTAGCTGAAGCCAAATTTTGGGGTCTCTGGACGCAAAGGGTGCTAAAATGACATTGCTGCAGATGAACACAGTTGACAGAATTTGGGGCCCTGTATCTCAGGGTCACTTGGTGCTAGGAACCCCATCTTTGCATATATTGTAACGTTAGTTTCACTGGGTTTTAATCCCAAATTTGGAGTCCCTAGCACCAAGTGTCCCCAAGATATGGGGACCCAAAGTCGGGTTGGAAAATGTCAAGCACTTTTCTGCAGCAGAGAATGATATTTTCCCAACCGACTTTGGAGCCCTGTATCTCAGGGTCACTTGCTGCTAGGAACCCCACCTTTGCATATGTTGTAATGTTAGTTCCACTGGATTTTAATACCAAATTTGACTAATTTGGGGTTCCTAGCACCAAGTATCCCCAAGATAAGGGGACCCAAATTCGGGTTGGAAAATGTCAAGCACTTTGCAGCAGAGAATGACATTTTCAGAACCGACTTTGGAGCCTTGTATCTCGGGGTCACTTGGTGCTAAGAACCCCATCTTTGCATATGCTGTAATGTTAGTTCCACTGGGTTTTAATACCAAATTTGGAGTTCATAGCACCAAGTTTCCCAAGATATGGGGACCCAAAGTCGGGTTGTAAAATGTCAAGCACTTTTCTGCAGCAGAGAATGACATTTTTCCGAACCAACTTTGGGGCCCTGTATCTCGGGGTCACTTGCTGCTAGGAACCCCACCTTTGCATATGTTGTAATGTTAGTTCCACTGGATTTTAATACCAAATTTGACTAATTTAGGGTTCCTAGCCCCAAGTGTCCCCGAGATATGGGGACCCAAATTCGGGTTGGAAAATGTCAAGCACTTTTCTGCAGCAGAGAATGACATTTTTCCGAACCGACTTTGGAGCCCTGTATCTCGGGGTCACTTGGTACTAGGAACCCCATCTGGATATGTGTTAGAAAAGTTTTAAATGTTTATTGTGTGACTATTTGGAAAACAATAATCCTGAGACTGATTTTTAATCCCACTTATGAGCACTTTGTATTAACTTGTTATATCGTTTGTTTTAACTAACTCCACAGTAAAGTTTCAGGATGATTTAAGCATAACCAAATATGGTAGCATAAGATTGTACAGGAAACGCAGTATTTAGCAAAATAAAGGTATCAGCTTGTACCAGGCGTGCTAGCTGCGTTTCCTCAGCCAATAGGAAAATAGGGGCTGGGTTATAAAGGAATTAGGGAGAAAGAGATACATTCCTTTGTATCACTCCTTGCAGAATTTTTGTGTGTAAGGATCATCCTAATGTGTTAACATATTAGAAATACATTTTTTACTTCTTAATACATCTCGAGTTGACTGATCACAAGCTGAGTATATTACTAACATTTTTGGACCTTAGAGCCGGAAAACAACTGGTTTATTACGGATTATGAGGCCCCGACTAAACTTTGGTGAGTATTAGACAAAGGAACTCACTGAGAATTAAAAGTCCCCCCACTCAACGTTAGTGCTTAAACAGGGGCAGGGGCCTTATGACCCGAATACACTGTCTGTTTTCGAACTTGCGTGATCCAGTCCTCCTGGTGTTTGAGAGGTAAGATAATTAAAATTATTCTTAATTCTTTCTAAGAGTCTTTTCTTCTCTTTCTGTTTGATTCTGGTTTAAATGTGTTGTAATTGCCGACATTGGTATTGATCGTATAATATCTTGATAATCCAGTGTCTGTAGACAGAGACACTTGGGGACGTTGTCTAAGGTAAAAAAATACGTTGCCCGCTGTCCGGACAGACAAAAAAAAGATTTGAGGTATACCGAACGTCAGAGATTCATGGCCTGACGCTGTCGGAGGTTGATTGCCCTACGATTTAAGCGCTATTTAGTTAAGTGATCTAAAAAAGATCACAAGGCTAATTAATTTTTTCCTCTCTCTGTGTTTATTTTCTCCTTTCTCATGTTTAACTTTTCCGTTGATGTTGTAGCTCATTAAATAATTAGTACTGCAGACATATGTTTAAGTAATTTTTTTTTCCTCTGATTCTCCCTATATTGAGGGGAGTGCTGATGTGTTTTTTTTGGTATTCCTTTTGTTACAGGGTCACGATCCCAGTGTTTTATAGGTTAATGAGACCGGACGGGCGCTGATAATGGGGAATAGTTTCTGGGAAAAAATAAAAAATAAAGGTACCAGGTTGCTTTATTATTTTAGCATGCCATGGTGTTAAAGGAAGTACATGGAAGAAAGTGTTGATATTCTAATGCAGTAGAGATATGAAGGTGGATTGTACTGTCGAGTGAATAGAATGTTGTATTATTATTAAGTGGCTTGAGGAAAGTGGGAAAAGAAAAGGCTGAGGATGTTTTGATTATTTTAAATGTGTCTAGTCCAGAGACATTATGTGACTGAGTGCTAATTTTACTGCCATAAGGAAACGAGGATTTGAATGGGCTTTGCTAAGAGAAGTGTGTAAAAATATTGAAGCTCAGAGAGCTTGATGTTTTTATAGCACAAAAATGATGGTCAAGAAGGTGTTTCTCGGAAACAAGAAAATTCAGATTGCCTGGCAGAGAAGCAGAAGAGAGGGGGCAGCATTAACCCTTTTAGCACACAAAGGTTAAGTTGTGCATCTGTGAAAACAGGACTTTCGGTCAGAAAGAAAGTCTGAATAATAGTCTTAAAGTAAATATTTCTTTCATATGTTACTTTTAGAGTTCACAGACTTTCAACTGTGAAGTGTTAACCACTTCAGCCCCAGACCAATTGGCAGCCAAAGGACCAGGCCCCTTTTTGCGATTCGGCACTGCGTTGATTTAACTGACAATTGCGCGGTCGTGCGACGTGGCTCCAAAACAAAATTGGCGTCCTTTTTTTCCCACAAATAGAGCTTTCTTTTGGTGGTATTTGATCGCCCCTGCGATTTTTATTTTTTGCGCTATAAACAAAAATAGAGCGACAATTTTGAAAAAAATGCAATATTTTTTACTTTTTGCTATAAGAAATATCCCCCAAAAATATATAAAAAAACATTTTTTTTTCCTCAGTTTAGGCCGATACGTATTCTTCGACATATTTTTGGTAAAAAAAATCGCAATTAGCGATTATTGATTGGTTTGCGCAAAAGTTATAGCGTTTACAAAATAGGGGATAGTTTTATAGCATTTTTATTAATATTTTTTTTTTTTTACTAGTAATGGCGGCAATCAGCGATTTTTATTGTGACTGCGACCTTATGGCGGACACATCGGACATTTTTGACACATTTTTGGGACCATTGTCATTTATACAGCAATCAATGCTATTTAAATGCATTAATTCCTGTATAAATGACAGTTGTAGTGAAAGAGTTAACCACTAGGGGGAGGGGAGGGTTTATGGGCTGTGACGTGTGTGTGTTTTTTTACATTAGGGGGCGGGGCTGAAGTCTGACGTCATGGATCGGCTTTCCCGATGACCGGGAACAGCCAATCAATGACAGGCAGAGTAGGAAGCACGGGGAGAGGTTTGTTTACACATACCTCTCCCGTTCTTCAGCTCCGTAACCCGATCGCGGGACACCAGTGGCGATCGGGTCCGCTGGTCCCGTGGCCGGGGTCACGGAGCTCCCGACCGGGTCGCGAGCGCGCTGCTGGCGCGCGCGCGCGACCCACGGGCAGGCAATTAAAGGGGACGTACAGGTACGTGCTTTTGCCTGCCCGTGCCATTCTGTAGACGTATATCTACATGAGGCGGTCGGGAAGCGGTTAATGATTCAATGCTGTTTATTTGGGTACATTTATAAAGTTAAAAAGGCTAAGTTCTGAATCAGAATATGTGTTTGAAAGAAAAAAAAAAGGGGGAGGTTCCGTTTTAGGACCCTGTGAATTTCATTTGGGACCAGAGAATAAGAGGAACAATACAAAAGGAGGGTTAAGTTTTCTTAAATTTTGCTAAAATATTGGGGTCTGAGGAAAAATATATGTGTGTATGTGTGTATGCATATATGTATATACATTGAATCTATATGTCAAAAAATGAAAAAAAGTTGGGAAACATTTTATGTCTGCATAGTTGATGGACTTATATTTGAACAAATTAAAGAATATTGTTAATAACAACTCCAAGGTAAGGAGGGCGTTTGGTAGTTTGACTTGTGATTCTGTGCTCATTCATGTTAGGTAAAGAGTATCCACGTTCCCCAGCTCCAATTCAAGTGCAGACATGACAGCCCTCTCCTTCTACACAACTGAAGAATGAGGC
This sequence comes from Lithobates sylvaticus, assembly GCA_028564925.1. Classification (NCBI taxonomy): domain Eukaryota; kingdom Metazoa; phylum Chordata; class Amphibia; order Anura; family Ranidae; genus Lithobates; species Lithobates sylvaticus. The sequence continues at coordinate 258,436,070 of CM053029.1, read as the reverse complement.
GAGTTCCTTTTTATGGGGTGGGTGTCAGAACACATGAATGAGTACAAAATTGAATCTTTGGAGGTATTTTAGAGTTTAGAACATTAAATTAAGGAAAAAAAAATGTAGACTACACAGTTCTTAGAGACAAAGAAACAAATGATGTCCTTCCTGGGTATGACAAACCTTTTGAACAAACAGTAGACTAAAGGGAAGGACACATGGCATCAGTACTTACAGTCATATGGTGGGCACTAGAGGTCGATTGTTTACTACTTTATAAAATTAGACAGTGTAACTGGAGCACTTCCACCCTGTGTACAGGCAGTGGTAGCTGCAGCTGAAGCAGTTAAGGCCTCAGCATCTATAATGCTTTATCACCCGCTGACACTTAAGGTGCCGAAGGCAGTGTCTGTTATCCTTTTACAACAAAAGATATCACATTTGAGCCCAGCACGGCACCTTTCCTATATGACAATACTCTTGACACAACCTCACTTAACAATACAGAGTTGTACTACTTTAAACTCATCCACACTACTACCACTCCCTACTGATGGTCATAAACACGACTGTACTGCTGCCATCGCTGAAAAGGTACTGCCACAAAGTGATTTGAAAGATGTACCGTTGTCTAACCCTGACATGATACTTTTTGTTGATGGTTCTAGTAGGAAAAATCCGGATGGCACAAATGCAACTGGATATGCAGTAGTGACACAGGATGACATTTTGGAAGCTAGGCCACTACCAAAACATTATTCAGCACAAGTAGCAGAACTTGTAGCACTGACAAGAGCATGCATACTATCAGAAGGAAAATCCGTAACCATATACACTGACAGTCAATATGCCTTTTCAACAGTACATGTTTTTGCACAACAATGGAAAAATAGGGGGATGGTCACCTCCAGTGGTAAACCAATTGCACACACGGACTTCATTTTAGAACTCCTAGATGCAATACAGTTACCAAAAGAGCTTGCAATCTGCAAATGTCAAGCACACACAAAATATACGGACCCCATCTCAAAGGGAAACAAAAGGGTAGATGAAAAGGCCAAAGTAGCGGCACAAGAAACACATCAAATAATGACAGAACGGGAAATCATAGAGATAGATCATACAGTCCTTACTGATATGCAGCAGAATGCACCCCCGGGGAAAATCAATCTTGGAAAACAAAGGGTTGAATAATAATAATAATAAATAATATTTACACATCACCTGAAGGGAAACCGGTATCGCCAAAGTCCTTATTTAGGTATGCAGCAGTATTGACACATGGAGTAACACGTGTCAAACAGGGGGATGACTGAGATGTTAAAGTATGTACAGCCTATGGCTTCACAAACTACTCAAAAACTTTTTGCTCTCAATGTATTATATGTGCAAGACACATCGCTCAGGGAGGCATAAGACCACGGAAAGGGAAGTTCCCCACACCGTAATATCCATTCCAACACATTTTCATGGATTTTATTAAATTAGACAAATGTGAAAGGAAGAAATATTGTTTGGTAATTATGGGCACCCTGACCAAATGGGCGGAGATATTCTCGACAGGAAGTGCAGATGCGCAGACAGTGATAATGGACCCCATTTTGTAAATAAATCTATACAACATTTGACAGAAGTGATGGGAACTCAAGTGAAATACCATTGTGCCTATCATCCCCAATCAGCTGGATTGTGGAAAGACATAATGACATTCTAAAAAGCAAACTGAGAAAAGCTATGGAAAGAAACAGGTAAAAATTGGATGTACTGCCTACTAGTAGCAGTGACCAGTATGTATATCACACCCACAAAAGAAGGTTTAAGCCCATTTGAAATGATACATGGAATGCCATATAATATACCCTTATATCAAAATGAAACACCTATTGAGCAGTCTGAGCACACACTAGCAGAATACATGTCTAGGTTATTAAGACAAAGACGTACTAACGATTTTGGTTCTGTCCTAAAAGGTCCAATTCAAAAAGATGAAAAGGTGTATGTGGGAGATTAGGTCCTGGTAAAAGTAATAAAGAAAAAACATTGGCACTCACCTAAGTGGGAGGGACCATATCAAGTTCTTCTCACTACTCCCACGGCTATAAGGATAGCAGAGAGGTCTACCTGGATTCACCAGTCCCATTGTAAAAAGGTTTTACAGGCAGAGTAGGGCCAGTTGGCTGCAAGAGATCCAGAAAATCTGGCTACAAAGGGAGGTCTCGCACAAGGCGGGCTTGTCTCAAACCGGTGAAGTCTCCCCTACCCTATCCGCTGGAAACTCTGTAGCTGGTTAGAATGAAAGGGACAGTAATTATCCTTGGGTTACTGGTGACTCTAGGAAAGGCATCCATAAGAGGGGGTAGACGGTATGGAAGAGTAGAGGAACCTTTAAATTGGGAAAGAACAGGAAAAGCATTGAATTTAACCTTTATAGAAGGAATAACTAGCACTATACTGGTAGACTTCTGTCAGATTGCAGATTGTGGGGATACAACTGGGGCTAGAGGACTTCTATGGGCAGATAAATATATTTGCTGGCTCTGGGATAGGGCAGGATGTCAAGCATGGAATCAGGCCCTGTGGACCACAGCACATCAAGATTGGGGGTATAATCAACCAGGGGCTAAAAAGAGTGGAATAAAGGGAAGACTCATAATTACAAAAGCGGCTAACTCCCCCTGCACAAACAGTAAGAACTGTAATCAACTATTAATAACATTAAAGGAGCCGAGGAAGGAAGATCAGCGGTTGTATTCTATGGGAGCATGGGTGTCAGGAACTGATCCCTCAGGCAAATTTTTGCTCGAGGTATTACCACCCAATAAAACTAGACAACAGGAAAAGGTAGACCTAGAAGGGAAAGAAGAAGGCCATACTAAAATAGAAGTTCTGAGTGAAACCATAAGATTTACTAACCTAACAATAGAAGATGCCATAGCTTTGGAGACGGGTTATCAAGAAAACAATGAGTGGTTAGAATGGTTGAGGTACACGGTTAAAACTCTAAAAAAAGAAAAAAGTTTAGTTTGTGCCGGAGCCAGACCACATTTAGCAACAGTTCCTTTTCCTCTAGATCACAATGCAGATCCAAAAGGTTTAAAATGTATGTTGCAATTATATAATAAGAGCTATAAACCTGAAACAAATTCTACCTGTCACACATTGAGTTTCTTGTTTCCCCCAGTACTGAGACCTCAGATACCTCCGGCGGTTACTGCATATCCGGGCAATTTTACTTGTTTTGCACTCCCAGGGAACCGTAGCGGGGTAGATCTTGGGTCATTACCTGATGACTACAGCGTGGAGAGGATTAACATAGACAACGGTGACTGGGTTGAACATGGCATTCAGAGAGCTGACATCTGGTGGATGTGTGGGGATAAGAAACTGCGAGCTAGGCTACCTGACAATGCCCAAGGGGATTGTGCTATGGTCCAGCTGGCTATGCCCCTGAGGACCCTGTCAGAACACCCGTGGAATAATGCCGCGTACACGCGTGCGGACTTTTCCCGGCGGACCTAGTCCAGCGATCCGCCGGACTTTCCAGCTGGCTTCGCCGGACTTTCCGAGCGTGTGGACTTGCCCACACACGCCCGGACTTCTCCGGCGGACAATCCGCTGGACAAAGTCCGCGGGACTCTTGAAAATGAACGGACTTGCCCACACACGGAGCAGTCCGTTCATTTCAAACGTAACTTCAGGTACGTAGCTAGCGTAGGCAGTAAATGCCGCCGCGCTAGCTCTGTCACCTGGCATGGATTTAAAGGGAATCCCCACGCCGAAATCCATCTCAGACCCTTATCCGAGCACGCAGCCCGGCCGGCCAGGAAAGGGGTGGGGACGAGCGAGCGCCCCCCCCTCCTGAGCCGTACCAGGCCGCGTGCCCTCAACATGGGGGGTGCCCTGGGGAAAGGGGGGCCGTGCGGCCCCGTCACCCCAAAGCACCTTGTCCCCATGTTGATGAGGACAAGGGCCTCTTCCCGACAACCCTGGCCGTTGGTTGTCGGGGTCTGCGGGCGGGGGCTTATCGGAATCTGGGAGCCCCCTTTAATAAGGGGGCCCCCAGATACCGGCCCCCCACCCTATGTGAATGAGTATGGGGTACGATGTACCCCTACCCATTCACCTAAGGTGTAAAATGTAAAAACACACACACTTTTGAAAAAATATTTTATTGCACTGCTCCGGGGGTCTTCTTCCGTCTTGGGGGTCTTCTCGCCGGACTCCTCCGCCATTTACCAAGCCATTTACCAAGCTCTTTTACCGAGCGGAGAAGTCCGGCTACCTTCTTCGTCGTCGCCGCCGTCCTCTGGGGGTCTCGATCCGCCATCGGGGGTCTTCCGGGGTCTTCCGGGGGTCTCTTCTGTTCTTGCGGCGGTCGTCGTCTTCCGCGCCGCCGGCGCCTTCTTCTTCTTGTTCTTCTTCTTCTTCTGATGTTGACCCGATGCTCTCTCTGCCCGGAATGCCAGAGCCGCGCTGTGCTGGGACTTATATAGGGACATGGGGACAGGGTCACATGCTCATGTCACATGGTGACCCTGCCCCCCTGTGATGTCACAGTCCCGGAGGATGCTGGGACTGTGACATCACAAGGGGGCGGGTCACCATGTGACATGAGCATGTGACCCTGTCCCCATGTCCCTATATAAGTCCCAGCACAGCGCGGCTCTGGCATTCCGGGCAGAGAGAGCATCGGGTCAACATCGGAAGAAGAACAAGAACAAGAAGAAGAAGGCGCCGGCGGCGCGGAAGACGACGACCGCCGCAAGAACAGAAGAGACCCCCGGAAGACCCCCGAAGGCAGATCGAGACCCCCAGAGGACGGCGGCGACGATGAAGAAGGTAGCCGGACTTCTCCGCTCTGTAAAAGAGCTTGGTAAATGGCGGAGGAGTCCGGCGAGAAGACCCCAAGACGGAAGAAGACCCCCAGAGCAGTGCAATAAAATATTTTTTTCAAAAGTGTGTGTGTTTTTTTGTACTTTACATTTTACACCTTAGGTGAATGGGTAGGGTACATCGTACCCCATACTCATTCACATAGGGTGGGGGGCCGGTATCTGGGGGCCCCCTTATTAAAGGGGGCTCCCAGATTCCGATAAGCCCCCGCCCGCAGACCCCGACAACCAACGGCCAGGGTTGTCGGGAAGAGGCCCTTGTCCTCATCAACATGGGGACAAGGTGCTTTGGGGTGGGGGGGCCGCACGGCCCTGCTTTCCCCAGGGCACCCCCCATGTTGAGGGCACGCGGCCTGGTACAGCTCAGGAGGGGGGCGTGGGGAGTCCCTTTAAATCCATGCCAGGTGACGGAGCTAGCGCGGCGGCATTTACTGCCTACGCTAGCTACGTAACCTGAAGTCACGTGCTAAATGAACTGACTTGCCGACGAGCGGCAAGTCCGTTCATTTAAAAAGTCCGGCGGACTAGCCTACTAACGGCGGGATTGTCCGCCGGACTGCCAAGTCCAGCGGATAGTTTTAAAACAAAACTTAAAACTTTGGTCCGCCGGACTTTGGCGCCAAAAAGTCCGCCGACGCCCACACACGAGGGGATTGTCCGCTGGACTTGAGTCCAGAGGATAATCCCGCGGGATTGTCCCTTCGTGTGTACGCGGCATAAGAGTCACCATCGGTATCGGAGGGACACCTCTCCCATGGGGTCATTTGACTCTCAGATCTACATAGATGTTATTGGGGTTCCTCGCAGGGTGCCGGATGGGTTTAAGGCCAGGAATCAGGTGACGGCTGGGTTTGAGTCTCTTTTCTGGTAGGTGACTATAAATAAAAATGTTGACTGGATTAAATATATATATATTATAACCAACAACGATTTGTAAATTATACTAGGGATGCTGTGAAGGGCCTAGCTGAACAGTTGGCCCCCACATCTCTAATGCCATGGCAGAACCGAATGGCTTTAGATATGGTCCTAGCTGAAAGAGGAGGGGTATGCAAAATGTTTGGTAGTATGTGTTGCACCTTTATCTCTAACAATACAGCTCCTGGAGGGACCGTGACCAGAGCCTTGGAAGGACTGAGTGCTCGATTTTATGAATTAGCGGAAAACTCAGGTATTACTGATCCATTCACAAACTGGCTTGAAGGATGGTTCGGTAAATGGACTGGACTTATCACATCATGTTTGATTTCAATCGCTGTGGCTTTGGCTGTTTTGGTCACTTGTGGATGCTGCTGCATTCCCTGTATTCGAGGACTTTCACAAAAACTGATTGAAACTGCCGTCTCAAGAACGATGTATCAAACCCTTCCTATCTCTGAGGAGACCTATGTGGACATTGAAGCTCAACTTAATGACATACAGTCTGAAAGTGTATAACACAGGGACTATTATTGAAACGTGTTGAGATAAAATAGTCACACAAAGAGGAGGGAATGTTAGAAAAGTTTTAAATGTTTATTGTGTGACTATTTGGAAAACAATAATCCTGAGACTGATTTTTAATCCCACTTATGAGCACTTTGTATTAACTTGTTACATCGTTTGTTTTAACTAACTCCACAGTAAAGTTTCAGGATGATTTAAGCATAACCAAATATGGTAGCATAAGATTGTACAGGAAACGCAGTATTTATCAAAATAAAGGTATCAGCTTGTACCAGGCGCGCTAGCTGTGTTTCCTCAGCCAATAGTGTAGTGGATATTTCGCCACACTCTTGCGCTAATAAGCGCCTTTCAATCTTATGATATAATGCACCCTCTGATCGTATGTCTCCCTGGATCCCCAGCTCCCAATAACAGACATTACCAGCAGCTTCACGTCATCCTCTCATCATCAGCATCCAAACCTCACCAGCCAAGCATTCCATCCATCACCACCTCAGTCTGGCTGCTTTCCATCTAAGCCCCTGGTTCCCCATTGCCCAGTAAACAGCCACCAACAGCAAGTATTCTTACATGTTCATCTCAGCCTCGGTCAGCATCATCTTTCCTGTCCCAGCTCAGTGAACTCTTTTATTTAGAAAACATTCCAAGCCACACCCTCAGGGGTTTGCCTCCAACAGCTAAACCCCTCCCACAAAGGATGTGGCCTCATCTCATTCACCCAGGATGTGAATGACCATATAAGGAAATACAATACAGGGACTACAATACAGGGACAATTGTTTTCCTTCAAAAGAACCAATCACAGATGTATACATTCAAACAGACTAAGCAGTGATTTACAAACCGTCTAAACTGCTTTCAATGACAACGAACAATATAAAACTATGGCTCCGTGGGCCACAATATTTATACCGTTATGCTAAAGTTCCAGTGTACACAGAGATGTTTGCTTGAAGCTATTAATGCCGTCATCGGGAAGTGGCCAGTCTCCCGGTGAGGCACAAATGAACTTCCTTAAACCAGCAAACACATCTGCAGTGTCCATAGGAAGGTTTACGAAGCCAATGGTCTTCCGCCAACGTCTTTATGTGCGAATACGCGCCGATGAGCGCATTACAGCAAAACCGACACTGGGGGGCATCTGACAACATACATTAATATAATTTTCCATGACAGTCCCTCGTTTTTGTCATATCCTCCCATGTGTCTCTTGATGAATTTCGATCTTCTTACACCTGGCCTTACAGTCCATAAAAAGGAAAACACGGCTTGACATGGAGACTCTGTTCTTCAGTAGAGATGACATGGTGAGCTGTAGTAGTCGCTGGTCGGTCTGGGATCCTCTGTGTCTTGTTTGCAGGTCGGGCATCTTGTTGAGAAAAATGTGGTCATCTGCTCGGGCTCTGGTCATGCGTCCAAATCAGGCAGCAGGAGCACCTCATCACGATATATATAAGGAATAGAAACAAAAACAGCATGAGTAAATATACCCCTACTTCCTTCAACTATGATCCGCTGCAAAAATAAAAATTAAATCACCACAGATTCCCAGACTTTTTAGAGAATTCCATTCTTCACTAGCTACAGCTCTGGCTTTGCCTCTCAGGGATCCAAGCCTCATCCATATGGGCCTGAACTTTGTCACTAGTATCCCCGATTCAGGTATAACAATCTTTACTTATGAATTCCCAGGACCCCCCTTTGGATTGTGGGAACTTCCTTGTAGCTTCAACAGTTACATGAAAACATCCCATCCTCAATGGATGATACACTTTTCAATCGTTTCATAAGCTCAAGCCCCCACCGTGTACAAGCAATTCCCTTCTAGGTGTCCCTGTCATTCTTACCTTCCCTCGCGCCATCAGATCCTCGCGATCGGCCGTGACATAAGATGCTGGGACGAGATTCACCAGCACACATGAATCTCTTCCATTAGGGGAATTACTTTATAAACCGTAGATCTGAAGCTTTACTTTATAAACTGTGGGCTATCTAGTTATCCCGATACCAAAGCTGGTGAGAACCAGACCTATTGTCAAAATTATAATTAATTTTACCCTCTAGAAATGTATCGAAAAATTCCATTTAGAAATGTCTGTTTGGAGTCTTTACTAGTTTGTCACAACTCCTCACACCAATATATCTATATATCATACATCGCTGTCATCACTGGGGCACCAGAGCTCCGTGGAGACTCAGAGTAGACCCAACCATGTGTCCTGTTCACTTTCTTAGCTAGTTAGGAAATACACTTTAAAAAAATATATAAATAAAGATACTTCTCATCCTTGTTGTCTTGTTCATCAATCTTCTCTGCAACGACCGAGTCACCTGTCACCTGTCACCTGTCACCTGTCACAAACTTGGCTAGAATTAGAGTGGTTAGTATCATTGGTTTAAAAAAAATTGTCACTCAGCCCATCCTCTTCCCCCCCTTTTCCTCATCTTTACAAAGTGGAGGAAAACATACAGGATTTAGAATGGTG
>CM053029.1:258294381-258426769 GCA_028564925.1 Lithobates sylvaticus | reverse complement strand
CATATCCTAACATAGATGTGCCTACTTGAGGCAATAACTGGTCACATAAAAAAATAGCTTCATTCCCTTTTTTTTTTTTTGTATAGCAATAGCCCTCCCTCAATTATGTCTTTAACCACTTGACCACTGGGCACTTAAACCCCCTTCCTAAGCAGACCAATTTTCAGCTTTCGGTGCTCTCACACTTTGAATGACAATTACTCAGTCATACAACACTGTACCCATATGAATTTTGTGTCCTTTTTTTCACACAAATAGAGCTTTCTTTTGGTGTTTTTTTAATTTTTGCGCTATAAATCAAAATATACTGAAAATTCTGTAAAAAAAATAAATAAAAATTCTTTGTTTCTATTAAAATTTATTGCAGAGTATTGGCAGAGTATTGGCGAGTACTGGCAGAGTATTGCACAGTGGTGGCAGAGCATTGCACAGTGGTGGCAGAGCATTGCACAGTGGTTGCAGAGCATTGCACAGTGGGGGGCAGAGTATTGCACAGTGGTGGCAGAGTATTGCACAGTGGTTTTCAGAGTATTGCACAGTGGTGGCAGAGTATTGCACAGTGGTGGCAGAGCATTGCACAGTGGTTGCAGAGTATTGCACAGTGGTGGCAGTGTAGCTGTCACTGACCAGCGCTGTAGGCAGTACACATCCAGCCCACAGCGCTGGTCCCATCTCCCCCCCTGCGCGCGTCTCCCCTCTCACTGTACCGATCGGTACAGAGAGGGGAGGGAGGTTTGTGTACATGTGATCGCTCCGTCATTTGACGGAGCGATCACGTGGTAAACGGCCGCTATCTGCGGGCGTTTACCGTGATCCGTGATGCGCCGGGTCCTTGGGACCCGGCGGTCACGGATGTTCCCGAGTGCGCGCCCCAGGGGGCGCGCGGGAACAAGTTTCTGGGAGGACATCCGTAGGATAAGCCTACCGCGCTGTAGCCGTATTTCGGCTATGGCCCGGTCGGCATGTTGTTAAATCATTTGAGTGCAATGATGCATATATGTATAGTCACAGTGATGTAGTGGCTAGCCCTCTTGCTTAGCAGTGAAGAGGGTGACGGGTTCACCAACCATGACATTAGCTGTCTAATTGATTGTCTAAACTTTTTTTTTTTTTTTTAAATGGCTATTGGTGTCAAGCCAATAAATAATTTTATTGCATAGAAGTATGAGGGTCACTGGTTCAAAACCCCACCATGACATTAACAGTCCAATTCATTGTATAAGAATATTTTTTTGTATAAATGCCAATTTATGCCTTTAAATCATTTTATTGCATATCTGTAGACATTTATATATATCTGGTACCAGTGGTGTAGTGGGTAGCACTCTTTCCCTAGCAGCAATGAGGGTCACTGGTTCTAAACTATACCTTGACACTACCTGTCTCTTTCAGTGTAAATGAATCGATATATATATATATATATTTTTTTTTTCTTTCAATGGTATATAAAGTGGTGTAGTGGCTAGCACTATTGCCTAGCAGTAATGAGGGTCACTGGTTTGCAACCCAAACATGACACTACAGTGGCTAGCCCTCTCACTTAGCATTCAAGAGGGTCACTGGTTCACCACCCAACCATGGCGTTAGCTGTCTAATTGATTGTCTAAACATTATTTTTTTTTGGTTAGAAATGCTGGCTCCAGCAAGCTAGACTTAGGGTAGAAGGAAAGAGAACAAATGAGAAATGCCAAGCCCAACTGCCCCTAGTGGACAAAGAGGATGATCTCATCTGTTATACCACTGGCCCCCTCCCTCGTGTTATAGTATGCTTGGTTAGAGATACTTGATGACGGCTTCGCTCTGTAAGGCAGCAAACACTTTGCTAGCCGATGTATTAAGCAGGTAAACATGTAACATACTAGGTGGTATTGCACTATATGGCCCATAGGGATTGGACCAGAGCTGGTGTCTTGGGTTATGGCACTGTCTCGGGTACCACTGGACAACATTGTCTGGGAGACTGTGCTATATCTGGGACAACCCGTGGCTGGACTCATAGGAGCCAAAACAGTTGGGGCTGCAGCATCAGGTAAATATCTAATATTTCTGATGGGTCTAGCAAAAGAGAATTAGACCAGATGTAAGTGTTATCCAAATGTTCAACAAACATTTGAGAAGCAAAAAAAAAAATAGCTAAGAATGGCTGCATTCAGAAATAAACAAATAAGTGTGATGATTCATTACAGGGTGTTTTTTCAGCTCTTCTAGCCCCTCCCTTTCAAATTCCTGTGTGAGAGGTTGTGTCTGTAAAAAAACAAGAGGTTAACCCTTGACCAGCCATGGCAAAACGGAAAGTTTATATTGTAAATATTGAAACTAGGTAAAATAAATAATAAAAAAAAAGGTACCAGGTTGCTTTATTATTTTAGCATGCCATGGTGTTAAAGGAAGTACATTGCAGAAAGTGTTGATGTTCTAAGGCAGTAGAGAGATGAAGGAGGATTATACTGTCAGTGAATAGAATGTTGTATTATTATTAAGTGGCTTGAGGAAAGTGAGAAAAGTAAAGACTGAGGATGTTTTTGATTATTTTAAATGTGTCTAGTCCAGAGACAGTGCTAATTTTACTGCCATAAGGAAACTAGGATTTGAATGGGCTTTGCTAAGAGAAGTGTGTAATAATATTGAAGCTCAGAGAGCTTGATGTTTAAAAAAAAAAAAAAAATGGTCGGAAAAAAAAAAAAAAAAAAATGGTCAAAAAACGGAAAATTGTATACTTACCTTTCCGTAATTTTCCTTTCCTGTCGCATCTTCATGGCAGCATACACTCTGGGTTGTGGCTCCGCCTCGACGACCTGATAGGACCACATAGCTATAAGATGACGATACGGCCCCCGCCCCAGTATTCTCCGTATATATGAGTCACCTCAAGAAAACAAAGGGTGGGTCGTTGTATGCTGCCATGAAGATGCGACAGGAAAGGAAAATTACGGAAAGGTAAGTATACAATTTTCCGTTTTCCTGTCGCATCATGGCAGCATACACTCTGGGGAGTAACTCGCAGACAGGGTGGGTAGTGCATCAAAAAGCAAAATTTTATTCGCAAGGAATGGCCGAGTTGGCTTGAATAACAGATTTTCCGAAGTTTACGGTTGACAAACGGGCAGAATCAACTTTGTAATGGTCAATAAAGGTGTTCCTGGAGGACCAGGTGGCCGCTTTGCAGATAGTTTCCGCTGACACCCTACAATAGGCTGCCCATGAGGTTGCCACTGCCCTGGTGGAATGCGCCTTCAGGCCCTCTGGAATCTGTGTGGAGCCTAGCGAGTAGGCCTTCTTAATGGTCTTTACTAGCCATGAGGCGATGGTGCGGGCCGATGCTGGCTGACCCTTCCTGAACCCATGAGGGATTATTAGGAGATTCTCTGACTTTCTGATGGGTTCTGAGGCGGCAAGATATTTGAGGATGTTGCCTCTGACATCCAGGGGGTGCGGAACACCCTGGTCAGTAGTGAGTGCTGGCAGATTGATTTCCTGGTTAAAGTGGAATGATGAAGAGACCTTAGGGATGAAGCGGTCTGAGGGTCTTAGGACTACCCTGTCCGGGATAACGACCAGGTAGGGGTCCCTGGCCAGTAAAGCTTGCATTTCTGAGACCCTCTTCGCTGAGGCTATGGCAATCAGGAATGTCACCTTCAGCGTTAGGTCCCAGAGGGAGATGTTTTCTAACGGGAAGAAGGGCTCCCTGGATAGGGCCTCCAAGACGACCGACAGGTCCCAGGTCGGGAAGGAAGGTCTTCTGGGAGGCCTCAGCTTAAGACAGGCTTTCTGAAACTGGATAATGAGGGGGTCCAGCGCCCACCTGGTTCCGGTCAGGGCGGACAGGGCTGACACCTGCACCTTCAGGGTACTGGAGCCGAGGCCTCTGTCCAGGCCTGCCTGCAGGAATTCCAAGATCTGCGGGGTTGATATAGAGGACAGGTTCCACCCCTGCTGATGGGCGAAGGAAGAGAACCTATCCCAGACTCGCCGGTAGGTGGAGTTTGTGGTAGGCTTCCTGGCCTGGAGGAGTGTATCCACCACCCTAGCGGAGCAGCCCTGCTCTAGGTATCTAGACCTCTCAGTCTCCAAGCCGTCAGGTGCAGTTTCTCCGGACTCGGATGGAGCATCTGGCCCTGGGAGAGCAAGTCGGCTGACTGCGGGAGAGGGAGAGGGTCTGCTGTGTTTAGCTGAAGGAGGGTGGTAAACCACGGCCTCCTGGGCCAAAAGGGGATTACGGCCACTACCAGCGCCGATGACCTCTTGAGCCTCAGCAGGAACCTCGCTATCAGAGGGGTCGGAGGGAAGATGTACCCGAGGCGAAAGTCCCAGGGGTGCTGGAGACAGTCTGTCCCCTCGGCCGAGGGGAAGGGGACTCGTGACAGGAACCTCTGGCATTTCGTGTTCTCCGGAGTCGCTGCCAGATCTATGTCCGGAGGACCCCAGGTTCTGGAGATAAGGTCGAAGGCCTGCGGACTCAGGGACCACTCGTTGTTCGAGAGGAACCTCCTGCTGAGGGAATCGGCCAGGAGGTTCTCGACACCGGGGATGTAAGCTGCTCTTAGGTCCTGGAGATTCTGCTGTGCCCACTCCATGACGGGGAGAACCTCCCGCATCATGGACGAGCTCCTGGTACCCCCCTGCCTGTTGATGTAGGCGACAGCAACCTTGTTGTCCATCCTCAGGAGAACATATTTGCCCCTTAGGAGAGAGCCGAGGGCCAGGAGGGCTTGGAAGGCCGCCCTCATTTCCAGAATATTGGACACAGCGGCTCGTGCCTCGAATGGCCAGCGGCCCTGGACTGCATGGTGTAGGTAGTGGGCCCCCCACCCCTCCAAACTGGCATCCGTGGTAACTATCTCCTGAGGGGGGGTGACAATGTGCCTGCACCTGTCCAGGTTGCCCGGTCGGGTCCACCATCCCAGGGACTGCCTGGCCTCCTGCGAGATGTGGATGGGTTGAGACATAGACAAGCCGTTCCATTGACTCAGGAACGAAAGCTGTAGGGGCCTTGAGTTCCACTGAGCCCACTGGACCATTGGGATGGTAGCTGATAGAGAGCCTAGGAGGCTGAGGCACCCCCTGGCTGGGATGGATGCAGCATGGATCGCTCTCCTTACTTTCTGGGTCAGCAGAGGGACTTTCTCTGGAGGTAGTTCTATTGAATTTAACCGGGTGTCTAGTACAGCCCCCAGGAAAACCATCCTTTGAGAGGGCTGAGCGTTGCTCTTCCCCCAATTTATGAGCCAACCCAGCCCTTGGAGCGTGGAAACTAGTATCTCCCGGTGCTGGGTAAGGGATTCTAGGCTGTCTGAGAGGAGGAGGATATCGTCTAGGTAATGATGCACCCTGAGGCCTCTCTCTCTCAGGGAGGCTATTACCGGGAGAAGGACCTTGGTGAAGGTTCTTGGAGCCGTGGAGATCCCGAACGGGAGGCATCGGAACTGGAAGTGCCTCTGGTCTATGGAAAAACGGAGGAACCTTTGGAATAGGATGTGGATAGGGACGTGAAGGTAAGCGTCCTGTAGGTCCACGGACAGCATCCAATCTTCTCGATTTATGGCCTGGAGGATAGATTGGAGGCTTTCCATTTTGAATGGCTCCACCCGGATGGAGCGGTTGAGCCTCTTCAGGTCCAATACAGGGCGCAGGTCTCCTGACTTTTTCCTGACCAGGAATAGAGGGGAGTAGAACCCCCGACCCCTTAGGGAAAGGGGTACTTCTACTATTGCCTCCTTGAGGAGCAACTCCTGGACGTAGTCCATCAGTAGCACCCTTTTCTCCCGGGATGACGGGAGTTTGGTTGGGCAAAAGTGATCCCCTGGCGGCCGCCCTTTGAAGGACCACCTGTGCCCGAAACGGACGGTGGCCACCGTCCAGAGATCCCTGATGGCATCCGTCCAAGCCGGCAGGAACTTTAGGAGCCTGGCCCCCACTACCACCGGCTGGACGGACTCACCTTCAAAAGGACTTCTGGTCCACGGACGCAGAAGTCTTGGGCTTCTGAAACTTAGAGAAGGTCGCCTGGGGGTTCCTCCAGTTTCTCCTATATTCTCTGCCTGGCCTATAGGCCTTGGCGTCCCTATATTTATCAGGCAGGTTGCGCCTAAAGGGAGGAGGCCTCTGCTGCCTTGGTTTTCTGTCGGAGGGGATGAGCCCTGATTTGCCGCCGGTCACCTTCGATATGGCCGAGTCTAACTTGGCCCCAAAAAGGTTTTCACCGTCGAAGGGGATGCGGCACCAGTTTGACTTTGAGGCGGGATCTGCTGCCCAGGGTTTTAGCCAGAGGGCACGTCTGGCCATAACCGAGGCCAGCATGGCCCTGGATGAGGACCTTATGGCGTCTACCGAGGCTTCCGCCACGAAATCCCCTGCGAGGCTCAGCTCCTGTAGGGCCCTAACGATCTTGTCTTGGTCAGCGCCCTCTGTCACGAGTTTCTCTGTGGAGGCTGACCAACTGGATATGGCCTTGCCCACGGCGGCCAATGCCACAGCTGGCCTACATGCGCCTCCTGCAGCCAGGTAGGCCCTCTTAAGGTCGGTGTCTATCTTCCTATCCAAGACGTCCCGGAAGGTTACCGCGTCTTCAATAGGAAGTGTCACGTGGCGGGCTAGGCGCATAAGGGAAGCGTCCACCACCGGCGGGGTGACCAGGGGTTTTGCCTTCGGTTCCTTGAGCGGGTACAGTTTGGTGAGCCTGTTATTTAGGCCCGACTTTCTGTCCGGCTTCAGCCACTCCTCCCTAATCATGTCGTCCAGTTCCTCAATAAAGGGGAAGGCTTCCGGATCCCTTTTGAGATTGGGGAAATATTTTTTCAGTTTTTGAGGGGCTTCCTGGGGTTCCTCCCAGTTGATCGCCTCTTTGACCGACCTCACAAAGGGCTCGATGAGAGAAAAATCGAAGCCGGCTGAGGCCTCTAGCTCCTCCTCCTCTGACTGGGAATCCAGCTCTCTGTACGTACTCGGGGGAGTGGGAGAGGCGGTTCTCACGGACATATCTGTGTCCGGGGCGGTCTGCGTGGCTGAGGCCGCAGGTTCCCTAGGCTCCTGGACTTTTTCCCTGGTGGCCTCCTCGAAGCACCTGCGGCAGGCAAGCTTGTCCGGGAGAGCAACGGCCCGCATATCCAGCAGGCATTGGCGGCTGGCCGGGGGGGAGGGGCTGGTGAGCGACGTCTGCGTGGAGACCTTCTGCGGTGGGAGTGGCTGTGGGAGCAGGATCTGCTGCGACTCCTCCTGTGGCTTCTCCTATGGCCTGAGCGACTCCTTCTCCTGCTGCGACTCGAGTGGCTCCGTCTATGCCCCGAGCGGCTTCTTCCGCGTGAGGTCTCCCTGCGTCTGGACTTTGATGATGATCCTGCGGACCTGGCGGGGCTAACCGTTTAGGCAGCGTTAGTTGGTCCTGCACTCTTTTTCGATCTTCTCTACTTACCCATTGCCGTCCCTCTTACCTATCACGTTGAAGGTGATCTGCTGGGGCAGTGGTCTCCATAGGGATAGAGAAAAAGGCAGCCTAGCAACAATACAAAAATAGGCATAGTAAGAGGAAGGAAGGCAGAGGGAGCAGAGAGAAAAAGAAAGGGAAAAAGGGAGAGCAGTGTGCAGAGTGCACAGGGAAGGAGAGAGGGAGGAAGCAAAAGGCTAACTTACCTATTGAGGATGTGCTGGGATGTTCCTGGGATGATCTGTAGCTTGTTCTTGCTCCAAAACGCTCAGGGGAATGGAAAAGGGAATTTTGCACTTTTGAATTTGGCGCCGGGAGCGCCGTGCCGCTCGCGCATGCGCAGTAGCGCCGTACGGCCGCCGGCGCCATCTTGGAACCTGGAAAGGAGAAAACAGGATGCCCATAGTTCACAGTGCGCATGCGCGGAAGCGCCAGAACGCTCGGCGCTACTCGGTAGTGATACACAGAGGGCAGTGGGACTACAGGGCCCTGCAGACATGGAGAGAAGCGGCAATACACCATAATAAGAGCCTCAGCAGCACAGGCACAGCAGAGATGGGGGGAAAAAAAGACTGAAGACCACTGCAAGGTAAACAAAGCCTGTTTAAGGCTTAAAACTGTAGTAAGGATGGCCACATACCTTTAAGCCTCTCACCCACCAGATGCAGCCCGCCAGTGCAATGCCCACCAGATGCAGTCCACCAAATGCAGCCCACGTGTGCAATACCCATCAGATGCAGCCCACCAGTGCAATGCCCTCCAGATGCAGCCCACCAGTGCAATGCCCATCAGATGTAGCCCACCAGTGCAATGCCCACCTGTGAAATGCCCACCAGATGCAGCCCGCCAGTGCAATGCCCACCAGATGCAGTCCACCAAATGCAGCCCACCTGTCCATCGCCCACCAGTGCAATACCCATCAGATGCAGCCCACCAGATGCAGCCCACCAGATGCAGCCCACCAGTGCAATGCCCTCCAGATGCAGCCCACCAGTGCAATGCCCATCAGATGTAGCCCACCAGATGTAGCCCACCAGATGCAGCCCACCTGTGCAATGCCCTCCAGATGCAGCCCACCAGTGCAATGCCCACCTGTGCAATTCCCACCAGATGCAGCCCAGCAGCCCAAATTTGCAGTACCCACCAAATGCTACCTATCAGTGCAGTGCCCACCCCTTACCTGGATCATGATCTCAGGTGTTATGGAGCTTGGATTTCAATTGCCCGCCCGGGCGGCCGCTGTAAGGAAGTCCCGCCTCCTGTGACACACGTCACACTGATTCAATGCCCCATTGGATCAGTGTTCCGTCAATCAGAGAAGCCGGTGTAGGAGGCGGAACTTCCGTACAGCGCCGCCGAACAGCTCAGCCTCAGACAAGCTCCATGACACAGCGGGAGTCGGCAGATCGCCACTGCCCGCTGTATGCCACACATGGGGAGGAGGGAGGGGAGGACAGCATGGAAGCTTCGGTTTCCATGCGCAGGGCAGCCCGGTATCCCGGTAGCCCAGTCCGGCCCTGGCTGCGCTAATATACACAATATGTATGTTGATAATATTAGTGGTTAACCACTTCAATACAGGGCACTTAAACACCTTCCTGCCCAGACCAATTTTGAGCTTTCAGCGCTCTCACACTTTGAATGACAATTGCGCGGTCATGCAACACTGTACCCAAATGAAATTTTTATCATTTTTTCCCCACAAATAGAGCTTTCTTTTGGTGGTATTTGATCACCTCTGCGGTTTTTATTTTTTGCTAAACAAATAAAAAAAGACCGAAAATTTTGAAAAAATAATGTTTTCTTTTTGTTTCAGTTTCAAAACTTTGTAAATAAGTAAGTTTTCTCCTTCACTGATGGGCACTGATAGGTCTGCACTGATGGGCACTGATAAGGCGGCACCGATGGGCACCGATGAAGTGGCACTGAGGTGGCATTGATGGGCACTGATAGGCGGCACTGATAGGCGGCACTGATGGGCGACACGGGTGGGCACTGATGGGCGACATGGATGGGCACTGATGGGTGGCACAAATTGGCACTGATGGCTGGCACAGATTGGCACGGATAGGCGGCACTGATAGGCGGCACGGATGGGCACTGATAGGCGGCACGGATGGGCACTGATAGGCGGCACGGATGGGCACTGATAGGCGGTATGAATGGACACTGATAGGTGGCATGGATAGGCACTGATAGGCGGCATTGTTTTTTACTGATGGATGCCAATCAGTGCCAAACAATAATGCATGCCAATCAGTGATGCCCATTGTGGGCACTGATTGGCATCCATTGTGGGCACTGATTGGCATCCATTGGGGGCACTGTGTGTCATCCCTGGTGGTCTAGGGTGGCATACCTTTTGATGGGCATCCCTGGTGGTCTGGTGGCGTCCCTGGTGGTCCAGTGTGGGCATCCTCGGGGGGGCTGCGCTGACCGATCAGCACAGACCCCCCCCTTGTCAGAGGAGCAGCCGATCGGCTCTCCTCTACTCGCGTCTGACAGACGCGAGTGAGGAAAAGCCGATTACCGG
Organism: Lithobates sylvaticus; assembly: GCA_028564925.1. Taxonomy (NCBI): domain Eukaryota; kingdom Metazoa; phylum Chordata; class Amphibia; order Anura; family Ranidae; genus Lithobates; species Lithobates sylvaticus. The sequence continues at coordinate 258,416,816 of CM053029.1, read as the reverse complement.
CTTTTCCTATTTACACTGTGATCAGCCGTGATTGGACACGGCTGATCACGTGGTAAAGAGTCTCCGTCGGAGACTCTTTACCAAGATCGTAGTTGCGGGGTGTCAGACTGACACCCCGCAACAACGATCGCCGCGATGCGCGCCCCCGGGGGCGCGCAGCGGCTCAAAATCCTGAGGACGTCATATGACGTCCTGTCAGGATTTTACAACCACTTTGCCGACGTCATTTGACAATGGACGGGCGGCAAGTGGTTAAATAAACTAATATGCCATATACATATATGAATAGTCACAGTGGTTTGAAACCCAACCATTACATTACCAAAATATGAGTAACTTTAATGATATAGCACATTTTTTAGTTTAACTTTTTTTATTACTTTTATAAACAAGTTAGACAAATGACTGTACATGTTATACTGTAGCCCTGACAAAAAATGTATGGGACTTCAAAAATTCACAACCCCAAATTTTCACAGGAGCATTCTAAAGATGATTTTAGGCTCCCTGTTCTTTCCCTTGAAATATGGTTGAAAAAAAAATATGTTAGGGTTCAAAAAAATCACCCCCCCAAAATTTGGTGGCATGTTGGAAATGAGCTGAAACACACCCCTGCCACATTCCCCAAAATTTCCAAGAAATCTCCTTTTCCCTCATTTTCTCCTTCCCCATGGACAGGCAAAAGCTGATATCAGGGTCCATAAATGGTTCCTCCAATGCTAGTGGATGAAAACCTGTTCCTGCTTGGTCACGCCCCCTGTGGGGTCCTGCTCGCCTGCCACGCCCCCTGGGGGGTCCTGCCTGTTTGGACACGCCCCCTGGGGGGGTCCTGCTCGCCTGCCACGCCCCCTGGGGGTCCTGCTTGCTTGACCACACCCCCTGGGGGTCCTGCTCACCTGCCATGCCCCCTGGGGGGGTCCTGCTTGCCTGCCACTCCCCCTGGGGGGTCCTGCTTGCTTAGCCACGCCCCCTGGGGGGGTCCTGCTCGATTGACAGAATTTGGGGCCCTGTATCTCAGGGTCACTTGGTGTTAGGAACCCCATCTTTGCATATATTGTAATGTTAGTTTCACTGGGTTTTAATACCAAATTTGGAGTTCCTAGCACCAAGTGTCCCCGAGATATGGGGACCCAAAGTCGGGTTGGAAAATGTCAAGCACTTTTCTGCAGCAGAGAATGACATTTTCCCAACTGACTTTGGAGCCCTGTATCTCAGGGTCACTTGCTGCTAGGAACCCCACCTTTGCATATGTTGTAATGTTAGTTCCACTGGATTTTAATACCAAATTTGACTAATTTGGGGTTCCTAGCACCAAGTGTCCCCGAGATATGGGGACCCAAATTCGGGTTGGAAAATGTCAAGCACTTTGCAGCAGAAAATGACATTTTCAGAACCGACTTTGGGGCCTTGTATCTCGGGGTCACTTGGGGCTAAGAACCCCATCTTTGCATATGTTGTAATGTTAGTTCCACTGGGTTTTAATACCAAATTTGGAGTTCATAGGACCAAGTGTCCCCGAGATATGTGGACCCAAAGTCGGGTTGTAAAATGTCAAGCACTTTTCTGCAGCAGAGAATGACATTTTTCCGAACCGACTTTGGAGCCCTGTATCTCGGGGTCACTTGGTACTATGGATATGTGTTAGAAAGTTTTAAATGTTTATTGTGTGACTATTTGGAAAACAATAATCCTGAGACTGATTTTTAATCCCACTTATGAGCACTTTGTATTAACTTGTTATATCGTTTGTTTTAACTAACTCCACAGTAAAGTTTCAGGATGATTTAAGCATAACCAAATATGGTAGCATAAGATTGTACAGGAAACGCAGTATTTAGCAAAATAAAGGTATCAGCTTGTACCAGGCGTGCTAGCTGCGTTTCCTCAGCCAATAGGAAAATAGGGGCTGGGTTATGAAGGAATTAGGGAGAAAGAGAAATATTCCTTTGTATCACTCCTTGCAGAATTTTTGTGTGTAAGGATCATCCTAATGTGTTAACATATTAGAAATACATTTTTTACTTCTTAATACATCTCGAGTTGACTGATCACAAGCTGAGGATATTCCTAACATTTTTGGACCTTAGAACCGGAAAACAACTGGTTTATTACGGATTATGAGGCCCCGACTAAACTTTGATGAGTATTAGACAAAGGAACTCACTGAGAATTAAAAGTCCCCCCAATCAACGTTAGTGCTTAAACAGGGGCAGGGGCCTTATGACCCAAATACACTGTCTGTTTTCGAACTTGCGTGATCCAGTCCTCCTGGTGTTTGAGAGGTAAGATAATTTAAATTATTCTTAATTCTTTCTAAGAGTCTTTTCTTCTCTTTCTGTTTGATTCTGGTTTAAATGTGTTGTAATTGCCGACATTGGTATTGATCGTATAATATCTTGATAATCCAGTGTTCGTAGACAGAGACACTTGGGGACGTTGTCTAAGGTAAAAAATTACGTTGCCCGCTGTCCGGACAGACAAAAAAAAGATTTGAGGTATACCGAACGTCAGAGATTGATGGCCTGACGCTGTCGGAGGTTGATTGCCCGACGATTTAAGCGCTATTTAGTTAAGTGATCTAAAAAAGATTGCAAGGCTAATTTATTTTTCCTCTCTCTGTGTTTATTTTCTCCTTTCTCATGTTTAACTTTTCCGTTGATGTTGTAGCTCATTGAATAATTAGTATTGCAGACATATGTTTAAGTAATTTTTTTTTCCTCTGATTCTCCCTATAGTGAGGGGAGTGCTGATGTTTTTTTTTTTGGTATTCCTTTTGTTACCGTGAGCCAGGTTCACGATCCCAGTGTTTTATAGGTTAATGAGACCGGACGGGCGCTGATAATGGGGAATAGTTTCTGGGAAAAAAAGGTACCATGTTGCTTTATTATTTTAGCATGCCATGGTGTTAAAGGAAGTACATGGCAGAAAGTGTTGATATTCTAAGGCAGTAGAGATATGAAGGTGGATTGTACTGTCGAGTGAATAGAATGTTGTATTATTATTAAGTGGCTTGAGGAAAGTGGGAAAAGAAAATGCTGAGGATGTTTTGATTATTTTAAATGTGTCTAGTCCAGAGACACTATGTGACTGAGTGCTAATTTTACTGCCATAAGGAAACGAGGATTTGAATGGGCTTTGCTAAGAGAAGTGTGTAAAAATATTGAAGCTCAGAGAGCTTGATGTTTTTATAGCACAAAAATGATGGTCAAGAAGGTGTTTCTCGGAAACAAGAAAATTCAGATTGCCTGGCAGAGGTAACAGAAGAGAGGGTTCAGCATTAACCCTTTTAGCACACAGAGGTTAAGTTGTGCATCTGTTAAAACAGGACTTTCAGTCAGAAAGAACGTCTGAATAATAGTCTTAAAGTAAATATTTCTTTCATATGTTACTTTTAGAATTCACAGACTTTCAACTGTGAAGTGTTAATGATTCAATGCTGTTTATTTGGGTACATTTATAAAGTTAAAAAGGCTAAGTTCTGAATCAGAATATGTGTTTGAAAGAAAAAAAAAAGGGGGAGGTTCCGTTTTAGGACCCTGTGAATTTCATTTGGGACCAGAGAATAAAAGGAACAATACAAAAGGAGGGTTAAGTTTTCTTAAATTTTGCTTGACCTGTGTAGCCTATATAAACCCCCCCAGGCTGATACAGCCCATAATACCCTTTACTTAACCTGAAATGATAGACCACACCATGTTTTGGAGTAAATGGCCGACAACGGCCTTTTATTTAAACATAACTCCAATTTTAAATATATAAATAACATAAACACATAAACCATAATGATAATAAATTATCAACACATAACCCAACTGTAAACAATCAGTTACCCAAATTCGGGTTGGAAAATGTCAAGCACTTTGCAGCAGAAAATGACATTTTCAGAACCGACTTTGGGGCCTTGTATCTCGGGGTCACTTGGGGCTAAGAACCCCATCTTTGCATATGTTGTAATGTTAGTTCCACTGGGTTTTAATACCAAATTTGGAGTTCATAGGACCAAGTGTCCCCGAGATATGTGGACCCAAAGTCGGGTTGTAAAATGTCAAGCACTTTTCTGCAGCAGAGAATGACATTTTTCCGAACCGACTTTGGAGCCCTGTATCTCGGGGTCACTTGGTACTATGGATATGTGTTAGAAAGTTTTAAATGTTTATTGTGTGACTATTTAGAAAACAATAATCCTGAGACTGATTTTTAATCCCACTTATGAGCACTTTGTATTAACTTGTTATATCGTTTGTTTTAACTAACTCCACAGTAAAGTTTCAGGATGATTTAAGCATAACCAAATATGGTAGCATAAGATTGTACAGGAAACGCAGTATTTAGCAAAATAAAGGTATGAGCTTGTACCAGGCGTGCTAGCTGCGTTTCCTCAGCCAATAGGAAAATAGGGGCTGGGTTATGAAGGAATTAGGGAGAAAGAGAAATATTCCTTTGTATCACTCCTTGCAGAATTTTTGTGTGTAAGGATCATCCTAATGTGTTAACATATTAGAAATACATTTTTTACTTCTTAATACATCTCGAGTTGACTGATCACAAGCTGAGGATATTCCTAACATTTTTGGACCTTAGAACCGGAAAACAACTGGTTTATTACGGATTATGAGGCCCCGACTAAACTTTGGTGAGTATTAGACAAAGGAACTCACTGAGAATTAAAAGTCCCCCCAATCAACGTTAGTGCTTAAACAGGGGCAGGGGCCTTATGACCCAAATACACTGTCTGTTTTCGAACTTGTGTGATCCAGTCCTCCTGTGATCCAGTCCTCCATGTTTTGGAGTAAATGGCCGACAACGGCCTTTTATTTAAACATAACTCCAATTTTAAATATATAAATAACATAAACACATAAACCATAATGATAATAAATTATCAACACATAACCCAACTGTAAACAATCAGTTACCCTATTTGTTGGTCAGTGACGTAGCTAGTACCAAAAACGGCATATATATAAATCGCTGCATAAATATATATGAACACCAGGGGCACTGCGGGATTAACCGAACCAACTGGCCTCCACTTGTACCGCCCGGAGACAACCCTTACCCGCAGTGCAACAAGAGTAATCACCAAAATAAATTTGGTGTACTACCGGAGGGGCCATCTACTGATGAGCCTCCCACAAAACCGGAGGGGCCATCTACAGATGAGCCCCCCACACACCGGAGGGGCCATCTAATGATGAGCCCCCCACACACTTACCAACTACGTCACTGCTGCCGTCACTGACCAACAAACCAAGACACCGCCACCCCTTGTCTACATTCCGTCCACTGTTTCCAAACCTGAAACGATAACAAAAACATTAACACCTCCAACATTATCGCCTTAAATTAAGGGAGGGTGGGTGGGAAAATTCCTGCCTCCTCGTGTCTTTCTTCCTCCTGACTGACCCCTTCCGGCCACGCCCCATATTTATAATGCCTCGCCCCCCTGCCGCTATTGGCCGGCCTGCCTCGGCCACACCCCCCATAACTACTCTCTGTGTGTGATAGACACACAGTCAAGCCCGGCCCTCCTCTACCATTCCCATGCTGTACATTTTCGATCCGGCCCTCTCTTGACCTGTGTAGCCTATATAAACCCCCCAGGCTGATACAGCCCATAATACCCTTTACTTAACCTGAAATGATAGACCACACCATGTTTTGGAGTAAATGGCCGACAACGGCCTTTTATTTAAACATAACTCCAATTTTAAATATATAAATAACATAAACACATAAACCATAATGATAATAAATTATCAACACATAACCCAACTGTAAACAATCAGTTACCCTATTTGTTGGTCAGTGACGTAGCTAGTACCAAAAACGGCATATATATAAATCGCTGCATAAATATATATGAACACCAGGGGCACTGCGGGATTAACCGAACCAACTGGCCTCCACTTGTACCGCCCGGAGACAACCCTTACCCGCAGTGCAACAAGAGTAATCACCAAAATAAATTTGGTGTACTACCGGAGGGGCCATCTACTGATGAGCCCCCCACAAAACCGGAGGGGCCATCTACAGATGAGCCCCCCACACACCGGAGGGGCCATCTAATGATGAGCCCCCCACACACTTACCAACTATGTCACTGCTGCCGTCACTGACCAACAAACCAAGACACCGCCATAGCCTGAAAGGGTGACACCTTACCCTTGATGGCACCTCCAAACCCGCAGGGCCGACTGTATCCCTTCCTGTAAACCTAACGACCACAGGTCGATGCCCACGTCCGTCAGGTGTACCCCGTCTCTCCTCAGGTAGAGACCCACATTCATCTCCAGTTCCCTGTGACGGATAACTAACCCCCCTTGCCAAGCCAAGAATCTCCCCACGACTTTGTTCACCCTGATCCTTGCCTTGTTGATCCTAAACACGGACCGAGCCATCCGCCATGATGTTCTGGCCACCATGTCGGACCATATCAGTATCGTGTTCGGGAAATTAACCTTCAGATAGATTAGATCATTCTTTATATCTGAAATCAGGTCCCTGACCGTTCGGACCCCCAGGTCGTTGCCGCCTGCATGTATTACCAGGACTGCAGGCGGCCCATGTAACCATGCGAAGCGCTCAACTTCTGGGACCCCCCTGCCCCACAACATGCCTGGTCTACCCAGCCACCTTATGTCCGCTTCCCGTCTAGAGATCCCCAGCTGCCGCCCACCTGGTCTCGCGTCCCCTCTCCGAGCGCCCCAACACACGTATGAGTGTCCTATTATCCAGACAAGGCGGGGTAGCACTGCATCTGAAATGACAAACATAGTGTAAAAGGTCGCCCCTCCCCTTAATACCCACATGAAAACCAGGTACATCATACAATTTCCCAAAGTTCAACTATCTTATATCTCTATTTTGCCTTTTTTTTTTTTTTTATTATTCCCAAGCCAACTGCGGCCTAATGTAGGTTCAGAATCTCTGCGATTCCCATCTTCCCATCCTTCGCACATCCGCCTCATCCAGCCCACACCTGGCGGCCTTAGTAGCTGCCCCGATGTGGAAGGAGTGTGAGGCGTAGGCGGAACTCTCCATCCCCATCCTTTGTAAACATTTTCTAAGCACCGCAACAAACTGGAACCTTGACAAATTGGATCCATCTTCGTGCACCAGAAAATGGGTCCCCCAACCTGGCCTTAGCCGCATAAAATTCTTAACCACCCGCACCGGACACATTGAACAACCCTCCACCGCGTACAATGCCACTTGAACCCCCACCCCTTTCTGGTCTGTTTTTGACCTCTGCAAACGTACTGACACCCTGTCCTCCCAGACCACCACATCCTCCCGCAATAGCCCACCAGCCCTCTGTTTTGAGGGGCTCACCAACTCCCCGATGCGAAATGCTCCAAAAAACGCCAACGAAAAAACGGCTAAAAACGCTCATATTCGTCCTTACAGACCGACCCCAGTTGCTCCTCTAACCCCAACAGGTTCGCAAAAGTGATAGGCCGCCTGCTATCCCTCGTCTTGCGTTCCCTCTTGTATCCTTTTATGGCCTGCTTCACTCAAAATTCCTTCGTCCAGTCCACCCTCCCTTGTAACTTAAACAAAAAAGCCAGTCCTGACATCTTCCTCTCAATGAATGACACTGACTGACCCTTCTCCATGTGTCTGGATACAAAGCACAACACCCTTCTGACCCATACTCACCCACACCTGTTTCCTTCAGAAACTCACCCCATTCGCTCCACACCTTCCGGTATGCTGCCCACGTCGCCACACTTACCGATCTCTGTATCCATCTGGCGGCTACCCTAGTGCCAACTCCCACATCCAGCCCGAGCAGGGGACGCCCACTGTCTGAGCTTCTGGCGCCAGTTCCCTGAACTTGTCCCACTGGAACCGAGACAAAGAATCAGCCAATGTGTTTTCCACCCCCGGAATGTGAACTGCGTATAGCAAAACATTCAACTTCAAGCAACGTAACACTAAGGCCGCGTACACACGAAGGGACTATCCCGCGGGATTATCCTCTGGACTGAAGTCCAGCAGATAATCCCCTCGTGTGTGGGCGCCGGCGGACTTTTTGGCGCCAAAGTCCGGCGGACCAAAGTTTTAAGTTTGGTTTTAAAATTATCCGCTGGACTTGGCAGTCCGGCGGACAATCCCGCCGTTAGTAGGCAAGTCCGCGGGACTTTTGAAAATGAACGGACTTGCCACTCATCGGCAAGTCCGTTCATTTAGCACGTGACTTCAGGTTACGTAGCTAGCGTAGGCAGTAAATGCCGCCGCGCTAGCTCCGTAAGCTGGCATGGATTTAAAGGGACTCCCCACGCCGAAAAACGGCGTGGGGGTTCCCCCCAAATCCATGTCAGACCCTTATCCGAGCACGCAGCCTGGCAGGCCAGGAAAGGGGTGGGGACGAACGAGCGCCCCCCCCTCCTGAGCCGTACCAGGCCGCGTGCCCTCAACATGGGGGGTGCCCTGGGGAAAGGGGGGCCGTGCGGCCCCCCCCACCCCAAAGCACCTTGTCCCCATGTTGATGAGGACAAGGGCCTCTTCCCGACAACCCTGGCCGTTGGTTGTCGGGGTCTGCGGGCGGGGGCTTATTGGAATCTGAGAGCCCCCTTTTATAAGGGGGCACTCAGATCCCGGCCCCCCACCCTATGTGAATGAGTATGGGGTACGATGTACCCCTACCCATTCACCTAAGGTGCAAAATGTAAAGTAAAAAAACACCCACACTTTTGAAAAAATTGTTTATTGCACTGCTCCGGGGGTCTTCTTCCGTCTTGAGGGTCTTCTCGCCAGACTCCCCCGCCATTTACCAAGCTCTTTTACCGAGCGGGGAAGTCCGGCTACCTTCTTTGTCGTCGCCGCCGTCGTCGTCTGGGGGGTCTCGATCCGCCTTCGGGGGTCTTCCGGGGGTCTCTTCTGTTTTTGCGGCGGTCGTCGTCTTCCGCGCCGCCGGCGCCTTCTTCTTCTTCTTGTTCTTGTTCTTCTTCTTTCTTCCGATGTTGACCCGATGCTCTCTCTGCCCGGAATGCCAGATCCGCGCTGCGCTGGGACTTATATAGGGACATGGGGACAGGGTCACATGCTCATGTCACATGGTGACCCCGCCCCCTTGCGATGTCACAGTCCCAGCATCCTCCGGGACTGTGACAACACAAGGGGGCGGGGTCACCATGTGACATGAGCATGTGACCCTGTCCCCATGTCCCTATATAAGTCCCAGCACAGCGCGGCTCTGCCATTCCGGGCAGAGAGAGCGACGGGTCAACATCGGAAGAAGAAGAAGAACAAGAAGAAGGACAAGAAGAAGAAGAAGGCGCCGGCGGCGCGGAAGACGACGACCGCCGCAAGAACAGAAGAGACCCCCGGAAGACCCCGGAAGACCCCCGAAGGCGTATCGAGACCCCCAGACGACGGCGGCGACGACGAAGAAGGTAGCCGGACTTCCCCGCTCGGTAAAAGAGCTTGGTAAATGGCGGGGGAGTCCGGCGAGAAGACCCCCAAGACGGAAGAAGACCCCCGGAGCAGTGCAATAAACTATTTTTTCAAAAGTGTGGGTGTTTTTTTACTTTACATTTTACACCTTAGGTGAATGGGTAGGGGTATATCGTACCCCATACTCATTCACATAGGGTGGGGGGCCGGGATCTGAGTGCCCCCTTATAAAAGGGGGCTCTCAGATTCCGATAAGCCCCCGCCCGCAGACCCCGACAACCAACGGCCAGGGTTGTCGGGAAGAGGCCCTTGTCCTCATCAACATGGGGACAAGGTGCTTTGGGGTGGGGGGGCCGCACGGCCCCCCTTTCCCCAGGACACCCCCCATGTTGAGGGCACGCGGCCTGGTACGGCTCAGGAGGGGGGGCGCTCGTTCGTCCCCACCCCTTTCCTGGCCTGCCAGGCTGCGTGCTCGGATAAGGGTCTGACATGGATTTGGGGGAAACCCCCACGCCGTTTTTCGGCGTAGGGAATCCCTTTAAATCCATGCCAGCTTACGGAGCTAGCGCGGTGGCATTTACTGCCTACGCTAGCTACGTAACCTGAAGTTACGTTCTAAATGAACGGACTGCTCCGTGTGTGGGCAAGTCCGTTCATTTTCAAAAGTCCCGCGGACTTTGTCCAGCGGATTGTCCGCCGGAGAAGTCCGCGCGTGTGTGGGGAAGTCACACGCTCGGAAGTCCGGCTGTGTGTGGGGAAGTCCCGCCGGACTAGGTCCGGCGGACTAAGTCTGAACGTGTGTACGGGGCATAACTGTCGCATAAGCCTAATAACCGGTCGTGAAGATCCCGACATGTTATTAATGATCTGCACCACCCCCATGTTGTCGCAATTCAAACGTAGTTTTAAATTCCGGCAAGACTCACCCCACAATTCCAGCGCTAGCACTACCGGAAAAAGTTCCAACAGTACTAAATTCCGCAGAAAACCCGCTTCCACCCATGTCTTGGGCCAGGGTTCCGCACTCCAGCTGCCCTGAAAATACGCCCCGTACCCTGTAGATCCAGCGGCATCTGTTACCAACTCCACGTCGAAGTTGCTCACAGGGCCCGACATCCAAACTGACCTACCATTGAAATCCATCAAAAACTGATACCATACCTGCAGGTCCTCCCTATGCTCCTTCCCGAGCCGAATGTAATGAGTGGGGGCCTTCACCCACGCCGTTGCAGCTGACATCCGGCGACAAAATATCCTCCCCATGGGAATGATCCTGCAAGCAAAGTTCAGTTTTCCCAGCAGGGATTGCAACGTACGCAGTTGCACTTTCCTCCGCCCGTGTATTTCCCTGATCTCCTTTTCAAATCCCTGAGCTTCTCTTCCGGTAACCTGCATTCCATAGCCATGGAATCAATCACTATCCCCAAGAAGCTCAGTTCTGTCCGTGGGCCTTCCGTTTTATCAGCTGCCAAAGGCACCCGAAACCTCTCCGCAATGTGCTGCAACGTGGACAAAAGTATCGCACACACATTGGAAGACGGAGGACCCACGCAGAGAAAATCATCCAGATAATGGATGACGGATTCAATGCCAGTGACGTCCCGCACGACCCATTCTAAAAAGGAGCTGAAAGCCTCAAACACGGCACATGATATCGAGCAGCCCATGGGCAAACATCTATCCACATAAAACTTTTCCTGCCAATGACAACCCAGCAACCTAAAACTATCGGGATGCACTGGCAATAGCCGAAACGCTGATTCAACGTCCGACTTTGCCATCAATGCCCCTTTTCCATACTTCCTCACCCACCGGACTGCTGCATCAAAGGACGTGTATGAAACCGTACAGGCTTCTGGATCAATAAAATCATTTACCGAACCCCCTTTGGGAAACGATAAGTGATGGATCAACCAAAACTTGTTCGGTTCCTTTTTGGGTACCACCCCCAGTGGGGACACCACTAGATCGGCTAACGGTTTCGTCTCAAACGGCCCCGCCATGCGACCCAAAGACACCTCTTTTGCTAGTTTTTCTGATACCACCTCTGGGTGTTGAAGTGCTGATCTTAAATTATTGGCCATAGGGGGAATAATCTGCAGCGCGCAAGGAATTTGAAACCCGTACTTAAACCCATCCCCAATTAACACTGCCATCGCCCTATCCGGGTACCTATTTAGAAAAGGCTGCATCCTTTCCCCCCTCACTGGCGTCGTCCCTCTTATTTGCAGCACCTCCGGCACGTTTTCCTTTTTTGAAGCACCTGGCGTAAGTATGCGCTCCCCCGCACCCTGAACACTCGTGTTTAAATTTACAGGTGTTTCCAAATTTACATGAACCCTCATTGAATTGCCAGCACACTCCCCTCTTTTTTCCGGCCAGCGATCCCGAGGAGTTACTACCTCCGGCCCCCCCATGAAATGGCTGTGCTGGTGTTTTTGCTGACGCCATCAACCGCATCCAAAGACTAATGTCTTTGTGATCCCAACGCAGCGCGGGACGAACTGCCCTGCGTTGTCAGAACTGTTCGTCATACCGGAGCCACGCCGTGCCTCCATAAACCCTATAGGCCTCCCCTATGGCATCCATGTAGCAAAACAACGCCGAACAATGTTCGGGGTTCTTTTCGCCGATCACCCCCGCCAATATGGCAAATGCCTGTAGCCAATTGGAAAATGTCCTGGGAATCAAGCGGTATCTTCGCTTTTCCTCGTCCTCTTTCTTAGTATCGTCAGGTTTTACCCTGTCTAAATTAAATTTTTCCAAGGGCAACAAGAAGAAAATCTCCACGTATTCGCCCTTCCAGATCTTTTCCCTTGTCTCCTGCTTCAGGTGAGCCCCCAGGGGTCCCTCAAAGCAGACATACACCTCTCCTCTTGCCGTGTCCGCCAGGCGCACAATGTCCGCCCTCGCCGCGGACTCTGTTGGCTTTTCCGAATTACTCACCTTTTCCAACGGCTCCGCCGCCCCCGCGGCCTTCGTGCCTTCCATGGCTGACGTACCCACCCCACCTACCACTTCCCCAGCCTCCGCAATTAACCTCCCCGGGGCTGGGTGTCCCCGTTCCAATCGTCCCACCAAAGCCCGCAGGCCCTCCAGCAATTCTTGTATCTCCCCGGACCCACTAACGGTCTCACTCCTGGCCCGCGGTTGGTCTACAACTGCCAACGACTGGGCTGGAGGCGTAGCCCTCCCCCTCCCCCAGACATCACACCCAATAAATTTTGCAAAGCAGAAGAAAATGCCAGGTTATCAGAAGACTTACCAGGCTGCCTGGGCGCTCCACTTACAGCCGAAGCAACGGACTCTACCGGTGACTGCGGTCGACTGGGTTCCACCCAGTTCACCCTCTGACCTGCTCATGTCCTCCTGTGGTGCAATAAACGGCAATCCCCCTGGGGAGGGACTCCTGGATGGTGTAAGCCTCTGTGCCCCAGCATTGATGTCTGATGCCATCCCCCCCTCCCCCTGCCCTCCCCGCCCCGGATCCCTGCAGTTGGGCCGGTCCTGGCACCACTCCTGCCCCGTGACTCCCTTCTCAATCCGCCAGGTGGCGTCCGCCTACCCGCTGTGAGGCCTGCCCCGCTGCCCGCCGGTCCAGCTGCAGCCGTTGCCCCCCTATTCCTTCTGCCCCCCCCCCTCGGCTCATTCAGAGCTGCTGGGGGTGTCCGTCCTGCGGCCCTCCTGGATACCTGCTCTTCTTGCCTGGCTGCCCCACTCCTGCTGGCATTCCTGCGACCCCTCGGCTCGTTCAGAGCTGCTGGGGGGGGGGGCACCAGCGCTGATGCTCCAGCCAATCCATCCCGGCTCCTGTCCCTGGACAATGGCGTGGGTGTAGCTTGCCTGCCGTCCCTTCCCCCCCCCGCTCATCCCGAGCAGCCGGGGGTGCGATGTCCCATCTGTCTCTGCCCAGTCTGTATGGGGATGCGGCGCTGGACGTGCCCGTGGCCCCCCTTCCTGCCTGGAGTCCCCGCTGTGAGGTCCGCCTCTGGCCCCCTGTCTGTTCTGTCTGCACCCTCTTGGCTGGGGGGGGGGGGGGGGGAATGATCTCCCCTTGGGCTCCTGGTGACTCTGGATGTCCCTGCAATCTGCCCCGGAGAGTACCTTCTGGGCGGCTTTGAAATCCTGCCGCGTGACCTGGGCTCCATGGCGTCCGTGCTCCGCTCCTCCACCGCTCGCACAGCGGTTCCCTCACTGCTTCCTCCGGCTTCCTCCTCCCCTCTGCTGTCCATAGGCCGGCTGCTGCTCCCGTCCAGTGCCTCAGCTACTTGGGATTGTAGCCAGGCCGGTCCCATCGCCGCTGCCGCCGCTCTCATGAGCGCCACAAGGTCGGCCGCCATCTTGGATGTCCAAAAAACGATGAGAAGAGTAAAATTCCTGCCTCCTCGTGTCTTTCTTCCTCCTGACTGACCCCTTCCGGCCACGCCCCATATTTATAATGCCTCGCCCCCCTGCCGCTATTGGCCGGCCTGCCTCGGCCACACCCCCCAGAATTACTCTCTGTGTGTGATAGACACACAGTCATGCCCGGCCCTCCTCTACCATTCCCATTCTGTACATTTTCGATCCGGCCCTCTCTAAAATATTGGGGTCTGAGGAAAAATATATGTGTGTATGTGTGTATGCATATATGTATATACATTGAATCTATATGTCAAAAAATGAAAATGCTAGGAAACATTTTATGTCTGCATAGTTGATGGACTTATATTTGAACAAATGAAAGAATATTGTTAATAACAACTCCAAGGTAAGGAAGGCGTTTGGTAGTTTGACTTGTGATTCTGTGCTCACTCATGTTAGGTAAAGAGTATCCACGTTCCCCAGCTCCAATTCAAGTGCAGACATGACAGCCCTCTCCTTCTACACAACTGAAGAATGAGGCGAGTTCCTTTTTATGGGGTGGGTGTCAGAACACATGAATGAGTACAAAATTGAATCTTTGGAGGTATTTTAGAGTTTAGAACATTAAATTAAGGAAAAAAAAATGTAGACTACACAGTTCTTAGAGACAAAGAAACAAATTATGTCCTTCCTGGGTATGACAAACCTTTTGAACAAACAGTAGACTAAAGGGAAGGACACATGACATCAGTACTTACAGTCATATGGTGGGCACTAGAGGTCGATTGTTTACTACTTTATACAATTAGACAGTGTAACTGGAGCACTTCCACCCTGTGTACAGGCAGTGGTAGCTGCAGCTGAAGCAGTTAAGGCCTCAGCATCTATAATGCTATATCACCCGCTGACACTTAAGGTGCCGAAGGCAGTGTCGGTTATCCTTTTACAACAAAAGATATCACATTTGAGCCCAGCACGGCACCTTTCCTATATGACAATACTCTTGACACAACCTCACTTAACAATACAGAGTTGTACTACTTTAAACCCATCCACACTACTACCACTCCCTACTGATGGTCATAAACACGACTGTACTGCTGCCATCGCTGAAAAGGTACTGCCACAAAGTGATTTGAAAGATGTACCGTTGTCTAACCCTGACATGATACTTTTTGTTGATGGTTCTAGCAGGAAAAATCCGGGTGGCACAAATGCAACTGGATATGCAGTAGTGACACAGGATGACATTTTGGAAGCTAGGCCACTACCAAAACATTATTCAGCACAAGTAGCAGAACTTGTAGCACTGACAAGAGCATGCATACTATCAGAAGGAAAATCCATAACCATATACACTGACAGTCAATATGCCTTTTCAACAGTACATGTTTTTGCACAACAATGGAAAAATAGGGGGATGGTCACCTCCAGTGGTAAACCAATTGCACACACGGACTTCATTTTAGAACTCCTAGATGCAATACAGTTACCAAAAGAGCTTGCAATCTGCAAATGTCAAGCACACACAAAATATACGGACCCCATCTCAAAGGGAAACAAAAGGGTAGATGAAGCGGCCAAAGTATCGGCACAAGAATCACATCAAATAATGACAGAACGGGAAATCATAGAGATAGATCATACAGTCCTTACTGATATGCAGCAGAATGCACCCCAACAAAGGGTTGAATAATAATAATAATAAATAATATTTACACATCACCTGAAGGGAAACCGGTATCGCCAAAGTCCTTATTTAGGTATGCAGCAGTATTGACACATGGAGTAACACGTGTCAAACAGGGGGATGACTGAGATGTTAAATAAAGTATGTACAGCCTATGGCTTCACAAACTACTCAAAAACTTTTTGCTCTCAATGTATTATATGTGCAAGACACATCGCTCAGGGAGGCATAAGACCACGGAAAGGGAAGTTCCCCACACTGTAATATCCATTCCAACACATTTTCATGGATTTTATTAAATTAGACAAATGTGAAAGGAAGAAATATTGTTTGGTAATTATGGGCACCCTGACCAAATGGGCGGAGATATTCTCGACAGGAAGTGCAGATGCGCAGACAGTGATAATGGACCCCATTTTGTAAATAAATCTATACAACATTTGACAGAAGTGATGGGAACTCAAGTGAAATACCATTGTGCCTATCATCCCCAATCAGCTGGATTGGTGGAAAGACATAATGACATTCTAAAAAGCAAACTGAGAAAAGCTATGGGAAGAAACAGGTAAAAATTGGATGTACTGCCTACTAGTAGCAGTGACCAGTATGTATATCACACCCACAAAAGAAGGTTTAAGCCCATTTGAAATGATACATGGAAGGCCATATAATATACCCTTATATCAAAATGAAACACCTATTGAGCAGTCTGAGCACACACTAGCAGAATACATGTCTAGGTTGTTAAGACAAAGACGTACTAACGATTTTGGTTTTGTCCTAAAGGTCCAATTTAAAAAGATGAAAAGGTGTATGTGGGAGATTAGGTCCTGGTAAAAGTAATAAAGAAAAAAACATTGGCACTCACCTAAGTGGGAGGGACCATATCAAGTTCTTCTCACTACTCCCACGACTATAAGGATAGCAAAAAGGTCTACCTGGATTCACCAGTCCCATTGTAAAAAGGTTTTACAGGCAGAGTAGGGCCAGTTGGCTGCAAGAGATCCAGAAAATCTGGCTACAAAGGGAGGTCTCGCACAAGACGGGCTTGTCTCAAACCGGTGAAGTCTCCCCTACCCTATCCGCTGGAAACTCTGTAGCTGGTTAGAATTAAAGGGACAGTAATTATCCTTGGGTTACTGGTGACTCTAGGAAAGACATCCATAAGAGGGGGTAGACGGTATGGAAGAGTAGAGGAACCTTTAAATTGGGAAAGAACAGGAAAAGCATTGAATGTAACCTTTATAGAAGGAATAACTAGCACTATACTGGTAGACTTCTGTCAGATTGCAGATTGTGGGGATACAACTGGGGCTAGAGGACTTCTATGGGCAGATAAATATATTTGCTGGCTCTGGGATAGGGCAGGATGTCAAGCATGGAATCAGGCCCTGTGGACCACAGCACATCAAGATTGGGGGTATAATCAACCAGGGGCTAAAAAGAGTGGAATAAAGGGAAGACTCATAATTACAAAAGCGGCTAACTCCCCCTGCACAAATAGTAAGAACTGTAATCAACTATTAATAACATTAAAGGAGCCGAGGAAGGAAGATCAGCGGTTGTATTCTATGGGAGCATGGGTGTCAGGAACTGATCCCTCAGGCAAATTTTTGCTCGAGGTATTACCACCCAATAAAACCAGACAACAGGAAAAGGTAGACCCAGAAGGGAAAGAAGAAGGCCATACTAAAATAGAAGTTCTGAGTGAAACCATAAGATTTACTAACCTAACAATAGAAGATGCCATAGCTTTGGAGATGGGTTATCAAGAAAACAATGAGTGGTTAGAATGGTTGAGGTACACGGTTAAAACTCTAAAAAAAGAAAACTGTTTAGTTTGTGCCGGAGCCAGACCACATTTAGCAACAGTTCCTTTTCCTCTAGATCACAATGCAGATCCAAAAGGTTTAAAATGTATGTTGCAATTATATAATAAGAGCTATAAACCTGAAACAAATTCTACTTGTCACACATTGAGTTTGTTGTTTCCCCCAGTACAGAGACCTCAGATACCTCCGGCGGTTACTGCATATCCGGGCAATTTTACTTGTTTTGCACTCCCAGGGAACCGTAGCGGGGTAGATCTTGGGTCATTACCTGATGACTACAGCGTGGAGAGGATTAACATAGACAACGGTGACTGGGTTGAACATGACATTCAGAGAGCTGACATCTGGTGGATGTGTGGGGATAAGAAACTGCGAGCTAGGCTACCTGCCAATGCCCAAGGGGATTGTGCTATGGTCCAGCTGGCTATGCCCCTGAGGACCCTGTCAGAACACCCGTGGACTAAGAGTCACCGACGGTATCGGAGGGACACCTCTCCCATGGGGTCATTTGACTCTCAGATCTACATAGATGAGATTGGGGTTCCTCGCAGGGTGCCGGATGGGTTTAAGGCCAGGAATCAGGTGACAGCTGGGTTTGAGTCTCTTTTCTGGTGGGTGACTATAAAAAAAATATGTTGACTGGATTAAATATATATATTATAACCAACAACGATTTGTAAATTATACTAGGGATGCTGTGAAGGGCCTAGCTGAACAGTTGGCCCCCACATCTCTAATAGCATGGCAGAACCGAATGGCTTTAGATATGGTCCTAGCTGAAAGAGGAGGGGTATGCAAAATGTTTGGTAGTATGTGTTGCACCTTTATCTCTAACAATACAGCTCCTGGAGGGACCGTGACCAGAGCCTTGGAAGGACTGAGTGCTCCATCTTATGAATTAGCGGAAAACTCAGGTATTACTGATCCATTCACAAACTGGCTTGAAGGATGGTTCGGTAAATGGACTGGACTTATCACATCATGTTTGATTTCAATCGCTGTGGCTTTGGCTGTTTTGGTCACTTGTGGATGCTGCTGCATTCCCTGTATTCGAGGACTTTCACAAAAACTGATTGAAACTGCCGTCTCAAGAACGATGTATCAAACCCTTCCTACCTCTGAGGAGACCTATGTGGACATTGAAGCTCAACTTAATGACATACAGTCTGAAAGTGTATAACACAGGGACTATTATTGAAATGTGTTGAGATAAAATAGTCACACAAAGAGGAGGGAATGTTAGAAAAGTTTTAAATGTTTATTGTGTGACTATTTGGAAAACAATAATCCTGAGACTGATTTTTAATCCCACTTATGAGCACGTTGTATTAACTTGTTATATCGTTTGTTTTAACTAACTCCACAGTAAAGTTTCAGGATGATTTAAGCATAACCAAATATGGTAGCATTGTACAGGAAAGGCAGTATTTAGCAAAATAAAGGTATCAGCTTGTACCAGGCGCGCTAGCTGTGTTTCCTCAGCCAATAGGAAAATAGGGGCTGGGTTATGAAGGAATTAGGGAGAAAGAGATACATTCCTTTGTATCACTCCTTGCAGAATTTTTGTGTGTAAGGATCATCCTAATGTGTTAACATATTAGAAATACATTTTTTACTTCTTAATACATCTCAAGTTGACTGATCACAAGCTGAGGATATTCCTAACAATATGTTGTAGAGCTAAGTCCACTGGGTTGGCATACCAAATTTGGGGTTCCTAGCACCAAGTGGCCCCGGGATACAGGGCCCCAAAGTCGGGTCGGAAAACGTCATTTTCTGCTGCAGAAAAGTGCTTGACTCAAGTATAAGGAGGGGAGCATTTTCAGCACAAAAACTAGGCTTATACTCGAGTATATACAGTACTTCAAAATAAATTAATAAATACATAAAACATGGGATCCCATGGATGAGGTAGTTGTGCAGTGCAAGGGTGCTTTCCATGTCACGCAATCTCATTGGAGAAAACGGTTTTGCCATTGCGAACAAGATTTTGGAAATACCAGAACAATGTTTACTCCAATGGTAGAACCCTTTAAAACAGAACAAGTGTTCTGCTATGCAATCGTTTGAAGCAATGCATCAATGATATTTAAAAAAAATCTGGCCTTTGATGAACATAAGTATATATTTACGAGTACTTAGCAATAAATAAAACATGGGATCCCATGGATGAGGTAGCTGTGCCGTGCAAGTGTGCTTTACAGGTCAGGCGATCTCATTGAAGAAACCAGTTCATGCAAAGCTATGTATCAATGGAATTTCAACGATCTGTGATTTGATGGAAAATACATTGTATGTATATATATTTATATATATATATACACACACACACATTGTATAGATATAAATACAGTAGGGTGAGTGTTTGTTAGGTAAAGGGGGCCAAAGCTGAAATAGGCTGTGATGTAAAGGAGGGCCAGGGGTGTTGGGGGCTATGATGTGAAGGAAGGTTGGAGGACAGCAAGGTTGCAGGGGAAATTGTGAAATTAAGTGGGGATCGTGACATCCAGGGGGCTGGTACCCACCTGCGATCCCATACCTCAGTTGTGGCACAGAGAGTGCACTCCATGTCCAGGATGGCAATTACCAAAGCGCTTTAGGAACTTAAGAGTAAACAGTAGATTTAAAATACAATTCAATACAGGAGGCATGAGAGGGCCCTGCTCGTTAGAGCTTACAATCTCTAAAACAGATAAAGTTTTTTGGTTTTGGTTTTTTTTTTATTCTTTTTTTTTATTATTAACTTACTATGTTTTCCAGATCAGCGCCTAAGGAAGCTTACCACATGAATTTTACAATCAAAATTACACAGAGGCCAGAAAATCTTAAATGTAAAAATACAAGATCAGAAAACATCAAGATGGAAGAAACATTTGGTTGTAGATGAGGTAAAAAAGTGTTTTTTTCTTTACCTCCAGGGGGAGGAGCCACGACTTGAGTCACACAATTATAGTAAGTAAATAGGATTAAAAAGTACTCTGTATTAGCATGTGTATTTCTCTCTTATTGCCTTTCAGTGTCTTTAAAAAGAAAATAAATCTGCATTTTTTTGCGGAAGCATGTGTACCGTGACATTCAGCTTGGCATTCTTCAAACATGCTGCATAGGATGCTCTTGGGGTTTGTTGTTATATTTCTAATTTTCGCACATGCGGATCCCTCTGTGTTTTGTATAGTTAGATCCCATTAAAGTTGATTCCTTAAAAAATAAATAGAGAGTAAACAGTTGAATGCAAGTTCAAAGATGCCTTACCAATTTGTCAATACGAATTCTTGGGAGCAACGTCCCCTATAGCCGGCATCACTAAATGATGGACCCAGTCACTGTCCTATTTACATACTCGCAGGGTGATCGTGCGGATGCAAATATGGTTGAAACAGTGCCACATCCCAAAATGAGTAGTAAAATCTTTTCTTTTTTTTTTAAACCTTATGGACTTATAGGCACCAAAATACAGAGATATCTTTTAAAAAAACAAATAAAGTCTATATTTTATTACAAATTTAGTAAAACATAAAATAGTGCTACTTAAAAGTCTCACACAATAGCATACTGCCAAAACTAAAGCATAAAGATCATCAAAACCGCAATCGGAGAGCCATCGTAAACCATAATTGATGTGCCAGGGATTTGCCAAGGGTCCTACCTGCATTCTGGCAAAAAATCAATAAAAACATTTTGAAAGTGGCGATCTCTCGATTGAGGGGGACGTGAGGAGGGAGAAGAGACAAACTGAAAGAAAAGAATGGATGACGTGGCTTTTCGGCAAAAGGACAGATCGGAACAAAGAAAAAAAATAAACCAGCAGAGAGATCACAGGTAACAACTAGACCCGCAGGCAGTACAGAAGTTGCAACGCTTAACCGGCAAGGGAACGAAGAAGAAAGACCCCACCAATGCAGATAACCGGTTGAGGTCAGAGCATAGCACTTAAGGTCAAACCCCAGTGCTGAAGCCATGCAGAAAACACATGGGGATTGCAACATTGTCCGTGTGTGCAGAATAAGCCTACGTTTACATTGCAGCAATCCCCCCCTCCCCCGCTGTCTCAGTCATGACAAGATCAGAGCCATCAACTTGTTGAGCAACCAGGGAGAGCATAGGCCAAGCCAAAAGGAGGGCACAACAAGGTAAAGATGCACGCTTCCAAATGCAAGAAAAAAAAAAAAAAAAAAGGATTTTGAGGGCAACAATATGAATAGGCGAGCACAGGTCAAAAGGCCAAGATGCACAGATGATAGAAGAAATTAATTTGACCACAACGTCCCAGGACACACTATGGGGGGGGGGGGGGTTGGGCTTTTACAAACCATCACACTGTGCCAGTCTCCAGTCCTGACACCATCTTAAAACAAAGGGAATAAGCAGCGAGGATCACCTAGGACAGTGATGAAGAACCTTGGCACCCCAGATGTTTTGGAAATACATTTCCCATTATGCTCATGCGCCCTTACATGTAGTTCCAAAACATCTGGGGTGCTAAGGTCCGCCATCACTGACCTAGGACCACCAAAGGTAGCAACCTGGATCCTTGACTGAGGTACCCAGACAACCAGAGGGGGTGAAACTACAAAGGCAGGTTGATCGCCCACCCAAAGACCTGTTGGGGAAAAAAAAAACAGCGCATAATCAATGCATGATAGAGTGCTCCGTGAAGGCGCCAGAAAACAAACATCCTCACGAGAGGGGCAACTCAGGTAGGTTTACCCGTGAGAAAACAAAATGTAAATCAAAGTTGCAGGTGTCATAACCAAACACACCAGCAGCACCAGTACAAACCTACGTGCGAGGCTCGGTCAGAAAACCCCCGACTGTCAAAGACAAGGTCAAGGTAGGCACAAGTGTGAAAGGGGGTGAGTGGTCCAAGGGGAAGAAATCCCAGCCACATGACAAAGACATAAAAGGTTAGCAGAGCAGATTGCGGTAGAACAACCATCCCCCCTCCCCCCACGGCCCAGGTCAAGAACAGCATTTCATGGCCACCTGCACAGAGAAAGAACACACACAGTGGCCATAGGCCAAGGCAGGCGGGCGGGCAGATAGAGCCACAAAGGGGAACAATTCGATAAACCCAAGGATACCAAGGGAGCAGCAGAGCTACAGAACATGGGAATAGATGCAAGCCACAGCAGTATGTTACATCCAATAGAATTAGGGGGGGGGGGGGCAACAGATACCCAAGTCAAGAACAAAGACCAGCACCATCAAAAGAGATTAGAGGGATAATGTACAGTAAAGTAACAGGAGACCCAAGGAGTAGCCAAAAACACCAAGGGCTCGGCCAATAACTTGACTGACCGTGGAGGTCATAGCAGCAGCAGAAGCAGCGCCACAGCCAACAGAGACGCACGTCACCATCTGGAGGGCTTAAGTAATGCTGTGGAAGTGGGACCAGGCAGGGCGGGAGAATAAGTCTACTCTAATAGCTACGCCCACAAAGCGCAAGCCTAACTCAACCCTAGTTAAGACAGGGGGGAAGGAGGGAAGAAGCGGAAGTGCAAAAAGACCATCGCCAAAATGGTGTACGTAGCAACCCGCACCCCACATCTACACAATGGCGGGTAAGGGGAGGACGCTGGACAAAGGAAGCAAAAACAGCCTCAAACATCAGCCTCCAGGTGCAGCGATGCATGTGTGGAAATGATGCAAGGTGAGGGGAAAATCACTACTTTAAAACGGCAGGAGTGTACATACACACACACACACACGACTGTGCCCATTGGCCAGGGTGGGTGGGCAGGATGGGCAGATACAGCCACAATCCGATAAACCCGAGGATACCAAGGGAGCAGCAGAGCTACAAAACATGGGAATAGATGACAGCCACAGCAATATGTTACATTCAATAGAATTAGGGGGGGGGGAACAGACACCCAAGCCAAGAACAAAGACTTACTAGGGGTACATAAGGCAGAAAGCCTTAGCTATAGCTCCCCAGAATGAGCTTACAGCACCCCCAAAAGAGATCAGAGGGATAATGTACCGGAAACTAGCAAGGGAACTAGCCAAATAGCCAAAGACACAAGGGCGCTTGGCCAATAACTTGGCTCACCATGGAGGTCATAGCAGAGCAGCAGAGGGAGTGGGACCAGGCCGGGTGGGAGAGAGAGTATGCTCTAATCGCTACGCACACAAGGGGATAAACACACACATACACACACAGAATGGCTTAAAAAAGGGCTAGAAGCTCATTTCCATCAATTTGAGGGGGCAGCAATAATAATACAAACGGGGAGAGGTGGTGTCCCAGTAGATACCAAAAGGGCACAAGCCCACTGACTTTCAGGGGGAGATACACATGGAACCCGAATTCCACTCAAGCGGCAGAAGGGCAACGGAGGGTACAGATAACCATTGGCCAGAGGGAGAAGGGGACCCTCGCAGAGCAGAATAGCCCAGGGAGTACCATGCAGCCAGCCAGGGGGGAGGAATATACATACCAATACGATGGAGGTAGCGGGTAATATTATGGAGAAAGATCTACCTCACGAGGGCTCTGTCGGCCAGGCACACGCTGTGACATGGAAGATAGCTGTCCGGTCCTTTGCATCCCCACTAGACAATTTAAACCGACAGAACTGACCGATATAGGATGGGGGCTATCGCAGCAGACCCAGCACACAGCTAAAGGTATGCTTGGGCTCGATAGCACAGTCTAGGGTGACCACAGGATGTACATCATCTATCCAGCCTGTCGCCCAGCTGTTGATTGAAAATCTCAGCAGGCAAAAATCCCAGGAAAGAGATGAAAAGAGAGAAAAAATAAATCTAGCTTTGGCAACAAAGGTCAAAGTCCCAGCATGGTAGTAGAACTGAGTTGACTGTGGCAGAGAGGTAGGTTTACTACCCGCTAGGACTGCCCATAGGTGGTGCCATGTTGTGTGTGTGACTGTGGCAGAGAGGTAGGTTTACTACCTGCTAGGACTGCCCATAGGTGGCGCCATGTTTTTTGTGTGTGTGTGTGTGTGTGTGACTGTGGCAGAAAGGTAGGTTTACTACCTGCTAGGACTGCCCATAGGTGGCGCCATGTTGTGTGTGTGTGTGTGTCCTGCTCTCGAGGGTGGTGCTGTAACCCTACGGTCCAGAAGAGCAGTGCTAGTCAATGAAAGGCACAGCAAGTTACCTTGAGCTAACCTCCTTGAAATAAATCACATAGATGGGATACTCACAGGCGACGTTCATGCACGTTGTGGTGTATGGCCCATCACCCTTTCACCTTCTATGGAAAATTCATAAAACTACTAACAGCCGACTCGTATGCAGGCTGTGCTGTCCTGCTAACGTCTTTAACTTGCCTGAAAGAAAAAAAAAAGAAAAAAAAAAGAAAAGAAAAAGTTACGATACAACCAGTATAACGTTAGCTCAATGTAAGTTAAAGAGATGGCACAGTCTAATTTTAAGCCCATTTTTCTCGTGTGACTGTATAATACGATGTAAAAGGTCAAGACACTAGTATGTGTTACCAAAAGGCAAAGTGAAAAGAAAGTAGTAGTAGTAAAATAAACCCCAGTGTTGCAGTCATAGTAACCCCCGGCATTAATATCAATGGATTCATTAATAGCGTCCTGCATTGGTGTGTCAAGGTCAGGCATCGGGATAGGAGGTCAGGAGCTAGAGCAGAGGAGAGAGGCTCCCACTGACAAGCTGGAGAAGTACAGAGGCTGGTGACCCCAGCAGGTGATGTGGGCTCATGCGAGGTGCAGAGTCTACGTGCAAACCGGTGTTAGCCAGAGCTCCTGGCGGTAGAAGCTGGGTTTTGCTGCAGGTAAGTACCAGGTCACGGCCCTCAGGATCGCAACACACCAAGAGGAGAGCAAGCAGGGCTCTGGCAGCAGATCTAGCAGGTAGGGATCGAGCAGAACACTGGGGGCGCTAGAGTGCACTGGGGGCGCTAGAGAGCACTGAGTGAAAGGCAGAGGGCACAGGGGGCGGCGGAGAGCACTGGGGGACACCGGTGAGAATGGGTGAGGTGGAGAGCCCATGGGGGGAGGTGGAGAGCACTGGGGGAGAGGCAGAGGGCACAGCGAAGAGCACTGGGGGAGAGGCAGAGGGCACAACGGAGAGCACTGGGGGAGAGGCAGAGGGCACAGCGGAGAGCACAGGGGGAGAGGCAGAGAGCACAGGGGGAGAGGCGGAGAGCACAGGGGGAGAGGCGGAGAGCACAGGGGGAGAGGTGGAGAGCACAGGGGGAGGTGGAGAGCACAGGGGGAGGTGGGGTTGGAGAGCACTGGGGGAAAGGCAGAGGCAACGGGGGACAGCGGAGAGAACAGGGGGGAGGTGGAGAGCGCAGGGGGGAGGCGGAGAGCACAGGGGGAGAGGCAGCGGACACGGGGAGAGACAGAGGACACAGGGGGAGAGGCAGAGGACACAGGGGGCTGCAGAAAGCACTGGGGGGAGGTGGAAAACATTGGGGGAGAGGCAGAGGGCACAGAAGAGAGCACAGGGGGAGGTGGAGAGCACTGGGGGAGAGGCAGAGAGCACTGGGGGAGAGGCAGAGAGCACAGGGGGGCAGCAGAGAGCACAGGGGGCAGCAGAGAGCGCAGCGGGGGGGATGGGGGATGTGGACAGCACGGGGGGGCTGGAGTGCACTGGGGGAAAGGTGTAAAGCACTGGGGGGATGTGTAAAGCACTGGGGGGATGTGTAAAGCACTGGGGGGATGGGGAAAGCACTGGGGGGATGGGGAAAGCACTGGGGGGATGGGGAAAGCACTGGGGGGCGGAGAGCACATGGGGGGGCCTGGAGAGCACATGGGGGGCCTGGAGAGCACTGGGGGGGGGCTGGAGGGCACGGGGGGCTGGAGAGCACTGGGGGGGGGGGCTGGAGAGCAATGGGGGGAGGGAGCACAGCATAGGGATGGTGGGAGCCTCTCATAATGATAAATTCATCATAACGAACATTAGTAATAGTTACAAAAAGTTAACAAACCTAAAAGTTAAAAACAAAGGAAGTCAGCAAAGCACAGGGATAGTGGGAGCCACTCAATGATAAATTCATCATAACAAACATTCATAATTGTTACGAAAAGTTAACAAACCTAAAAGTTAAAACCCCAGGAATTCAACACAGCACAGGGATTGTGGGAGCCACTGATAATGATAAATTCATAACAAAACTTCGTAATTGTTATCAAAGGTTAACAAACCTTAACAAACGAAAATTTGAATTTCGTATAGAATCACAAATTGAATTTCGGACACGAATTAGGAAATACGAATTAATTGCAATACAAAACGGAACGGAACAAAACAAAACAAATTTATTGACACGCACAGGGGGAGATGGAGAGCCTAGGGGGGAAAGGTGGAGAGCCAAGGGGGGAAAGGTGGAGAGCTCAGGGGGGGGGGAAAGGTGGAGAGCTCAGGGGGGGAAAGGTGGAGAGCCCAGGGGGGGAAAGGTGGAGAGCCCAGGGGGGGAAAGGTGGAGAGCCCAGGGGGGGAAGGTGGAGAGCCCAGGGGGGGACTGAATAGCATTGGGGGAGAGGCAGAGGGCACAGGGGGGCAGTGGTGAGCACAGGGGGAGGTGGAAAGCCCAAATTGAATTTCGGACACAAATTACTGTATATACTGGAGTACAAGCCGACCCGAATATAAGCCGAGGCACCTAATTTTAACACAAACAACTGGGAAAACGTATTGACTCGAGTATAAGCCTAGGGTGAGAGATGCCCAGCTACTGTAAGTGGAAAAGAGGGTCAACAATGCCCATTTGCTGCCTCACTGTGCCCATTTGCATGCCTCACTGTGCCCATTTGCAGCCATAGGTCCCCCAAACTTCAAAATTGGTAGTTAAGGATTCCTAAATGTCCCATAGCTGCAGCCAAAATTTACAGGCTCTGGACCCAAAGGGTCCCGAAATGACATTGCTGCAGATGGACACAGTTGACGGACTTTGGGGCCCTGTCGGGTTGGAAAATGTCAAGCACTGCAGCAGAGAATGACATTTTCCGAACACCTTGTAGTGTTAGTTCCACTGGGTTGGCATCCCAAGTCTGGGGTTCCTAGCACCAAGTGACCCCGGGATACGGTGCCCCAAAGTCGGGTCGGAAAATGTCAAGCACTTTTCTGCAGCAGAGAATGAAATTTTCCCAACCGACTTTGGGGCCCTATATTTAGGGCCGGACTGGGAATAAAATTCAGCCCTGAAAAAAATTTCCTACCAGCCCCACAGCATTATTATACCAGCGCAACAGCATAATGTCATTATTTTCTTGTTCATGAAAGGGAAAAACCATACATTTTAAAGCACATTTGAAGAGTGTATTATTTACAGATAAGACAGAAAGGAACTCACATAGGGCTTATATATATATATATATATATATATATATATATATATATATATATATATAATAATCAAATTTCAGTTAAAAGTGGTCAATAATGAAGGGGGACACCAGGAACTCAGAACGTGGGGTGGGACTACCTTCCGCAGAAAGAATACACTAAGATAAGGGGGGGTGGGTTGCTGATATAAGGGGGAAACCCTTTATATCAGTGCCCCCTTACATTATCATATTCACTCCCCCTTACACCAGTGACCCCCCTTCAAACTGGCCTGGCGGTGCTGTCACTGACCTCCTCTCAGGTGCACCAAGCAGGGCTCAGTCAGTTGGCTGCAGCTTGGTGGCTCTGGTTTTCCTATAGTCTCCTCTCCACAGTCCACATACGTCTGACTTCTCCTATGACCCCCATCCTGGCGGCGCTCCCACTCTTGACTCCTCTCCAGACTCCCTCAGACTGCAGGCATGATACAGGAGATGGTCAGAGGCTGCAGACATGATACAAGAGCTCAATGCATTCTCACCCGTGCCCATCAAATGCAGCCTCACTGTGCCCATCAAATGCAGCCTCACTGTGCCCATCAAATGCAGCTTTACTGTGCCGTGAAAGCAGTCTCACTGTGCCCATGAATGCAGCCTTACTGTGCCCATGAAAGCAGCCCCTCCTGTGCCCCATGTCCCAGTCTGCAGTTCCTGTCTGTGGGAAGGTGTGTTGTTGATGCTCTGTACAGTACCTTGCATGCCAGCAGGATATCCATGATGGCCAGCAGCAGGCAGGAGCTGTTCTCGTTTTGGATGGGGACAGTGCTCCTTCCAGAGGATTTGTTTGCTGTGAGATGGAGTGGTCCCTGGCCACCTGCACTTTCAGCCGCCCTCATTTTCTGGCCCCAGTCAGCCTGTCCTCTGGTCCTGGGGAAGTGGACCCCCAGACGACGGGGGCGACGACGAAGAAGAAAGCCGTGCTTCTCCGCTCGTGAAAGAGCTAGGTAAAAGAGCAGAAGAGAGCCCTGGAGTCCGGCGAGAAGACCCCCCAAGATGGAAGAAGACCCCCGGAGCAGTGCAATAAAATATTTTAAAAAATTGTGTGTTTTTTTAATTTACACTTTTACACCTTAGGTGAATGGGTAGGGGTACATCGTACCCCATACTCATTCACATAGGGTGGGGGGCCGGGATCTGGGGGCCCCCTTATTAAAGGGGGCTCCCGGATTCCGATAAGCCCCCCGCCCGCAGACCCCGAGAACCAATGGCCAGGGTTGTCGGGAAGAGGCCCTTGTCCTCATCAACATGGGGACAAGGTGCTTTGGGGTGGGAGGGCCGCAGGGCGCCCCCCTTCCCCAAAGCACCCACCCCCCCATGTTGAGGGCATGCGGCCTGGTACGGTTTAGGAGGGGGGGGAGCTCGCTCGTCCCTACCCCCTTTCCTGACCAGCCTGGCTGCTTGCTCGGATAAGGGTCTGGTATGGATTTTGGGGGGACCCCCACGCCGTTTTTTCGGCATAGGGGGTTGCCCTTAAAATCCATACCAGACCTAAGGGCCTGGTATGCTCCTGGAGAGGGAACCCATGCCGTTTTTTATTTAAAATTTGGCGTGGAGTTCTCCCTCCAGAGCTGATTATTCTCTGATTGGCCACGGCCAAAGTCGCCTGGCC
The DNA here is from genome assembly GCA_028564925.1 of Lithobates sylvaticus. Classification (NCBI taxonomy): domain Eukaryota; kingdom Metazoa; phylum Chordata; class Amphibia; order Anura; family Ranidae; genus Lithobates; species Lithobates sylvaticus. The sequence goes on along the minus strand of CM053029.1, from coordinate 258,387,617 downwards.
TGGGGCGACTTAAAGTCGTGTTGTAAGTTGCCCCAAGTCGTGTTTAAGTAGCTCCTCAAGTCGTGTCCAAGTTGCCTCCAAAAGTCGCGCTGGAAGTCGTGTCGCTAAAATTTATTTGTAAATTTAATAGAATTGGTCCTGAGACAGAATCGTGGGGCACCCGACTTATCACTCCAGGCAAGTCCGAGTACATGTTATTTATCACCACCCCTTGGACACGCCCCTGTAACCAGTTTTTGACCCAAGAACAAACATTAAGGTCTAAGCCTGCAGACCTCAGCTTTTAGATCAGGCGCTTATGGTGGACTGCATTGAATGCCTTTGCAAAATCCTGATACACCAAATCCACAGGCCTTCCCCAGTCTAGATGGCAGCTAACAGATTGGTCTGGCAAGAACAACCTTCAGTAAACCCATGCTGATGACTACTTAAGATATTTTATACATTAAATTTTTGTATATAGTCCCTTATCCCTTCCAACAATTGATGTTCGACTAACTGGCCTAAAGTTCCCAGGGATTTGTCCCTGTCCTTTTTTTGAACATTGGTACATTGGCTTTTGTCCAGTCAGCTGGTACCAATCCTGTCCAAAAGATTAGGAAACATGGTTTGGCTATAACCTGACTAAGTTCTGGCCTCTCTTAGCCACAAGGATATGCCCTGTAATGTTTCACCAACACTACTTTCACAGTCGGTATACCCCTCCTTTTGCTGTGTAAAAACTGAGAAGGAATTTAGTACAGTTGCTTTCTCTGGCTCATCATCCGTAACCATCCTCCCTTCCTCATCCTTTTATATGGGCAATATGCTCCGATTTAGTATTTTTACTGTTAATTATGGATGAGCCGAACACCCCCGGGTTCGGTTCGCACCAGAACCTTCGAACGGACCGAAAGTTTGCGCAAATTTTCGAACCCTATTCGTTATAATGGACGCGAACGCTCAAAATCAAAATTGCTAATTACAACGGCCAATATGCATGTTAATGTCATAAAACAGGTTTGGGGACCCGGGTCCTGCCCCAGGGGACATATATCAATGCAAAAAGAACTTTTAAAAACTAACGTTTTTTCGGGAGCAGTCATTTTAATGATGCATAAAGTGAAAAAAAAAAGGAAATATTCCTTTAAATATGGTACCTGGGGGATGTATAAAGTATGCCTGTGAAGTGGCATGTGTTTCCCGTGTTTAGAACTGTCCCTGCACAAAATGACATTTGTAAAGGAAAAAAAGAAGCCATTTAAAACCACTTGCGGCTTTAATGTCATGTCTTGTCCTGGCCGCCATATGGCTGAAAATCCTTGTGAAAAAATGGCATGGCTACCCCATCACCCCCCCCCCCCCCACCCCAGCCCCTTTGGGTCTTGTATGGATATTAAGGGGGACCCCGCACCCAAAATAAAACCCTATACCTACAACCCTATATACTCTAAACAGCAGTATATAGGTGGTGCAAACAAGACACGGACTGTAGGTTTGTTCTTAAGTAGAATCTGAACAGGTAAATTATGAAGTGTAGCTCCATCCCAAAAAAATCAATTTTTAAGCTTTTTGGAGAACATAGGGAGGGGTTATCACCCCTGTAACATTTGCTGTCTTTGCACATCTGTTCAGAACATTTCACCTCACTTTCCGTCCCAATGACAAATGTTTTTGGAAAAGTGGGGTTTTAATTGAAACAAGGATTGGTGATAAAGCATCAGTAGAGAGGAGATACCTTTTTCCCAGATTAAATCTAACAGGATAGAATTTCCCTTCCTAGGGGTAGATTTCCTCTCACTTCCTGTTTTCTCTTTCCGTTTGCAAGTAGGAGTCGTTTGTAAGTTGGATGTTTGAAAGTAGGGGCCTGCCGTATATACTCTGCAGAAATTTGCCCTAAAAATTGGGCCTTTGGTGGTGGTGGTGGACGGTGTTGCCACAAGACTGTAAGCCCTCACAGTTACTCTTGGTGGGCACAGGAATGGGCCCTGCTGTGAGTTATTAGATCAAGATTTGTAATTGCATGCACCTGTTGAACAGGGCAGAAAAATTGGTCCTTTGGTGGTGGTGGTGGGACGGTGTTGCCACAAGACTGTAAGCCCTCACAGTTACTCTTGGTGGGCACAGGAATGGGCCCTGCTGTGAGTTATTAGATCAAGATTTGTAATTGCATGCACCTGTTGAACAGGGCAGAAAAATTGGGCCTTTGGTGGTGGTGGTGGACGGTGTTGCCACAAGACTGTAAGCCCTCACAGTTACTCTTGGTGGGCACAGGAATGGGCCCTGCTGTGAGTTATTAGATCAAGATTTGTAATTGAATGCACCTGTTGAACAGGGCAGAAAAATTGGTCCTTTGGTGGTGGTGGTGGACGGTGTTGCCACAAGACTGTAAGCCCTCACAGTTACTCTTGGTGGGCACAGGAATGGGCCCTGCTGTGAGTTATTAGATCAAGATTTGTAATTGCATGCACCTGTTGAACAGGGCAGAAAAATTGGGCCTTTGGTGGTGGTGGTGGACGGTGTTGCCACAAGACTGTAAGCCCTCACAGTTACTCTTGGTGGGCACAGGAATGGGCCCTGCTGTGAGTTATTAGATCAAGATTTGTAATTGCATGCACCTGTTAAACAGGGGCTGAAAAATTGGGCCTTTGGTGGTGGTGGTGGTGGTGGACGGTGTTGCCACAAGACTGTAAGCCCTCAGAGTTACTCTTGATGGGCGCAGGAATGGGCCCTGCTGTGAACTATTAGATCAAGATTTGTAATTACACGCCCCTGTTAAACAGGGGCTGAAAAATTGTGCCTTAGGCATTGGTACTGGTGCCACAACACTGCAACCCCTCACAGATACTGTACTCTGAGCACAGCAATGAGACCTGTTGCAAAGCATTGCCTAAAAATTGTAATTACACGCCACAACAGGGGCTGAAAAATTGTGCCTTAGGCACTGGTGCCACAACACTGCAACCCCTCATAGATACTGTACTTGGAGCACAGCAGTCACACCTGTTGCGAAGCATTTTTAAAAAAAAATTGTAATTACACGCCCCTGTTATACAGGGGCTGAAAAATTGTGCCTTAGGCATGGGTGCTGGTGCCACAACACTGCAACACCTCACAGATACTGTACTCTGAGCACAGCAATGAGACCTGTTGCAAAGCGTTGCCTAAAAATTGTAATTACACGCCCCAACAGGGGCTGAAAAATTGTGCCTTAGGCACTGGTGCTGGTGCCACAACACTGCAACCCCTCACAGATACTGTACTTGGAGCACAGCAGTCACACCTGTTGCGAAGCATTTTTTTTTTAAAATTTAATTACACGCCCCTGTTACACAGGGGCTGAAAAATTGTGCCTTAGGCATTGGTGCTGGTGCCACAACACTGCAACCCCTCACAGATACTGTACTCTGAGCACAGCAATGAGACCTGTTGCAAAGCATTGCCTAAAAATTGTAATTACACGCCCCAACAGGGGCTGAAAAATTGTGCCTTAGGCACTGGTGCTGGTGCCACAACACTGCAACCCCTCACAGATACTGTACTTGGAGCACAGCAGTCACACCTGTTGCGAAGCATTTTTTTAAAAAAATTGTAATTACACGCCCCTGTTATACAGGGGCTGAAAAATTGTGCCTTAGGCACTGGTGTGGTGGCATGGATCATTGAGGAGGAGGAAGAGGATAGTCAGTGAACATAACAGGACAGTCACTTAGCATCAGCATAGGCAGTCTTGAAGGGATGTGACATTATAAATTATTCAGTTATATCTGCTTCAGGTGCCTGGTAGCTGGTGGTGATCCAAGACTGATTCATTTTTATGAAGGTCAGTCGATCAACCGAGTCGGTGGACAGGCGCACCCTATGATCGGTGACAAATCCTCCAGCAGCACTGAATGTGCGTTCAGAAAGAACGCTGGATGCAGGACAGGCCAGTAGCTCAATTGCATACTGTGCAAGCTCTGGCCAGTGATCCATCCTCAGGACCCAGTAAGCCAGAGGATTTTCGGTGGGAAAGGTGTCCAAGTCTGACCTTGCCCCTAGGTATTCCTGCACCATGTATATCAGACGCTGGCGATGGTTGCTGGAACCGATCATACCTTGGGGCTGCGGACTAAAAAATTGTCTGAACGCATCGGTCAGGCGTCCACCTTCCCCACCGCTCCTTCTGCTACTGACCGAAGCCTCAGCAACTCGTCGTCCAGGACCAGGAGTTTGTAACCTCCCAGTTTCTGGGAACGCGTTGCACAGACCTTTCTGCAAGGCCTCCCTGAGATGTCTCATCCTCTGCTCCCTCTGCGACGGCAAGATAAGGTCCTCAACCTTACCCTTGTACCATGGATCAAGGAGACTGGCCAGCCAGTAATGGTCCCTCTCCTTGATCCGAAGAACACGAGGATCCTTCCGCAGGCTTTGCAGGATCAGGGAGGCCATGCTACGTAGGTTAGCTGAGGCATTCGGTCCGGAGTCTTCTGGGTCACTGAGGATGACATGATCGCCAGCCACCTCCTCCCAGCCACGTACAAGTCCACTGGTTTGTTGGGACTGTACATCATCCCTAAAAAACTGCTGCTGCTGATGCTGAGTTCCAGGCTCCACCTCCATGCTCACACAATCCTCCTCCTCCTCATCCTCTTCCTGTGTGATGGGTGGGACAGAAGGAACACTGTCTGGATAAAGGGGGCCTTGAGAGGCAAGGAAGTCCTCCTCTTCCTGCCTCTGTTCTGCCTCAAGTGCCCTGTCCATTATCCCACGCAGCGTATGCTCCAACAGGTGGACAAGAGGTACAGTGTCACTGATGCATGCACTGTCACTGCTCACCATCCTCGTGGCCTCCTCAAATGGTGAGAGGACAGTGCATGCATCCCTGATCATGCTCCACTGGCGTGGGGAAAAAAAGCCAAGCTCCCCTGACCCTGTCCTGGTGCCGTAGTCGCAAAGGTACTCATTGATGGCCCTCTGCTGCGTGTGCAGTCGCTGCAGCATGGCCAACGTTGAGTTCCACCTGGTGGGCATGTCACATATTAGGCGGTTCTTGGGCAGGTTCAGCTCCTTTTGCAGCTCAGTCAGCCGAGCACTGGCATTATAAGATCGGCGGAAATGCACACAGACTTTCCTGGCCTGCCTCAGGACATCCTGTAAGCCTGGGTACCTGCCCAAGAACCAAGAGCCAAAGACACAAAGACACTATAGGTAGTATATGTGTGCTGCTGACAAGAAAATATAGGAGCTCTGTGTGCTGCCACTAACACACTAGAAGTCCTATGGGTGCCAAAGACACTATAGGTAGTATATGTGTGCTGCTGACAAGAAAATATAGGAGCTCTGTGTGCTGCCACTAACACACTAGAAGTCCTATGGGTGCCAAAGATACAAAGACACTATAGGTAGTATATGGATGGGACAGAGGGTTGGGCCAGAAGTTGGGGTGCAATGCTGTGCTAACAGCACTGCGGTTGGTGCTACTGCAATACTGTACTAACAGTACGCACGCACCAGACTAATCCCCAGCAGCAGCTAATAACACACTAACTGTGCAATCAGCAGCAATGAATGATCACTAATGATGAATGACTCAGGTAGCAATGGTTTAGCAAAGAAATAGCAATCAAGCAAAGACAGAATCAGCAGACTGCTCTCTCCTAAAGCCGGAACACATGTGACCGGGGCCGTCGGTGTGGCGGCCTTTTAAATGGTGGGGCGTGTACTAAAGCCCCTGAGCTTTAATTGGCTACAGGCGTCCAATTATTGCTCTCCTAGTTTCCGGCGCTGTGATTGGCCAGGCATGCGGGGTCACAGTGCATGCTTGGCCAATCATCAGCCAGCAATGCACTGCGCCGGCCGCGCCGGCCGCGCCGGCCGCAATGCATTGCGGGGCCGCTCGCATCACACGAATGTGATGCGAACGGCCCAAATAGTTCTGGGCTCGCCGAGCGAGCGAACGCCCGGTGCTCGATTCGAACATGGGTTCGAATCGAGCACCGGGCCCATCCCTACTGTTAATGTATCTAATGTATCTAATTTTTTGTCTCTCGTAATATTTTTTGTCACCTTCATTATGTTCTTGCACCTCTTATTGCAATCCTTATAGTGCTTGTATGGCGGCAATGACCCATTCCCTTTATATTGTTTAAAGGCCATTTTTTCTTTCTTTAATGAGACTTTTTACATTATGGTTTAGCCACCCTGGTTTAACCTTCACTCTTGTAGTAATTTGTGACTGCAGTAGATGTCTGTATTTTATCTTTATTTTGTAATCCTAGATTCACGAATGGGAGAAGCGAGTTCACCACACACTTGCCACTGACCAAAACACGGCCACTTATACCATTATTGGGGTACAGCTACACAAAAGACAGCCACACACCAAGTAGCAGCATTTGCTTTGGATGAAGAAGAGGAAATGGTAATATGCTAAAGAATGGGGTTTGGAGAAATGGAAAATAAAGTTGGCGTACTAATGATTTTTTTATTATTATTTTGTTGCTTTTTTTACAGTGGTTTAAAATATACTTTGAGCAGGTAAGCCCAACCTTGCTCAAATAAAACTCTCAGAAGGAGGAATTCTTTGTGTCATCGTCTGGCCACAGAATTTACAATGTGTCAAATGACCTACGGCGATATCACGAAAGGTAATTTAGGAGTTAGCTGTGCAAAAAAACAAAACCTAAAAATGCAAGTCCCTGTGAAGTGGTTTAAAAAAAAAAAAAGTGCTATACATGTTTTTTTTAGGGTGTTTGCCATCCCTCTTCTGATTATCTACATAGTAGGTGAGCTTTAAAAAAAAACAAAAGAAAAAAAATGCATAAGTCCCATTGAGTCCAACCTATGTGTATGATTATATGTCAGTATTACATTGTATATCCCTGTATGTTGTGGTCATTCAGTTGCTTATCTAATAGTTTTGTTTAAACTAAATCCATGCTCCCTGCTGAAACCACTGTCTGTGTAAGGGAATTCCACATCCTTGCCATTCACAATGAATATCATCCAGTCCCTTTATTAGCTTTGTAGCCCTTCTCTATACTCCACTCCATTTCCAGTACATCCTTCCCGAGGACTGCTGCCCATAACTTGACAGCACACTACAGGTGACACCAGGGTCTTGTAGAGTGGGAGATTTTTTTTGCCTTGTTAGCAGTAGTTTGGCATTGCATGCCATTGCTGAGTCCATCATCATCTAGGACCCCCCCCATGTCCTTTTCCATCCTTGATTCCCCAGACGTTCTCCCCCCCAGTGAGTAGATTGCATTTGTATTGTTGCCACCCAAATGCATTATTTTACATTTTTTTCCATTAAACCTTGTTTGACATGTAGTTGCCCCCTCCCATTAATTTGCTCAGTTCTTGCAAGGTTTCCACATCCTACAGGGAAGTTATTGCCCTGCTTATCTTAGTATTGTTCTTAAATACAGAGATAAAAACATTTACCCCATCCTCCAGATCTTTTTTGAACAAATTTAAATAGGATTGGTCCCATCACAGTACCCTGGGGGGTCCCACTTTCCACCCCTGACCATTACGACTACTCCCCATTTATCACTGCCCTCTGAACTCGCCCTTGTATGCAGTTTTCAAAACATGTACTTACCCTAAGGTCCATGCTAATGGACCTTATTTTGTACAGTAAACATTTATGGGGAACTGTGTCAAATGCTTTGGCAAAATCCAGATACACCACGTCTACCGGCCTTCCTTTATCTAGATGTCGGATCACCTCCCTATAGAAGGTTAATAGAGTGGTTTGGCAAGAAATATTCTTGAATCCCTGCCGATTGCTGCTAATGATACCGTTTTTATTACTTAACCACTTGCCTACTGTGCACTTAAACACCCTTCCTGCCCAGACCAATTTTCAGCTTTCAGCGCTCGCGCACTTTCAGTGACAATTGCGCGGTCATGCAATGCTGTAACCAAATGAATTTTTTATCATTTTGTTCGCACAAATAGAGCTTTAGTTTGGTGGTATTTATTCGCGACTCCGTTTTTTATTTTTTGCGATATAAGCGAAAACATAGCGGAAATTTTGAAAAAAAACTATATTTTCTCCTTTCTTTTTTAAAAGAAATCCAATAAAATCAAATTTTGTCATAAATTTAAGCCAAAATGTATTCTGCTACATGTTTTTTGTAAAAAAAATTCCGTTAAGTGTATAATAATTGGTTCGCGTGATCACGGACATATGTACGCAAATGATCATGTAAAAGGGGTGTGCAGGTGATCACGGACATATGTGTGCAGATAATCATTGGCACATGTGATTTTAGTGGGACATATGTGAGGGACAGGTGTTTTTATTATTTAGGGACATGTGTGTTTTGGGGACATGTGTGTTTTGGGGACATGTGTGTTTTACTGTGGGGACATGTGTGTTTTACTGTGGGGACATGTGTGTTTTACTGTGGGGACGTGTGTTTTACTATGGGGGACCCTAGACTGGTGATCAGTGAGTAAAAAAACATCTCATACTCACTGATCACCAGCCGGCTGCAGCGATCCGCTCTCCTCTCCTCACCGACGACTTCCGTGTGAGGAGAGGAGGGCCGATTGCCTAGCAACCGGCTGTTTGTTTACATCACATGACAGCCGTGATTCGTCACGGCCGTCATGTGATCAGGAGGGCCAATCACCGTGCCCTCCTGCCGATTCGAGATGCGCCGTGTCCGGGTGACACGGCCGCATCGGGATCGCGCCGCTGCGCGGGCACGCGCGCGCGCGATCCCTCTACTTCTGAAGGACGTTCCTGAACGTCCTATCAGAAGTAGACGGCTCCCACCCGGCCGTATATCTACATTGGCCGGGTGGGAAGTGGTTAAATTTTCATTATAGTTCCTCGTCATCCCCTCCAAGAGCTTGCATACTATTCAGGTTAGGCTAACTGGTCTGTAATTCCCAGGGATGCATTTTGGACCTTTTTTAAATATTGGTGCTACATTGGCTTTTCTCCAATCAGCAGGTACCATTTCAGTCAGTAGACTGTCATTAAAAATTGTGCAATTGAACAATGGTATAGCAATCACTTGACTGAGTTCCCCAAGGAGCCTCGGATGCAAGCCACCTGGCCCCGGTGACTTAAGGTTCAATTCTTCAAATCTAATTCTCTCTGTCAGAGCACCTGAGGCCAGGTGACAGATTCACACCATTGGGGTCAGGAGTGCACCGCAAGGGTAGTTTACCCTATGTCTGACTGCTGCGGATTGACTGCAGATAGATGCTATAGAGAGAAGACAATAAGTGGGATCTGTCATGCATCTATACTGGTTACAAAAGCAGGTGTGAGGAGGCCAACCAGCAGCCAAGGAGAAACTTCAAGGTAATGAGTCATAAATAGGATTAAGCCCAGGTTCACATTGATGCAATTTGTCAAATAGCATGCACATATGTCTGAAATAGCCCCCGACGTCGGACTGACATGCGGTTATGAAATTGTGTCAGTTTGGCTGAACTCGCACAATTTCAATCCTGCAGCAGTGTCAACTGGGCTAAAGGGTATGCAAGCTCAAAACAAATAGTGTATATACTGTGGCTTAACAGTTTTCAGATGTGGTTGCTGCAATCTCTTCAGGATTTTTTCACTTTATTTTCAGCTAGCGATGCAACCTGTAGCTCACATCTACCCTAGGTTGGGAACACTCGCTTTACTGTATTAGGCATCAAAATCCCATCCTAGCACAGGAAATGTTTTAAGACTTTAAGGTTCCCTTCCCCTGGTCTAAATAGGTGGTGATCTACCTGAACAACATGGGAGAAGTCAAAAAGATCACCGGGCACAGTGTCACCTCCTCAGAACCAATTTAAACCTCTCATTGCCGCACTACCGTGTTGCAATCGCATGCTTTGCACAGCTATCATGAGTTTAAATCAGATGGTGTGATGTCAACATAGTGCCTCCTCACCCACTGTCAAACACACTGGGATCACTTTTCAGAGGAGCAGCAATGCCTTCTGCACTTGCAATTTTGCACCCTTTGAGCTTGTTCGCACGTAAAGTTGAGTGAAACCCATGTGGTGTTGTGGTTGTGACATGTTACTGCCCACAATCTCTACTCTCTTTAGCTCTCTTTAGCTGCTGATGAAGCAGCCCAAAAGGTGTACACATGCTGCAGCAGAAATTAAACTCACTGTTGCTTTTGTTGCGTGCTACCGCCTGCCAATTTATACCCATTCAAGTAAATGGGCCCACTGCAAGGGGCACCACACCTGCATGCTTCTGCAGGGTCCAAGGAGTTAAAGCAGGGGTTGAGATACCAAAACAATGCTGCCTGCCTTAACCCCTGGTTTGCTGTGCTGCACCAGGTTGCATGATATTTGCATAGCAGTCACATTTGCTTGAATGGGTCATGCTTGTTAGGTGCTACACTCGCCAAACACTGATGTGCTGCAGTTTACCTGCACCACAGGTGCAGTGCATCTTCAACTTTCCTTGGTTAGCTGCACTTTGCCATAGACTACCATTATATCCTGCGGGTGTGTTGCTCTTTTTGAAAGCGCATCAAAACTCCTGCATTCAGTAGCTTAAATGTGCTTTCAGAAAGTGTTCCTAAACCACATAATATAAGTCTATGGCTAAGCACATGAAAGCTGCAGGTACAATGTACTGCACCCGCAGTATGGGTAAACCACAGTACATCAGTGTGAAAGCAGTCTTATACGATTATGCTCAGTGTATTGCTTTACACCGACAGAGTTCTCTTCTTTCCTGATGTTGGCACCACTCTGGAGACCGCTAGTAGGGTCAAGAGGTGGAGTGCAGTTGCTGTCACTCCACATGTGACATGATCCAGCATTACAGAGGAAGCATTAGCTTATGCGGCTCTTTCTCCCTACAACAGCTCCAACTTTTCAAGTAGTCCCTCTGCATTGCACTTGGTTTGATGCTCTGGGATGGGGGGGGGGTCCAGCAAGCCCAGACCATGATCTTATCAGTCGCCTGTCTTGTGATCCACAGGTCGCTGACCCCCCACTTTATACTAACTCTATCTCCTTAATATAGGCGTAGGTGCTTGATATTTCTCACAGCTCTTTGGAAAACAAACAATGGCTTATTCAGTTTTGACTTTGTTGACCACATTTTTAGTTCAATAGTTTTTTATTTGAAAAATAAACAGTATAACAATACAGTAGACATTTTTGGTTACAAAGTCGAGAGATAATACAGAACTCAGATTCAGGTACTTATGTGTATATGGTAAATCAGTAGACATTCTTTTAACGACATTTCACTAGTCATTTTTAACTTACATAGTAAAAGTAGACTGGTTGGTTCCAGTATCATTATAAATGGTATTGTTAACTTGTCTAGGAGGCCATTATGTTGGTAATTGCATATAACTTATAACTGGGGGGGGGGGGAGAGGGGGAGGAAAGGCAAGGGAAGAGGGTATGGGGGGTGCAGGTATATTCTACTACTACAGAGAGAGATGGAGTAGAATAATTCAGACTTCAATATTTTACCTTGTATACAGAGTTCCAGAATGACCAGTTTGATATATATCTGGCGCCAGCACCATCTTTGAATGCTATAATTTTTTCATATTCTGAGATGAGATTGACTTTGGTTATGACTTCTTTTTTCGTTGGAATATCATCGGATTTCCATTTTTGTACTATTAAGGACCTGGCGGCAAATAGAATGTGCATTGCAATTGACCGTACAGAGGGTGGATGAAGTACGCGATAATAATACTTAAATCTATGTATTAATTTGTCTAGTCCCTATAATGTTGTTAGTCTGTTAAACCTATGAGCGCATGCTACGGTTAATATCACAATAATACGAGGTTAGCTATGAAACCAAGCACACAGCTTCATAATAATCAAATCTTGTTTATTTAAAGCTAACGTGTATCAAAAGGGGGTTACACAATTACATACCATACAGCAAGGCTACAGCACAATGATATAATATACAGTTAAAATACAATATAATGATCTACTTATCGTGGTGACCCTTCGCAGCTGAGCTCCAGATGGAATTAAGAGGGTCAATTGTGTGTGCAAACCCTTTTTGTCAATCACACCTCAATCACAGCACCTCCCACTGCCCGCCCACCTGCCCAATTGGTAGTCGCCTCCATGTATTCTGATTGTACTGCCAGAAGTGGTCTCTGGGGGGCAGTGTCTGTCCAGAATTGCACTTAATCCGACTGCTGTCTAATCTTGGAATTGCGATCTTTGATAGTACATAATTAGTCTTTGTGTAGCCCAGACAGATAGGAGCCGCCATTCATCACGTACAATAGCCCTAGACTCATGACAACATGAGGTGTAACTGGTTCCATTCCACCAGAAAGGGGGGGGGGGTGTATCTTGTAGATGTGGGGATCCCAGATTGAATCCAACATATGCCGCTTTGCGCCTCAACAGGCGCATAACACCCTTCTTCCGACCCAGCTCCTATTGAACAGTCCATAACTGTTTTCTCCCTGACATGCGTTTCCAAATCAGTACCCATAGAACAGTCCTTGACTTCCTTAACGCGCTGTGGTTTTTCAACCTGTGCAGCAACAGCTCCTATGGAACAGTCCATAATGGTCTTATCGTGTCATGCTTTCCAACACGCTCCGCCTCGCCGCTTAGTGACACACCACCATCCTTCTTCAGTGACAGCTTCCATGTCACCCTTCTGTGTCTTTGGTAACTTCAGGACGAGATGCAGTACAGGCACGGGGTGCTCATTCACTCACCATTCACCATCACACATTCAGGGTAACACATCACCCAGCTTTCCAACACAGAGTCTCGAGGAGGGCCTTTCGCCCATGTTACTAGCCTAAAATACACCTTTATCACACTACACCATAACATAAATCAACCCACTACCATAATATATACATATATACATTTGACCCCTCAACTCGCGTATCCCGCTCCCAACCTCCTATAATTCTTTGCTGAAAATACGGGTCGGGATTAGGCAGGTTTGTTCACAATGGCCTTCCCTACCGCAATTCCGGCACGTCAGTGGTATTTCAGGGCTCTTAGCTGGCAGCAAAGCCTCTACCATATATGAAGAGACCTTACCGTCAATTCGTCCCTCCACTTGCATAGATAGATGCGAGACCTTCTTATATAAATGTCTAGTCCAACAACACATACCAATTTGAACCAATGACGAAACTGCAGCAATAATGAGTAACACCACAACGGGATGTATCAAATAATTCAAAATGCTGTTGGCCTTACTGGAATGTCCAAATATTACCTCCCACCAAGACCCTCCCACATCATTTTCTAATTGATGCACTACCTCCTTTATTTCATTTTGATTATGGTATATGGCTATAGTAGCATTAGCTCTCTCTTGCTGCAGCATCTTCATAAGGCTCTCATCTCTATCCCAATCTGCTAACCACTCCTGTATCTTCCTTCCCATACCAAGGTTCAGGGCTCTCAGATTAACAGGGAGGTTCTGGTTGACATCCACAGACAGATTGGCAATATGCGGTATCACATACTTCCATTCCTGTGTCTGGATTTCAGAGACATCACCAAAGGTACACCACGCTCCTCTTGCTATTGTCAGGTTCACAGAACATCCTATCTCCATGACTAATGTTATATTAGTATCCTTTAGGACAAAGAAACAAACTCTCCCATGTCCCAAATAATACCCCGGTGTTCCCTTCCCGGCAATGTTCTCCCCATCCAGTACACAGAATGACGCATCCTCCCAACATTTCTCCTTTACTACCGTGTATTGGCCTGGCATACAAAGGATGTCATGGTCATGCCTCTGACAGAGGGAAATATCAACCTGCCTCCAGCTCCCATTCTCTCTGATCACATGTGGGTAATTAAGCCTCAGATGCAACAAAGTAGAATCCCCAGTCAGTAAGCCCATTGATATCACCGAATACACAGATTGAGTCTGCACTTCTGTATATGGGATCAACGAGGAAGCATAACATCTCTCATAATCCAAATTCGTACATCCCATCCAGGCATTTGACCACCAACTTGGATTAGTGTAAGAGATGTGCTTTGGTAAAATCTCACTGAGCTGTGATGCTAATTCATAAGGCCACTTCCCCCCATACAGGGACTGTACAATCAGTTTGATGTTGGTTGATAGTTCCGCCTGTCCCTGAGTGCATGCCAGAGCCCATGACATATTTTTGCCCTGTATCACCACATTATCCACCAACCTCTTAAAATGGCGTATAAAATCTTGAGCTACTTTTACCTGGGTATTTATGTGACGTTGTTGAATATTATCAAGAATGTCATTGATCTCTCTCTGAGCAACAAAACCCTGTTTACTGTCTGAAGCTATGGCTGAGAGTTTGTTCCTCAGGAGATCGATGTCCACTCCATTAATAACACCCATCCCAGTTCCTATTCCCCCCAATATAGTGCTGAATACATCCCTCCTCTTTCGGTTACTCCTCAGAAATAAGCGTCCTTCATGGACCTCATTCTGTGTCCGCCCATCTCTGGGAGAAAGCCATTGATATACTGACCGTACTTGATTCAGTGTATATTCAGCACATATAGGGTAATAGGATTTTACCAACCATTGCGAGACATTGAAGTGCCATGTGGTGAAAGCATACTGTACCCTGGTAGCCAGCGTTTGTGACGAGCTTAGATCTATTTGTAGTGGTTCCCCCTTCTCTAACGGAGTATGTTCCTGTGTGTAGCCACTGGCATCACCTATGCAGGGTTTTAACCTCTCCGGTGAGACATCAACTAGGCGTATCTCCCCCAGGTTCATCTCTGGTGTCCCACATGTCCAGTAACCAAGAGCTTCTCTGTAGGACTGATAGGACCGAGATACTGCCCCCACAAGGAAATTTTCACCCCATTGATGTGTCATCTGGAGCTCCCTAGTTTGGCCAACAGACACCTTACTGTGCCTAAGTGTCAGCCTCCTGGGTCTCTGCACCCTATTACTTTGGTCATGCCAATATATGCCACACATAAAAACATACTTCCCTTCCTTCAATTCTTCACCAAAAACCCCATATCCTACGTCCCTTGCTTCCCAAGGTTTGGATAGATTGGATTGTTCTCCTAACCAATAACCAGTTTCATTCATATATATAGTTACATCTACAAACGGCTGGAGAGATTCCGGTATGATATTTTGCTTGTACGCCCGCCCTTGCGATGTTGAGTTAGGATTAAATCGTCCAAAAGCAAAAGAAACTTTGTATTGCAAATTGCCATGGTGACCCCATTGGTACGTGTCCGGTAATTTAGGATTCTTTGATATAATCCTGACCTTTCTCCTTCTTTCATCTCCCCCCTGCATCCCCTTCTGACCTAACAAGTTCAACATTGATGATATACTTGAAGTGGATGCATGGTCTTCCTCAGGATTCTCCCTTTCCACATCATCCCCTGAATATTCGTCAGAATCAATTTGAGATGTTACATGGCTCAGATGGATCGCCAACACGACAAGTATGATCCTTCCATCCATTCTCCAGAGACTTTGCCAATCTTTGCTCCACCATGACTCTGGAAAACAAGAACAAGAGCGGAATCAATTCTTATCAGCAATACCTTTTACATTGATCAGCATGAACCCATTTCTCTATCTCCCTCTTTTTCATGCCCTTTGCACCCTTGTTATCTATGAGCCGCTTTACTTTGACCACCTGATCACTAAGGGTCATAGTGACTGTGAACGGTCCCGTCCAGTTTGCGTCCCATGAAGACTTGGAAACAAAGTTCTTTACCATAACCCTGTCTCCAATCTTCAAGCTAACGGGAGGCTTTAAAGGCTGCTCCTTCTCTTTAGGTGCCATGTTACTTGCAGCAAACTGCAAATACCTCTGTACCTGTTCTTGCAGTTGGACCAGAAATCGGTCCCTTTCAGCACTCTCTCTCAAGGGGGTACTAAGTATTGGGTCTGCTGGATGGCTGAGGTTCATCATTCTCCCCGTCATTAACTGATATGGGGTTAATGATGTACCTTTCGCTGTAGATCCTCGTACGGCCATCAGGATTGAAGGCAGATGAATCAGCCAGTTCTTTCCTGATTGCAGTACCATCTTTTTAAGCCTCTCTTTCAGTGTTCGATTCATCCTCTCAACCATCCCCGCCGATTGTGGATGGTATGGAACATGGAATCTCTGTTCTACTCCCAGCAGCTCACAAATATTTTTCATGACCCTGCCGGTAAAGTGAGTCCCCCTATCGGACTCCAGGACTTTGGGGAACCCCCATCTTGAAAAGACTTCGGTCCACAAAGCTCTAGCCGTGGCAGTGGCAGAGTCCTTTCTTAGGGGCAGACCCTCTACCCATTTCGAAAAAACGTCCACCACCACGAGTAGATATCTGTATCCCCCAGGGGCACTCTGTAACGGACCAACAAAGTCAATCTGTAGGTTTTCCCAGGGTCCATTGGCTACCGGTACCCTTGCTAATATTGGCTTCTGTCCCTTTGGCCTAGGGTTCATTTGTGCACATATTAAGCATTCCTGCACTACCTGTGAGATTGTGTTTCCCATTGTCTCCCACCAGTATCTAGCTTGCACAAATTTCAAGGTACCCTGAACACCCATGTGGCCTGTTAACCTGTGATTTTCCAGGGCTAAATCTTTTTGATGCTGGGAGGGCACTACAAACTTTCGTCCTTCTGAAGTTTCTTTTAACAGTAGATCGTCTTCTAATACATAATTTTGGGGAGCATCTGCCGCTTTTGTTCTAAGCTGCTTTTTGATTGAGCTCAAGGCCTCATCCTTATTTTGTTCACCTGCTAAGCATGGGGTAGGCATCCTTAGCACCGGCAGGAGTTCATGTGAACCTGCTTTCACCTCCTGCTCCTCAGAATTATGTTCCTCCCAGGCCTGCCTCCCTTCAGTATCATAGGGTGTCCATTTGGCCCCTATCAGGGCTGCCTCTTTTGCCAGCTCATCTGCCTTGTTGTTGCCCACAGTAACCTCCTCTCCACCTCTTTGGTGTGCTCTCACCTTAATGATAGCAACTCTCTGAGGTTCCCCATTTGCTCTTTCCCATATATCTCTTAGCACCGCACTATGTACCAAGTCCTTCCCAGAGGCATCACTGAAGCCCCTTGACTGCCACAAAGGCATGTATTCAGTCAGAGACCTTGTTACATAGGCGCTGTCAGAGAATATGGTTATGGGACCTGAACTGAAATGAGTGATGGCCTCTCTCACTGCCTCTAGTTCAGCTCTTTGGGCAGAAAAGCTTTGAGGGCATTTGGTCATGATTTTCTCATTGGTCTGGGGGCACCACAGGGCATACCCTGTGTGAAAACTTCCTTCATCCCAGTACCTTGATCCATCCACCCAGATTTTAAGGTCTCCAGTACCTGATGCTAACCTAAATACCTCCTGTGTTCTGGTCTGATGTACTTCCCCACAGTCATGCTGCTCCCCCTCATATTGCATCAATTGTGGGAGAGTGTAGGTGGCATTGTGGGTCACAGACAGATTCCTGGGTGTTAAATCCACTAGCCATCTGGCTACCCTTTGGGAGGATACTCCACTGAGGGTACGTTCCAAAAGCATTTTAATTGGAGAATGGGGTGTCTGCAGAATGATTTTACCAAACCCCACAACATGCTCTGTGGCGAGGACCGCCCAGTGCGCTGCCAAAAGGTTCCTGACACATTCATCAAAACTCCTCTCTACCGGGCTTAGTACCCTGGACCAGTATCCCACCGGTACCCATTTGCCCTGCCTCTCCTGCAGCAACACCGCTGTTATTGCTACTGCAGAGGCATACACTTGTAGTGCAAAGGGCAAATCGGCATTCGGATTGCTCAAGGCCGGGGCCTGCATCAGACTCACCTTTAGCTTGGTGAAAGCTTGTTCATGCTCTCCTAACCAGTCTAAGGGGTCTGTTTCCTTCTTGTCTCCTTTTAGAAAGTCATACAGGGGTCTTGCCTTTTCTGCAAAGCCTTCAATGAAGTCCCTGCAGAAACCGACCATTCCCAGGAATTGTCTCAACGCAGTTTTAGTGATTGGTCTTGGTAATTTCCTGATAGTTTCACATTTGTTTGGATCTGGAGTTCTTCCCCCCTGTGAAACTATCACACCCAAGAAACATACTGAATCCTTCATTAATTGTGCCTTTTTGGGGTTTAATTTCAGACCTGCATTCTCAATTAGTGTCAGGAGTTCCTCCAGCAGAGCATAATGCTGCTCTTTTGTCTCGGTTTGAAGCAAAATGTCGTCCACATACTGAATGATGCATTCTGGCTCAGAAAATGTCTTCAGAATGTCCACCATACAGATGTGGAAGTATGTAGAGCTGGATTTGAACCCCTGAGCTAAACGACAGAATGCATATTGTTTTCCCTGAAACGTGAAGGCTAGCTTGTATTGGCTATCCTCGTGCACGGGAATTGAAAAATAGCCATTTGATATGTCAATTGATGAATACACCTTTGCCGAAGGCTTCAGTGCTGTCATCATGTCTGGCATTTTAGCAACTACATTTGTAATAGATGGGGTGCATCTGTTTAGCGCACGGAAATCTACAGTGGGCCTCCACCCCCCTTCCTTCTTCACTGGCCAGAGGGCTGCATTTGTTTTAGATTGGCATTCTTTAATTACATTTTGTGCCAACAAATTCCTCACTGTGCTCTCTATGTATGGGATAGATTCGGGCGGAATTTTATACTGACGCTGAGGTGGCGGATCAGGGCCCTCAATTTTAACAATCATGTTTGAAACTCTACCACATTGCGCTTTAGACGTTGCCCACACTTTGTTATGTTGCCATAAGATTTTAGCCAATATTTGGTCCTCTGTTTTCAATATTGCCTGCGGGTCAAGGATTTCATTGGTTTTAACTGATGCAACCTCCCAGCTGTCCATGACCATGTGTGCCTTGCCTTTGTATCTAGACCCTTTCCACAGTACCCAATTACATAGATCAAGAATCAGTCCATGTGCCCCCATGACATCAGAGCCCAAAATAGTGCCCTCGTGCGTTGGGGAATGAAACAAACTGTGTTCCACACATAACCTCTCTATTTCTATGTTCACAGGTATTGATTGCTCAGAAGGTACTAGTTGTCCCCCGAATCCTCTAAGGAAAATTTGTCTCCCAGCAGGATCCTTTTGAAGTTTAATATTTGTTATGCTGACAGCCGCCCCCGTATCCAAAAGTATATTTGTGCGATGGCCCCCTATCGCCCCTCGGATACGTGGTCTGCCGCTTTTGTCCCTATCCAGTTGACATACTAGGGACAACACTGGGGCCTGACATCCCTATGGTTTAAAATAAGGATTAGTTGGGGGAGGGATTTTATATTCCTCGTGGTTTTCTTTAAACCCTTTTCCTAACCTTTGCAATTCCCTCAAAAGTGGACCATATAATGTAGCATCAGGTGCCTCGTTCGGCTCCGTTGCTACCTTATCTGGTCCAGGTTTTCGCTGTTCCTTCTTATGCCAAGGCTTCTTCTCACCCATGCTCCTCCTAGGCAATTTACAGTCCTTGATTACATGGCCTGTATTCCCACATCTATAACACTTGCCTGTAAATCTCACTGTACCTTCGCTTTTAACTATCTCCGCAACTCTTTTGTGGGGCCTATTGTCTTGATCTGTCTCCCGAACCCAGTCCCTTAATATGTTTATAAAGGTCTGGTACGAGGTGGCGTTCCTCAGTGCAATTCTGGTATGGTAATCAATACATATGCACTTATTAGCCATAGAACACAGAAAACTACTATCATCAGGAGACATATCAGGACAATTATATGTGGCTTTATAAATGGCGAAGTATTCACTGCAAAAAAGTATTGGATCAATTCCCCTCCTAAATTTTGTATTTTCTAGGGCGTCTGAACCCCTAGTATCTCTTCCTTCCATTATGCGCTGCATTTCCCTCATTCTATCTGCCGAGTTCCCCCAATTTGAGTTTAACTCGGGAGATAGACCTCTATGATTCCCAACTGGTGGTTGCAGTTTTTCACACAGTTGCAATGGAAGCCATGCGCGGAGGAGTGCGCATGCATCCCTATTGTTCAAAATGTACTGTGTCACTACAGCCTCCAGCCTGTTTGAGAGACTAATGGGTGAAGCGCTAGTGTCAAACTTTCCCAAAATCTGGCACAGATTTGTGCGATCTTGTATGGAGAGTGTTGTGGTTTGGGTGCTACCCTCCCTTTT
Source organism: Lithobates sylvaticus (assembly GCA_028564925.1). NCBI lineage: Eukaryota > Metazoa > Chordata > Amphibia > Anura > Ranidae > Lithobates > Lithobates sylvaticus. The sequence goes on along the minus strand of CM053029.1, from coordinate 258,367,542 downwards.
TATAATTCCTAATCCTTGCCCAGTTCTGTCTAGCACAGGAGTGAAGAGACTTGGGGCCTCTTCAGGACTGTCAGCCGCACAGACTGGTTGCTGTTCGATCGGCATCCTTTCTCTTTGCTCCTGTGTCACACTTGAATGTGTGTCCTTGTTAGCACAGCAATGGCTGTGCACATTCTCCATTGCCCATGCTCTCAAAGACACAATGGTATTATCTTTTTGGGCTAGCTGAATTTTACATTCCTGTAACTCTGTCTTAAGTTTTTCTATCGCATTTTCATTCCCCGCCTCTTTATTTTCTAGCGCTGCGATAGACTGTTCTCTCAACATACATGATTCCTTCCATTCATCCAATCCCTGTTCTAACAAACCATTCTCAGTCACCAATTGTTCAATCTCATACCTCATGTCATCACACTCACAAACATTTGCGTCCGCATTCGCAGCTATAGCTGAAATATCCTTACTCACATTTTCTATCTGTCCTATTAATTCTGCTCTATCCTTATACCATTCAACCTCCTTCCGTTCAGCAATATCTCTCATTTTTACTAGCATTCTCACCAAATTTGCCAATCTCTGTTTCCTGCCTTTTTTTGAATTTTTTTTAAATGGTATGGCATCATTATAAGTACTGCAATGCTTCAACAGGTCACAAAACTGATGTGTTAATGCATTCGGAGACACTAAACAATCAAATTGAATACAAGCATGTTTCCTAAGAAACTCTTCAAGGATATCCATTGACATGCTAATCTGCAACTAGCTACACTGAACAGTTGTTAAGACAATACACACACAGATGAACAAACAGATAAGCAACCCCCCACAGAGATTCAGATAAAAGCTGTTCAAAGTCCAGTTTTTCACCTGTAGTCCCACACAGAAGACCAAAAGACAAAACACAACACAAAAAAAAAAAAAAATACAAAAAAATCTGTTTATTTTTTATTTATTTATTTTTTTCCACTTCAGAAAGATTATTCGTGGGTGAGTGTCAGCTAAGCCCGCATCTCCGTCCCTCTAGTTGTCTTAGCATCATTAGTGGCTTGTTTCCTTCTCCCCCTTTTTTTTTTTGTTGTTTTTTTTTTTTCCTCCCCCTGGGGTTGGAGGGGAATAGGGGTCCTGAGTCGGGCATCCATAAAGTTTACGACGCCACAAAATACATTTATACATCCGACATCCCACCCAGCCTTCACTCCCCCTCCTCCTCCTTTGTCCTAAATCCCATTCCATCCTTCTTCCAGTAAACCCCCCTGGGGGTTTTTATTTTTGTTTCCCCCCCCCCTCCCCCCTATCCCCCCCACACCCCCGCCCCCGCCTCCCCGTCCCCGTCCGCTGTTTTGCTGTTGTAAAGTGGCCCTTTCTCCTCTGTGTCTTCTCCTACCCTTGGAGTCTGCCTTTCCGTGGCTAGATCTCTTTTCGGCTTCGCCCCCCGGGGGTCATCGGTTGTCACGGCTGCACTCGCAAAGCCTCCCTGTAGCTCCAAGACCTCTTAAATTTTCTCCAACTCTCCCATCTAGCCCTCGTAGCCTCTCTGTCCTCCTCCCCTGTGTACAACACACATTCCATCATGTAAGTGGACTCCACTGCGTCAACCCATTCCCATAAGGGTGGGCTTTCCTTGTCCTTCCACCTCCTTGGAATTACCTTTTTAGCCGCGTTAAGCAGATGGGGAATCAATGAGTCTTTATATTGTTTAATTCCCTTGGATGTGGCATGCATAAGTGCCACCCAGGGGTCGTTTTTTACCTCGATCGTTGTTATTTCTTTTATGTATTTTAGGATAGTCTCCCAAAATTTTTTGATTTTGGGGCACCCCCACCATAAGTGACCCATTGTGCCCCTTTGATCGCACCCCCTCCAGCAGTTCGCAGATGTATCCGCCTGAAAATTGCTGACCCTGTCTGGGGTTCTATACCACCTAGCCATACACTTAAAGTTTGTTTCTGCCGTTCTCGCATCTACCGCTGACCCATGTGCTAATTTTAAAATTTTCTTACTTGTGCCTATTTCTAATTGTGTTCCTAGTTCGCTTTCCCATTTGGTAAGGTATGGCGGCATCTCCGGTCTATCTCTTTCTAATAGCAGTTTATATATTCTAGATATTCTTTTTTTAGAGCATTCTACCGTAAAGATTTTCTCTAATTTTGTTAGATCCTTAGCCTCCCTTAATGGGCCAGGAAGAGAGCCCACAAAGTGGGTTAGCTGGCGATGCCGCCATCCATCTATGGAAAAAGCCTCATTATTCTGTAACTCGTGCAGTGTCATAACCTTCCCCTTACTAATAACTTCCCCTAATCTCGTGCAGTCCTTTCTAATCCAATCACCTCCTATTTCCTTTAACCCCGGCGGGAAAAAAGGATTTTCTTTAAGTGCTATAAGTGGCGAATTATAATTTTTGTTGAATATTTTATATATTTTATCCCATATTTTCAAAGTCGTGATGGTGATTATATGTGTTTTTTCTCCTAGTGTCCGGCTTTTCGGGGGATTCCACACAATCTTCCCCAGCCTAGCTTCACTCAGTGCTTCCTCCAATCTAACCCATCTTTTAGTGTTATCTGTTTTACCCCATTCTGCCATTCTTAATAGTGCAATAGCATGGTAGTAACTTTCTATGTCTGGGACTGCCAGGCCGCCCTGATTTTTGTCTTGTTTTAGAACTTGGAGGGAAATTCTATGTTTTTTGTAATTCCATATGAAATTCATTATAATAGCTCTTAATTTAACGAGGTACTGTTTTGGGAGAGGGAGGGGGAGCATCTGGAATTTATATGTGATGACAGGTAAGATCATCATTTTTACGGAATTAATCCTGCCTATCCAGGATAAAATTTTTCCCTTCAGCTCTTGGCATTTTTTTTTTATATCTTCTAGGAGTGGGATATAATTTATTTTGTATAATTTCCTCGGGTTGTTGGCCAGTTCTATTCCTAGATATTTTATCCTTTTTTTCCAGACGAAACTAACTGTTTTCTGTAGGTTCTGTTTCTCTGTTTTATTTAAGTTGATATTAAGGATAAATGTTTTTGAGGCATTGATTCTAAAGTTTGTTAGTTCCCCATATTCCTTTAGGATTTTAAGCAACATGGGGACTGACTTCTGGGGTGAGCTTATGTAAAAGAGGATGTCGTCCGCGAAGGCCGCAAGTTTGTGCTCTTCGCTGCCGACTTTACATCCTTCCACCTCTGGGTTTACGCGAATTGTAGCTAACAGCGGTTCCAATGATAGAATAAAAAGGAGAGGGGAGAGAGGACAACCCTGCCTGGTGCCATTGAACAGTTCGAACTCCGCTGAGGTCGTTCCATTGACCTTGATATTAGTTTTCGGATGATTATATAGGGTTTTGATTTTTTGAATAATTCTGGGTCCAAAACCCATCTTCTGTAGGGTGTTAAACATGAACCCCCAGTCTACTCTGTCGAACGCTTTTTCAGCGTCTATCGAGAGAAGTAGACTGGGGGTTCTCAAATCTCCCATCCTCTGTATAGCTAGCAATGTCCGAATCCCATTGTCCCTCCCCTCTCTGCCCGGGACAAACCCGACCTGGTCCGGATGGATCAGAGTGCCCAAGTACCCCTTTATTCGATCTGCCAGTATCTTTGCGTATAGTTTTGTGTCGAAATTTAATAAGGAGATGGGTCTGTAATTCGAGCACACCGATCCATCCTTCCCATCCTTCCTCAAAAGAGTGATTGTAGCTTTTAGGGCCTCTTCGCTCATATCATAGTCTATCCCTAGTCCATTCATATATCGCAGCAATCTCGGTATGAGAATCTCTTTGTACGTTTTATAATATGAGGCCGTGAAGCCGTCCGGGCCCGGGCTCTTCCCTATTGGAGAGTTGTTGATGGCTGCTAAAATCTCCTCCTCAGTTATTGGTCTCTCAAGCTCGTCTCTCTCCTCCCCCCTAGCGCCATTAGTCCTGCCCTCTCTAGGAGCTCTGATGTTTTCTGATTATTTCCTATGCTGTCGTTGTTTCCCTTGGTTTTCACCTCGTACAGTTCTTTATAATAGTCTCTGAATGTAGAGGCTATTTCACTAGAGGTAAACTTCATCTCCCCGTTTCTAGTTTGAATTTTTTCAATAAAATTTCTGGTTTTCTTTTTTTTTTGTAATTTCCTTGCTAAATATTTCCCTGGCTTGTTGCCCCATATGTATTGTTCCCTGGCCGATTTATTAAACTTCTGTCTAACTTCCTGTTCAGCTAGATCTTTCAATTCCTCTCTCTTATCTGTGAGCTCTATATATATGCTCTGGCTAAGTGCCCCCCCAGATTTGTGCTTTTGCTCCAGGGTTTTAATCTCGGCAATCAGAGCCTGCGTCTTTCCCGTCCTCTCCTTTTTTTTCCATGAGGCTTTAGCTATCAGGAGCCCCCTAATGAACGCTTTATGAGCGTCCCACAGTTGTGCCTCTGACACCTCTCCGTTATCGTTTATTTGAAAGAACCATTCTAGCTCCTTTTTGATGTAGTCCCTAATTTCTTTGTCATGTAGCAATTCAGGATTAAGTTTCCATCCGCAAGAGGGTTGTTTGTGTTCAGGGAATCTTAGCCTCATGGATAACGGCGCATGGTCCGAAAGGGAAGCTATTCCAATTTCGGTTTCTTTGACCCTCTGGAAAAATCTGTTTAAACTACGAACTTTTCCAGAAAAGACACTCTTAATGCTGTCTCCTCTTAAATTGCAGGCCACAGTGAACTCCTATTGGAACTGAGAGCTATCACACTCACATGGGTAACAAAAAACTAAAAATATATAAAAAAATTAAAATAATTCCCACTTTTTTTTCCTCAGCGCTGTGTGGTTTGTCCTGTCAATTTATCGATTATATAATATAACCCAAGGGGTGATCATCCCCTTTTACTCGCCAGTCACAATGACCGGTTACCTGGCCAAACTTACAAACATTTAACATACATACATATATCAGCCACAGCTCTCACCAGGTTCTACGCGTCCGCTTCACCGATGAGATCTTTCACAGAATTTTCATGACCATCCAGGCGTGGTTTCAGAATTCGCGAGCCAGCGCCAATCTTGTCCACACTAGAGACGATTTTCCGTTCTGGATGTTTGAGGGTTTGTGTTAATGAGACTCGAAACAAAAAAAAATGCCTTAGGTTTGTGAATCCAATGCAGAAAAAAACGATATTCTGTTTGTCTCAATCTATGGGTGCCAAATGTGGGATTTGATAATAATTGTAGAAAATGATATACTACTACAATCTAGATATTATCTCATCTCTATGCATTAACTTTGTTTAGTCTCTGTAGATTAGTCAGTCTGTTAAACCTATGAGCGCATGCTACGTTTAATATCACAATAATACGAGGTTAGCTATGAAACCAAGCACACGGCTTCATAATAATCAAATCTTGTTTATTTCCCAAGGAAATGCGAAAGCTAACGTGTATCAAAAGGGGGTTACACAATTACACAACATACAGCAAGGCTACAGTACAATGATATAATATACAGTTAAAATACAATATAATGATCTACTTATCGTGGTGACCCTTCGCAGCTGAGCTCCAGATGGAATTAAGAGGGTCAATTGTGTGTGCAAACCCTTTTTGTCAATCACACCTCAATCACAGCACCTCCCACTGCCCGCCCACCTGCCCAATTGGTAGTCGCCTCCATGTATTCTGATTGTACTGCCAGAAGTGGTATCTGGGGGGCAGTGTCTGTCCAGAATTGCACTTAATCCGACTGCTGTCTAATCTTGGAATTGCGATCTTTGATAGTACATAATTAGTCTTTGTGTAGCCCAGACAGATAGGAGCCGCCATTCATCACGTACAATAGCCCTAGACTCATGACAACATGAGGTGTAACTGGTTCCATTCCACCAGAGAGGGGGGGGGGGGTGTATCTTGTAGATGTGGGGATCCCAGATTGAATCCAACAGTGGATAAACATTAATGTCTATACTTAGTATCGCTTTTTCAGGAGCAGGGTGAGTAAGTACTCCTGTAATGTGCGCTATTAATTTAAAAATTTAGTTCCAGAAGCTGCGAAGGTGGGGACATGACCACAACATGTGGATCAGTGTCCCCACCTGGTCACAGCCCCTCCAACACAGGTTAGAGTTCGTGACTCGTGTAGCCTAGTAAAGACCACCCCTTTTGTTGTGACCCCTTTATTCCAAAACCCCCTTTTTGCTACCCCTCTTAAATAATGGGCCACACCGTACTTCTTGTGGAGTAAATGGCCACAACAGCCTTTATTAAACTTAACTCCAAATATAAATAACCATATAAAACCGTATAAATAACCATATAAAATTAACCATAAATAACCATAAACATTTTATTGTAAACATAAATAACCATCGGTTATACCCTCTTATGTTGGTCAGTGACGGGGCTAACACTTGTAACACAACCATTTTAATTAACCAATATATATATATGACTATATATATATCTACCACCAGGGGGCACTGCAGGATTTAACCGAACCAAGTAGGCCTCCATTTTAACCGCCCGGAGACAAAACCCTATCCCGCAGTGCACACAGAGTAATCATCGACTTCGATGTACTACACCGGAGGGGCCATCTCATGACGAGCCCCCCACACACTCACCAACTACATCACTGCCACCGTCACTGACCAACCTAAACACCGCCAACCCACTTTCTTCCAGACATCCATCTTGATTTCCTGAAATGATAACAAAAGCATTAAAACCTTCACAACAAAACTTAACTATTGGGAGGGTGGGTGGGAAAAACTGCCTCCTCCTGTGATTTCCATACAACGAGTGTTCCCGGTCGGCCACGCCCCCTTTTTATAATGCCGCTCCCCCCGCCTCCTATTTGCTGCCCCCTGCTAACCCCTCCCTGCTACATTCCTTTTTGGTGTGTCACTAGACATACAGTCATGTCCGGCCCTCCCTATCCTCATTGCACTCGTTCTGTCCGGCCCTCTCTTGACTCGTGTAGCCTAGTAAAGACCACCCCTTTTGTTGTGACCCCTTTATTCCAAAACCCCCTTTTTGCTACCCCTCTTAAATAATGGGCCACACCGTACTTCTTGTGGAGTAAATGGCCACAACAGCCTTTATTAAACTTAACTCCAAATATAAATAACCATATAAAACCGTATAAATAACCATATAAAATTAACCATAAATAACCATAAACATTTTATTGTAAACATAAATAACCATCGGTTATACCCTCTTATGTTGGTCAGTGACGGGGCTAACACTTGTAACACAACCATTTTAATTAACCAATATATATATATGACTATATATATATCTACCACCAGGGGGCACTGCAGGATTTAACCGAACCAAGTAGGCCTCCATTTTAACCGCCCGGAGACAAAACCCTATCCCGCAGTGCACACAGAGTAATCATCGACTTCGATGTACTACACCGGAGGGGCCATCTCATGACGAGCCCCCCACACACTCACCAACTACATCACTGCCACCGTCACTGACCAACCTAAACACCGCCACAGACTGAAAGGGTGACCCCTTACCCTTGAAGGCACCTCCACACCCGCAGGGCCGTATGTATCCCCTCCTGTAGACCCAACGACCACAGGTCGATCCCGACATCCGTCAAGTGAACCCCATCCCTCCTCAAATAGAGGCCCACATTTTTCTCAAGTTCCCTGTGGCGAACCACTAAACCCCCTTGCCATGCCAGGAACCTCCCCACTACCTTATTTACACGGATCCTCGCCTTGTTAAGGCGATATACTGATCTAGCCCTCCTCCAGGATGTTCTAGCGACCATATCTGACCATACCAACAGCGTGTCTGGATATGTCTCGTGCAGGTAGGTCAGATCCCTCTTTATGTCAGCAATAAGATCCCTTACTGTCCGCATTCCCAAATCGTTCCCGCCCGCATGTATGACCAGGACCGCCGGTGGCCTGTCCAACCACGCGAAACGTTCAATTTCGGGCACCACCCTCTCCCACAACATTCCCGGCCTGCCCAGCCAACGTATGGTGGCCTCTCTCCTAGACACCCCCAACTGCCTCCCACCTGGTCTGGCATCCCCTCTCCGTGCTCCCCAACACACATATGAGTGCCCCAGGATCCAGACGAGGCGCGGAAGCCCTCCATCTGAAATGACAAACATAGTGTAATTGACCAGCACTATAACTTAACTACTAAGGCCACCATACTAACCATTACAAACTATAACAACACAGTAAAACTCGCCCTTTTTTTTTTTTTTTTTTTTTTTTTATATATCTATCCCCATTATTCCTGAATCAACAGTGGTCTAACGTAAGTCCGAAATCGCTTCGATTCCCACCTCCCCATTTTTTGCACATCCACCTCATCCAACCCACACCTGGCGGCTTCGGTGGCCGCCCCAATGCGGAAGGAGTGTGAGGCGTAGGCAGAACCTTCTAAACCCATACTATTTAAGCATTTCCGCAGAACCGCCCCAAATTGGAATCGCGACAGGTATGATCCATCACTGTGCACCAACAATGGGCCCCCAACCTCTGGTCTCACCCCCATGAACTCCCCTACTGCTTTTACTGGGCATACCGCGCAACCTTGTAACCTATGCAACGAAATCAGAACCCCCACACCTTTTTGATCAGTCTTGGACTTTTTTAAATTCACCAGCACCCTGTCACCCAAAACTTCCACGTCCCCCAACATTAAACCTCCCCCTTCCTTTTTTGATGGGCTAACCAACTCACCAATCCGAAATGCCCCGAAAAACGCCAAGGAAAAAGCCGCTGTAAATAATAGCCACCCATCTTTGCACACCCCACTCAACTGCTCCCTTAATGCCAACACATTGGCAAAAGTAATCGGCCGCCTCTCATCCCTTGTCCTGTTTGCTTTGCGATACCCTTTTACTGCCTGTTTCACCCAAAATTCTTTTGTCCAATCCACAATGCCTTGTAACTTGAACAAAAAGGCCAACCCTGCCAACCGTTTTTCAATGGCGGACACTGACCTGCCTTCCTCCATATTTCTGGACACGTAATACAGCACTAACAGCCTAAATTGTGACACATCCTGCCCCACTCCCGATTCCAGCAGCAACTCACCCCACTCCTTCCAGACCTTCTGGTATGCCAACCAAGACGACATACTCACCGACTTCTGGATCCATCCCGCTGCTACCCTAGTGCCAAATCCCAGATCCAGGCCGGGCAAGGAACGCCCTCCTGCTGAGCCTCCGGTGCCAGAGTCCTGAATCTGTCCCACTGGAACCGAGACAAAGAATCAGCCAGCGTGTTCTCTACCCCCGGGATGTGTACCGCATAAAGAAAAATATTCAATTGCATGCAGCGTAACACTAGCTGTCGCATCAGCCGGATGACAGGTTGTGAAGACGCCGACATACTATTGATTATTTGCACTACCCCCATATTATCACAGTTCAATCTAAGCTTTAAATTTTTACAGGCCTTGCCCCACAGCTCCAATGCTACCACCACCGGAAACAACTCCAATAGTGCTAAATTCTTTGTAAACCCCGCCTCCACCCAGGATCGTGGCCATGGTTCCGCACTCCAACACCCTTGGAAGTACGCTCCGTAACCTGTGGATCCCGCGGCGTCAGTTACTAACTCAACATCGAAATTGCTAACTGGACCTGACATCCAAACCGACCTCCCATTAAACTCCTGCAAAAACCGATGCCACACCTCCAGATCATCCCTGTGCTCCCTCCGAAGCCTAATATAATGTGTGGGAGCTTTCACCCCCGCCGTGGCCGATGACAATCGTCTACAAAAAATTCTTCCCATAGGAATGATTCTGCATGCAAAATTCAACTTTCCCAACAGGGATTGTAGCGTGCGCAACTGCACTTTTTTGCACCCATGAATCTCCCTAATTTCCTTTTGTAAGTCCCTCAACTTCTCTTCTGGTAACCTGCATTCCATAGCCATGGAATCGATCACTATCCCCAAAAAACTCAATTCTGTGCGCGGGCCCTCCGTCTTGTCAGGTGCTAACGGCACCCGAAAACTCTCCGCAATGTGCTGCAACGTGGACAACAGTATCGCACACACATTGGAAGCTGGAGGGCCCACGCAGAGGAAGTCATCCAAGTAATGGATGACGGAATCAATGCCTGTCACATCCCTAACTACCCATTCTAAAAACGAACTGAACGCCTCAAACATGGCGCACGATATGGAACACCCCATGGGCAAACAACGATCGACATAAAATTGGTCTTGCCAACAGCAACCCAGCAAATAAAAACTGTCTGGGTGCACTGGCAGCAGTCGAAATGCGGATTCCACATCAGACTTTGCCATCAGTGCCCCTCGGCCATATCGTCGTACCCATCGCACCGCAGCATCGAATGACGTATACGATACCGTGCATGCCTCCGGGTCAATAAAATCATTTACCGATCCCCCTTTTGGGAAAGATAAATGATGTATTAAACGAAACTTGTTGGGTTCCTTTTTGGGAACCACCCCAAGTGGTGACACTACTAAGTCCGTCAACGACTTAGCCACGAACGGCCCCGCCATCCTACCCAATGCAACCTCCTTGGCTAATTTCTCCGACACAACCTCTGGGTGCAACAATGCTGACCTCAGATTCTTTGCCACCGGAGGAATTTCCGTCAATGTGCACGGGATCCTGAAACCTTCCCTGAACCCCGCACTGAGCAAACCTGCCGCCGCCCTGTCATGATACCTATTTAGGAAAGGCTGCATTCTTACCCACATCACCGGCGTCGTCCCTCTTGTTGCCAGGCTCTCCGGCGCGCTTTCCTTTTTTGAAGCATCGCGCCAACGAGTGTCCCCCTCCCCCGCAACCTGAACACTCGTGCTTAAACTTGCACGTGTTTCCAAATTTGCAGGCTCCCTCGTTGAACTGCCAACATATTCCAAATTTCTTTCCGGCTGAGGATCCCGAGGAGTGGCTACCCCCAGCCCCCCCGAGAAATGTCTGTGCCGGCGTCTTTGCCGAAGCCATCAATCTCATCCATAAGCTAATGTCCTTATGGTCCCATCGCAATGCTGGGCGAACCGCCCTGCGCTGCCTAAACTGCTCGTCATATCGCAGCCAAGCTGTCCCTCCATAGACCCTATGCGCCTCCCCTATAGCGTCCATATAGCAGAATAACGCCGAGCAGTGCTCAGGGTTCTTCTCCCCAATTACCCCGGCCAATATGGCGAACGCTTGCAGCCAGTTTGCAAACGTCCGTGGAATTAACCTATACCGCCTCTTCTCCTCATCAGCTTTTTTGGTGTCATCCGGTTTCACCCTGTCTAAATTGAATTTCTCCAATGGCAACAGGGAAAAAATCTCCACATACTCACCTTTCCAGATTTTTTCCCTCACTTCCTGTTTTAAATGGGCCCCCAGGGGGCCCTCGAAGCAAACGTATACTTCACATTTTGCCGCATCTGCCATCCGTACAATGTCGGCCCTTACCACTGGCTCATCCCCACTCTTCTCTGGCGTACTCACCTGCTCTCCTGCGCCCACCGAGGTCGATGCCTCTCCAGCTGTTGTGACCGAAGCCCCGCTTGGGGGGTTCGCTACCCCACCCGCCTTCTCAAAACGCCCCACCAGGGCCCTTAGGCCCTCCAGCAACTCCTGCACCTGACCCCCCGATGGAGACTCACTCCCAGCCCGCGGTTGGTCATGGCTTGCCACCAGCGGAGCCGGAGGCCCTAATTCCCTCCCCCCCCCTGGTACAATTCCCAACAAATTCTGTAAAGCAGTTGTAAAAGAGTTATTACTACTGGACTTACCGGGCCGTCTTGGCACCTCCACCGGGATTACCGGCCTGACATCAACCGACACTTGTGGGCGGCTGGGCACCTCATCTTCTTCGGACAGCTCGCCTTCGGACCTGCTGAACTCCTCCTGCTGAGAGAAAGACACTGTTCCCCTCGGGGAGGGACTCCTGGACAACTCCCGGCTCCTTCCGATCACCACCCCCGCGGTGGGGGCCCCCCCCCGCCCCCCACCCCACCTCCCTGGCTCCCCACATCCTGGGCGGACAGGCCGGACCCGGCACTGCTCCTGCCCACTGGCCTTCTTGCTTCACTTCCTGGTGGCGTCCGCCTACCCTCTGCTGTGTTGGCCCTTCCGGCGGCCCGTCGCGCTGTACTAGCAGACATATGCACCCTACTGTCCTCCCCCCTCGGCTCGTGCAGAGCTGCTGAAGGGTCCGATGCCGCACTCCTCCGGGGTGTATTACCCCCCATCCTGGCTGTTCCTCCAGACTGAGCTGACCGCCCCCCCCTCAACTCGTGCAGAGCTGCTGGGGAGGACGCCGCTGTGGAAAGGGCCGATGTGCTTCCTGACTGCCCCCTCTTCCCGGCTCCCGTCCGCTGTGACCTCCTCTCCGCTGGTTGTCCCCCCGGTCTGTGCAGATCTGCGGGGGCTGGTGGGTCCTGTGAGGGCCCCCTTCTAGCTGCTGGGGATGGAACTCTGAGTAGGCCCGAAGCCCCGCCCCCCGCATGGCGCCCGCGGCGTGCGTTCCGCCTAGGCCCCATCGGGGTCTCTGTCTGGGCCCTCTTGGCAGGTGGTGTGGATAATTCCCCCCTAGGGCTCCTGGCTGGTCTGGATGGGCCTGCAACCCCCCCTGGAGAGTACCTCACAGGTGCCCTGGGCACCCGGCCGCTTGATCGGTCACCACCATCCGCCGAACGTCCCTCCGGTCTTCTGCTCTGTCCTCCATCCCTGGATGCTGCTCCAGCCAGTATAGCTGCCACCTGTGCCTGCAGCCATTCGGCCCCATTCGTCTCCGCCGCAGCCCTCAGTCGCTCCACGAGGTCGCTGTCGGCCATTTTAGCTGATTGTAGAGGAGCAGTGAGAAAAACTGCCTCCTCCTGTGATTTCCATACAACGAGTGTTCCCGGTCGGCCACGCCCCCTTTTTATAATGCCGCTCCCCCCGCCTCCTATTTGCTGCCCCCTGCTAACCCCTCCCTGCTACATTCCTTTTTGGTGTGTCACTAGACACACAGTCATGTCCGGCCCTCCCTATCCTCATTGCACTCGTTCTGTCCGGCCCTCTCTTCTTGGAGAATTTAGCCATAATATAAGGTGTGAGATACCATCGTGCCGTAAGTTTTGCCGCCAGTTCCTCATAGTTAGAACATCTTGAGAATCTCATATTATTGCTTGTTGCTACAAGCCATTGTCGTTCCGTAAACGTTTTGCCAAGTTCAGTTTCCCACTTAGTGAGGTGCTTATATTTAGTAAAAGAGGATTTCCAATGCAAGTGGTTGTAAATCAGTGAAATACCTTTGGATTTGGGATCTTTGCCATGGAGATGGTTCCAGATATTTTCTGAGACCGAAGTGTATGTTCTATGTGCTTGTTTGAACCAGGAAGAAATTTGGAGGTAGGCTAGGAATTCTGAGGGTGGGATGTCAAATTTAGTCTGGATGTCTGCAAATGGTAATAACTAATTTCCCTGAATAAGGTCATGTATTACTTTCACTTCTTTTTTTGCCATACTGTAAGATTTAAGTTTGGGATTGTCCAGTGGAGAGAGTCAAGAGGTATAGGAATGTCAATTGTCCTCTTACCTAGTTTATCTGAGGTTTTGAGATATTCCCAGGCTTGCAAGGAGGCTTGGATAGTGGGGTGATCTACTCGTATACTAGAATCACTTAAGTTACCAGCTATGAGCAAGGATTGAAGGTTTCTAGGAAATACGCATGCCTGTTCTAACTGGTGCCAGGGTTTAGACTCCAATTGGGGGTACCAGTCTTTAAGTTGGTCTATTATTGCTGCTATATAATAGTCTTTCAGTAATGGGAGTCCAAGTCCACCGTTTTTTTTGTGTTTGTATAACATCAGAGATGGGAATCTTGCTCTTTTCCCTGCCCAAATGAACTGTAACATCTGTTTCTGTAGTAATTTAAAAAAGGAGTCAGGTATAGCTATTGGTAGGGTTCTGAAGAGGTAAGTTATTTTGGGCAATAGGAGCATCTTGTAGGCCGCCAGGCGGCTGTGCCAAGAAATGAAGTGATTTTGGATCCTGTCTATTTCTTTTTGCAGTACTTTTCCCATTGGTAGATAGTTGGCTTTATACATGTTAGAGATAGTTGGAGTTAATTGAATACCTAAATAGAGGATGGAGTCGGTCGCCCAAGGGTATGGGAGATCTCTCTGTATTTGGGATTTAGTATGACTACTGATCGCTATTCCGAGGATATTAGACTTGTTCTCGTTAACCTTGTAATATGCAATTTTACTAAAATTGATTAACGTTTTATGGGCGGCTATGAGAGAATTGTGGGGATCAGATAGTGTCAAGATGACATCATCTGCAAACAATGATATCCTGTGTTGTATATTGTGTGAGAGGATCCCTTGGATGGATGTTTGGATGTTGTCTGATTTTTTCTGCTAGGGGTTCCATCATCATGGCAAAGATTATAGGTGATAATGGACACCCTTGGCGGGGTGCCATTGGTTATGCTAAAGTTTTTGGAGAACATCCCTTCTGTGTAAACATACGCAGATGGGGAAGAGTAGAGTGCCAGTATTGCCTGTTGAATTTGGCCTGTCAGGCCAAATTTTTGTAAAACTTGGGTTAAATAACCCCAATGGATTCTATCGAAGCCAGAAGCAGAGAAGGCCCTCCATTTCGTTCCGCTTGATAAACCAGATTAATCAGTCTCCTAGTAGCATCGTTGGCCTGCCTCCCCTTGACGAAGCCCATCTGGTCTTGGTGGATCAGCTTCGGCAAAAGGGAGGCAAGCCTGTTGGCCACCAGTTTTGCATAAACCTTTACATCGACATTTAACAATGATATTGGTCTGAAATTTTGCGGGGTTGAAGGGTCCTTGCCCGGTTTTGGAATAGTCACAATGGTGGCTGTCAGCATTTCTGCTTCTGGGAATGAAGCAGTGGACATAGAGGCATCAAAGATCTGTTTCATATATGGGGAGATTTCATTGCTAAACAGTTGGTAATATTCGGATGAGTAGCCATCCGGTCCTGGTGATTTGTTATGAGGCATGCTTTTAATAATTTTTTGTATTTCATTGGTGGAGGTGGGTACATTAAGCATATCCAGTTCGCTACTAGGTAGTGCTGGGAGATCAATAGAGCTTAAAAAATCGGAAATTAGCTGGTCTGACGGTTGGTGCGTTTCTGGGTCTTCTTTGAGGTTGTATAGAGCCTCATAATAATCACTAAAGGCGCCAGCAATTTCCTTAGGATTATAAACAGTTTGTTTTGTTTTGGGATTATACATACTCTGGATTTTTTGTTGCTTTTGTTTTTCTTTCAGCTGGTTTGCCAACAGTTTACCCGCTTTGTTGTTGCAACGGTAACTGTTTGCTTTTAAGATGCGGAAGCTGTTCTCCTGCTGGGAAACCAGATGAGAGCGGAGATCCTGTCTGGTTTGGAAGAGGGACTCTCTCACCTTATGTGTAGAGTTCTGTTTGTTCAAGGCTTCTAGTTGTTCAATTTTATCTAAAAGATCGTTGAGCCGCTTTGTCCTCTGCTTTTTAATCTTAGCACTTAATTGTATAAGTAGGCCTCTGATATAGACCTTATGAGTATTCCAGAGCGTGAAGGGATCGGATACCGAAGGAGAGTTCAGGTCAAAAAATTCCACCATAGCTGTTCTGAGAATTTTTAAATTGTCAGGTTGTGACATTGCAGATACATCATTGCGCCACCTATTGGCTCTAGTTTCAGCATTACGGTCCCCCACGCTCATGGAAATTGGTACATGATCTGACCATGTTATGGAATGGATATCAGATTGTGTAACTTTTTGCAATAGAAACTTATCCACAAGCATTAAATCTATTCTTGAGTAAGAGTGATGAACATTTGAAAAAAACGTGAAGTCCCTCTCTGATGCATGCTGGCATCTCCACACATCCTGGAGGCCAGAAGACAAGATGAATTGAGCCAATGTAGGTCTGCGGTTCTTCTTTTGGGATTTGGTAGAAAGATCAAGATCGCTTCCTGGGATTAAATTAAAGTCACCGCATAGTAGCAGATGGCCTTGCTGCATTGAGGTAACTTTCTTCCATACTTTTTTTAAGATGCAGTTCTGTTTAACATTTGGTAGGTATATGGTAACTAGCGTGTACTTGGTTTTTGCAATCTCACAAACTAGTATTAGGAATCTGCCAGATGGATCTGCATATGAGTCCGATAGTGAGAAGCCAATCGACTCTTTATTGGCTATTGCAACCCCTGCTTTCTTTTTCGGTCCAGTAGCAAGAAAGACATGGGGGTATTTGCGGTTTGTGAATAAGGGGTGGTTCCCCGTCATGAAGTGTGTTTCCTGGAAGCAAATAATGTCACATTTAAGCCTTCTGGCTTCTTTCCATGCCATTTGTCGCTTATGTGGGCTGTTCAGGCCTTTGACATTTAGTGAGGCTATTTTAAAGGCCATGGTGTGATAGAGCGTTTACGTACCTCAGTAAGTGTTGCAGTCACCTGCGATAGTAGAGTGCACATGTAGATGGAACTTTCTGTACAGTGAAGTAGATGTATGTACACACACACACGAAGGGGCAATCCCGCAGGATTATCCTCTGGACTCAAGTCCAGCGGACAATCCCCTCGTGTGTGGGCGTCGGCGGACTTTTTGGCGCCAAAGTCCGGCGGACCAAAGTTTTAAGTTTGGTTTTAAAATTATCCCCTGGACTTGGCAGTCCGGTGGACAATCCCGCCGTTAGTAGGCTAGTCCGCCGGACTTTTTAAATGAACGGACTTGCCGCTCATCGGCAAGTCCGTTCATTTAGCACGTGACTTCAGGTACGTAGCTAGCGTAGGCAGTAAATGCCGGCGCGCTAGCTCCGTCACCTGGCATGGATTTAAAGGGACTCCCCGCGCCGAAAAACGTCCTCCGGGACTGTGACATCACAAGGGCGCGGGGTCACCATGTGACATGAGCATGTGACCCTGTCCCCTTGTCCCTATATAAGTGCCAGCACAGCGCGGCTCTGGCATTCCGGCCAGAGGGAGCGACGTGTCAACATCGGAAGAAGAAGAACAACAAGAAGAAAAAGAAGAAAAAGAAGAAGAAGGCGGCGCCGGCGGCGCAGAAAGCGACGACAGCGGCAAGAACAGAAGAGACCCCGGAAGACCCCCGAAGGCGGATCGAGACCCCCAGACGACGGCAGCGATGACGAAGAAGGTAGCCGGACTTCTCCGCTCGGTAAAAGAGCTCAGGAGGGGGGGGGGCGCTCGCTCGTCCCCACCCCTTTCCTGGCCTGCCAGGCTGCGTGCTCGGATAAGGGTCTGAGATGGATTTGGGGGGGACCCCCACGCCGTTTTTCGGCGTGGGGATTCCCTTTAAATCCATGCCAGGTGACGGAGCTAGCGCGCCGGCATTTACTGCCTACGCTAGCTACGTACCTGAAGTTACGTTCTAAATGAACGGACTGCTCCGTGTGTGGGCAAGTCCGTTCATTTTCAAAAGTCCCGCAGACTTTGTCCAGCGGATTGTCCGCCGGAGAAGTCCGGGCGTGTGTGGGCAAGTCCACACGCTCGGAAAGTCCGGCGAAGCCAGCTGGAAAGTCCAGTGGATTGTCCGCTGGACTAGGTCCGCCGGGAAAAGTCCGCACGTGTGTACGCGGCATAGCTTGTTACTGTATAGTTGAGACTTTCCTTCTCAGTCTAGGTGTGATGGTATACGTTGTGATGTTGGACCTGCAGAAAAAAAAAGAAAAGGAGGGGGAGGAATAGGGGGAGGATGGAGGAAAGACAAGAGCACGGGTAGATTGGGGTAAAAAGAGTTGACGATTCCGAGGGAATCTGTGCGAGTAAACACCGATAAGTATTCGGGGGTAGAGCGGTTAATCGAACGAAGTAAGTCTGTTGGGTCATACAAAGTGCGTCTTCCTGGACTTTTGGGTGGAAGGGTTGTGCTGAAGATTTGGATTATCAGCCTGTTTCTGTGTCAGAGCTAGCACGGGTTGAAGGAGGAGAGCGCAGTGGGTCCCTTTCTTCTTGCTGGGCCTCTAAAATCTGCCATTCTGTCATAAGGCGGATGCCTTCCTTAACCGTTGTCACAATGTGGGACCTATCTTCGTAGGTAATCAGCAGCTTCGCCGGGTACAACCATTTGTATGGTATGTGGTGATTATACAGTGGTTTGGTGATCGTGGCCAGCTGCCTACGTCTTTGCATGGTGTAAGCTGACAGATCTGCAAAGAATGAGAGCTCCAATAGCTCATTTGGTAAGTCCTCTTTTTTCCTTGTCACTGCCATGAAGCGGTCTTTTATATGGTAGAAATGAATTCTAACAATAGTGTCCCTGGGCAGATGGGGAGGGATATTTTTGGGCCTTGGTAGCCTGTGAATGCGGTCAATTATCAAGCCCTCCAACGGTGCCTCTTTAAGCGCCAACTTCATGATATTTGTAAAGTATTCTCTGAGGTCTGGCGGTTTAACCGTTTCAGGGATTCCACGTATTTTAACGTTATTACGTCTCGATCTGTCCTCTAAATCTGCTAATTTTGCTTTAATAGAGGAGATTTCATCGTCCCTGTCGTTATGGGCATCCACTAAGTCATTGAACGTGGTAGGGAAATCCTCCATTTTGGATTCAATGTGGGACACCCTGCTTGAAACTGCTGTGATTTCAGTTTTAAATTGCTGTGTAATGGACATCATATCTGCATGTAGCGTTGTACGCAAGGACACTAACATGTCCTTCAGTGTGGTGTCCATTATCGGCTGGTTTAGTGTTGGAAAGTCAGTAATAGAGTCCTGCAGCTCCCTGGTGTCATCTAGTGAGGAATCAAGGCCGCTTACCTCCAGGTTGTCTGTGTCCGCCTGCAGCATTTTCTGTCTGCTCTTTGCTGGACTTGATGAGGCCGATGGAGGAGGAGAGTAGTGCCTTTGAGGTACAGGGCCTTTGTTGGTGTGGTTCGTGTGGGAACCAGGGCGGCTGGGCTGTTTGTGCGGGCCGCGTGTGTTGCTACAGCGGTGACCGGCGCCATCTTGGGCCTGCTGGTGAGAGTTGACCACATTTTTAGCAGTAATAGGTAGTCCATACAGATGCCAATGTTGGGCTTTGCAAGCACGTAAAACATTTTTTGGATGCCCCCATATACTGCAAGAGATACAATCACTTTAACAGTTCTGGTTAGAAAAGGGAAGGATTAATGCTTTTAATATTTGTTATACTTGTCTAAGGCCCCAGTGTGGTTAGGGGTGTGTCAATTCTTTTCCTGCTTTGAAGATATTATCACTCAGCCAGAGTGAAAATATACACACTTAAGGTGTGCCATTCTTAGGGAATGTTCCCTCAGTGTCCTGCTAAAATATCTAAGCCAGAACAAGAGTTCAACAGGTACAGAAAGTGATGGTAACTATCCTCAACATCTGAGAGTAAAAATTGAGGTTCAGATATATAAACTCTTTTAAAGATTAAAACCACACATTTTTTTTTCTACAGAAATGAAGAACCTGAAGATGTCCCAATGGAACCTCAAAGACGTTACATTATGGTCCAGAGTAAGTAATGTTTGTGAAAATAAAAGTGTATATGGGAGTTGTGATCCTCGGTGTAAACAGGTGGCTGGGAGACGGTTCCGTCAACTAAAATTAGCTTTCTTCAGCAAAGCATAAAATAATGAAAGGCGTCTTCATGGGCATTTCAAAACACCACAAGCAACTCTTCTCATCAGTACCACGCAGTGTTTTTGGGCTACCTTTCAGTGTTCTAGCAACAGTACATGCAATAACTAAAGTATTTTTTCAGGCCAGCTCACCCAACGGGCTACAGTCAGATTAAAGAGGCTTCCAGCAGCTAGGATCCAGGTAGGTTATCACTGATAGCAAAACAGCCATCAACCAGCTTCAATGACCAGCTGCTTTATGAACAGGCCTGAAATGGAAGTACTTGCCGTCTACTATTGACCATAACCCAGGCTGACTCTAATATACATTTTCACTTTTTTAATCATATTCTCTATAAACCACCCAGCCAACGTGTTCATTTCATAGGAACTTGCTGAGGCATTAGGCAGTTACCACTTTGTAGATGGTCGCAGATTGCCATTGTGACAGACCTGGCCGGGACACAGGCTGTTGGAGGGGACTTAATGCGAGCCGATTACCTTGCGATTATGGGCCCTGGCATTTGGGGGAACAGTGCTCTTTGAGCTGCAAGCCTGGGACCCCTGAGCTGGTGTTACTTGGATTCAGGTCCATGCTGGCCCCCCAATACACATAGAATCTGTATGTGTATTTGGCATATTAGCAAGAAATGCTAATGTCATGAACTCCAGACAGCCTGTCTGTTATGTAATTGAGTATAGTCTGGCTTGACACAGATTCTAAAGAATATTTCACCTATTGTTGTATGTCCTAATTAACCCTGCAATTGAATGAAGGAGTCCAGTGTTGATTAAGATAATTAGCTCATGCTAATTAAGTTAGGTCTTAGTCATCCGGCTGTATAAAATTGTGTGACATGTCAAATAAAGATCAGTCCATGTTGGCACCAAGCAAGTGTTGTCTCGTTTGGTGCTTGGGAGCGGTTGGAATATCTTATACCTATATCCAGACTGAAGGAAGTGATATATGACGAACGCACTCAAGAGGAGTGTAGGGACGTTTCGTCACATTGTTGGCAAGCAGTGGGATCATACTTCCTGCAGTCTGGGACATCCAAACCTCCACCTGGATCCAAGGTCCGGATAGCAGGAGAGGAGGAGAGGTACAGATACCAGCCGCCATGGAAGACGAATTCAGGAGGAGGTTGCGAGAGATGCAGCTACAGCACAGAGGACCAGTATCAGAGCAGGTCCTGCTGGGATGGTTTGATTCTATTCGCTGCGAACTCTGGAAGGAAGCGCTAGCCCGTGAGCGGCGTCACCAGGGAAAAGTTCTCCCCTCCAACCAGGAAAGGTACTGGTCGCAGTATGGATTGCTGTTTTTGGGAGAGAAACCGCACAAGGAGCAGACATCTGAATTAAGCAGGCTGATCTGGGCAGAGATGAAGCTGGATGAGAGTTACAGAGCCCTCCAGTGGCATGTATCCCAAGCATGCCCTTGGATAGCAGATGACAGCCCAACGGAAGGCTTAAGCTACGGCGGCCTGGGACTGTTGTATGTGAAGCTGACAGGAGACTCTAACTTTGGGAGTGATTTGGAGTGGCGGTTGGATGAAATCATGGATTTCATAAAAGGGCTACTGAACGTCTCGGAAGTGCACTGGGCACTGGAAGATTTGGAGTTTCTGGCCGATCAGGAATGGGAGCTGGAAATTGCCTACAGACGGCTGCTAGACTCTGCTCAGTGCCAGGGCTGGGATCCCTTTGCCTGGGACTATCAAGAAATACCAGTGGACAACTCTGGTCTGGCTGAAGAGTCGGCAATGTGGCAGAGTAACAGTGTGCTTTGCCAACCTGCCCCTACAGCTATGGACGCGGAGGTCTTATGGCGGATGCAGCAAGTGCTGACTGACCTTGATGATCCTGTTTCTGCATGGGATGATCTTGGATGGAGGAATGTGCCTGTCCAGCAGCATGCCAGGGAATCGGCAGTGGAAAATCTGGAAATTGCCACCCCAGAAGCTGAAGTGCTGACAACCGGCCAGAGCTCTGCCAACCTCTGCTCAGCACTGATAGCATCTTCTGGGTTCCATGGACAGGAGATGGTGAATCTATATCCCCAGACACCAGTTGCAGAGACTGGGGATTTGATAGACTTTTCTGCTGAGGAAGAAGAACCTGATGAGCCTCCAGCAGAAGAGCTGGTATTAGGGCCAAACTCCACTGTGCTCTGCCCAGCACCAACAGCAGTATCTGTGGAGTTACAAGGAACTTCCCCAGCTGAAGCGCTGGTCACCGGACAGAGGGTCCAAGACCTCTGCCCCACACCTGTGGCAGTTCCGGAGGCCCAGGGTGAGAAGGTGGCAATCACTTCCCAGCAGCAGATACAGGGGGAGAAGGGAGAGGAGGTGTTTGTCGTCCCTCCCCAACAGTTGGCCAGGGTGGAGAAAGCGGTCTTTCCTCCCCAGCAAAGATTTGTGCACCTGGGAGACAGTACCAGAGACATGTCGTCCCAGCAGCCAGATGAGGGAATGGAAAAGGAAGCCAGCCTCCTGCCCCAACGGTTAACCAGAGTGGAGGATGTGGAGGCCCCAGCAGAAGGGCTGCCACTGGGGCAGAGTGCTGCCAACCTCTGCCCAGCAGCGGCAACAACTGTGGAGTTCCAGGAAGCCGGGGCAGTTGGCCCCTCTCTCCGGCGACAAGCTGATGTAGTGAATCTGCTACTCCCAGCTGAATCACTGGCAACAGGGCAGAGCGCCGCTGGCCTCTGCCTAGCACCTACAGTGTCTCTACAGATTCAAGAAGCTGGGGCAATCGGTCACACTGTCCAGCAGCAGACGGCGCCCCAGAATGATAACACCAACCCAGCTAAAGTGCTGGCAACCGGACAAAGGGTCCAAGACCTCTGCCCCACACCTGTGGCAGTTCTGGAGGCCCAGGGTGAGGAGGTGGTGGTTACTCCCGAGCAGCAGCTTGGGACCCAAGGAGAGAATGCAATCTGCACTTCACAACTGCAGCTTGAGCTGATATCGGTGGATGGGACTTCACTCCCCACTTGTATACCCCAGGGATGCTGGGCGGTCGGCCCAGATCCCCAACAGCATGATGGAGTGAGCCCAGTCACCCTGTCTTCTCTCCAGCGGCTGAAAAGGGAGAAGGACCAGTCCACGCCTCTCCCCAGCGGCAGAGATGTTCTCTGAGAGAGGCAGAGGTTGGCTGGGTGAGTCGTGCTCTGTTTGGAACAATTTGTTTGGGGTACTGTGTGGGTACCAGCATTAGAGGACTGGAACTATGGACTAACTTCGGAGTCAACCCGTCTGGGGTCTCCTCCTGTGTTAGTCTCCTGCCGAAAAGGGAGAAATGTGACAGACCTGGCCGGGACACAGGCTGTTGGAGGGGACTGAATGCGAGCCGATTACCTTGCGATTATGGGCCCTGGCATTTGGGGGAACAGTGCTCTTTGAGCTGCAAGCCTGGGACCCCTGAGCTGGTGTTACTTGGATTCAGGTCCATGCTGGCCCCCCAATACACATAGAATCTGTATGTGTATTTGGCATATTAGCAAGAGATGCTAATGTCATGAACTCCAGACAGCCTGTCTGTTATGTAATTGAGTATAGTCTGGCTTGACACAGATTCTAAAGAATATTTCACCTATTGTTGTATGTGCTAATTAACCCTGCAATTGAATGAAGGAGTACAGTGTTGATTAAGATAATTAGCTCATGCTAATTAAGTTAGGTCTTAGTCATCTGGCTGTATAAAATTGTGTGACATGTCAAATAAAGATCAGTCCATGTTGGCACCAATCAAGTGTTGTCTCGTTTGGTGCTTGGGAGCGGTTGGAATATCTTATACCTATATCCAGACTGAAGGAAGTGATATATGACGAACGCACTCAAGAGGAGTGTAGGGACGTTTCGTCACAGCCATGTACCTTACAGGTTAGGCTTGCAGCAATATTCAGAGAAGTACATGTTTAGGTCTAGGACTGCTGTATACAAATTTAAACTGAATAGTAATCTGCTTGCTGTAATGGCTTAAAGGAAAGGCCATGTAAAATTCCAGCCTGAAGCGATTTAGCAGAAAATTCATATTAAAATAATGCTAGGCTCCTAGTAGATCTTTAGCAAGTGCCCTAAATAGAACTATCAGGACAAGAGGTTCTCCAGTGAGCCTCAACAAATAATTCAGAGCAATTCTGATCTTTCTCCCCGCTGACCCTGGAACCTAGGGAGAACCACAGTAGAGCCACTAGGCATATTGTCCCTTGTAAGTTTAGAGAAGCTCAATGTCCTTAAATGAACGGTGGAGTAAGCCCATTTTAACTGTTTTATATATAAAAACCCTTATCAGGTTGCTAGGAACCCTTAACTACCAAGTTTGAAGTTCAGGGGACCTATGGCTGCAAATGGGCACAGTGAGGCATGCAAATGGGCACAGTGAGGCTGCAAATGGGCATTGTTGACCCTCTTTTCCACTTACAGTAGCTGCGCATTTCTCACCAGTGGCGGCTGGTGCTCAAAATTTTTTGGGGGGGTCGCAAACAAACAGCCTCACTGTGCCATCAAACGCTGCCACTGTGCCCATTAAACGCTGCCACTGTGCCCATTAAATGCTGCCACTGTGCCCATTAAATGCTGCCACTGTGCCCATTAAACGCTGCCACTGTGCCCATTAAATGCTGCCACTGTGCTCATTAAACGCTGCCACTGTGCCCATTAAACGCTGCCACTGTGCCCATTAAATGCTGCCACTGTGCCCATTAAACGCTGCCACTGTGCCCATATAATGCTGCCACTGTGCCCCAAGTGCTGCCATTGTGCTTCAAATGCTGCCACTGTGTCCATTAAATGCTGCCACTGTGCCCCAAGTGCTGCCACTGTGCCCATCTAATGCTGCCATTGTGCCTCAAATGCTGCCACTGTGCCCATTAACCACTTGACCACTGGGCACTTAAACAGTGCCCAGTGGTCAAGTTTTCAGACCAATTTTCAGCTTTCGGTGCTCTCACATTTTGAATGACAATTACTCAGTCATGTGTTAGGTATGTGTACTTAAGCGCTAGAATGGGTATTCAAAGACAGAACGGCAACAATATTTTTAAGATAGCCAAATGATGATGCTGCAACCCATATATTAGTGTTCTCACACGTAGAAGAAATGGTTTTTAAAATACACACACAATGTTAATAATTATGTGAAATGGGTGCGCTCTCAATCAACCTTAAAAATCGTGTAGATCTGATTAAAAATTGCTTGTGCAATGATACTATTCAAGTGATGTGTAAAACCTCCTTAAAATCCGTGCACTGAGTGTGTATACATAAATAAATAAATACATAAAACCATATGTAAATATATAAATAAGTGGATCCTTTTCCTTTTTGTGGTACCAGTGATTAAGTGATATTTGTGCGATAGTGCTGTGAATAAAAGACAGTTTAAGAATGAGGTAAAACCACGTTTACATTCCAACCCTTAAAAAATCCATGCGTTTAAAACTGAAAAAAAAACGCATTAAAAAATCCATGCGTTTAAAACTGAAAAAAAAACGCATTTAATTGTGCGATTTATTTGTGAAAAAACGCATATTGGGTTATGCGATTAAATTGGGAGAAACACCATAGATGGGAGGAGGAGCTAAGCAACACTACTGAGACAAGCAGGGCAGGGAGCCCAAACAGTGCCTGACATATTTCTAACCACCGCGCTTCGTTCGTAGGGTGCTGTGTAAGTAGATGGGCTTCAGCCACAACACATGCACACCATTCAAAGTATAACTATATTGCGCAATGGTTTTTTATCTGTCTTCTATCCTCATGCAAACACGGAAGAGATAGTAAGGACGTGGCCAGCAGGAAATAGGACACCACAACTAAAGATAAGTAAAAGTATTATGTGTATACCTGCTCAAAAATATACATTTACTAAATGGTGCTTATCTTTCTCATTTGTGGTGTACACCTTTTATCCTTCAAGTTTTAACCTGTGCTCAACACCAAAGGGCAATTAGTTAGTAAAACATCTCAGCACTAACTAATCAGGAACAACACCTGTCTAAGCAACCGCAAATTAAACACCTAAGGAGACATCAATTAGATGCATGGACTCCTAAAGGATTCTAAAAACACCTATGGTGTTTCTCCCAATTTAATCGCATAACCCAATATGCGTTTTTTCACAAATAAATCGCACAATTAAATGCGTTTTTTTTCAGTTTTAAACGCATGGATTTTTTAATGCGTTTTTTTTTCAGTTTTAAACGCATGGATTTTTTAAGGGTTGGAATGTAAACGTGGTTTTACCTCATTCTTAAACTGTCTTTTATTCACAGCACTATCGCACAAATATCACTTAATCACTGGTACCACAAAAAGGAAAAGGATCCACTTATTTATATATTTACATATGGTTTTATGTATTTATTTATTTATGTATACACACTCAGTGCACGGATTTTAAGGAGGTTTTACACATCACTTGAATAGTATCATTGCACAAGCAATTTTTAATCAGATCTACACGATTTTTAAGGTTGATTGAGAGCGCACCCATTTCACATAATTATTAACATTGTGTGTGTATTTTAAAAATTACTCAGTCATACAACACTGTACCCATATGAAATTTTTGTCCTTTTTTTCACACAAATAGAGCTTTCTTTTGGTGGTATTTAATCACCTCTGGGTTTTTTATTTTTTGCGCTATAAAAGAAAAACGACTGAAAATTCAGTAAAAAAAAAAATGAATTTTTCTTCGTTTTTGTTATAAAATTTAGCAAATTTTTAATTTTTCTTGATAAATTTTGGCCAAAATTTATACTGCTACATATCTTTGGTAAAAATAAGTACAAATTGGGGTATATTATTTGGTCTTTGTGAAAGTTATAGAGTCCACAAGCTATGGTGCCAATATCTGAAAATTGATCACACCTGAAGTACTGACAGCCTATCTCGTTTCTTGAGATCCTAACATGCCATAAAAGTACAAATACCCCCCAAATGACCCCTTTTTGGAAAGAAGACATTCCAAGGTATTTAGAAAGAGGCATGGTGAGTTTTTTGCAGTTGTCATTTTTTCCCACAATTCTTTGCAATATCAAGATTTTTTTTCTTTTTTTCTTTTTTTCACAAAATTGTCATATTAGCAGGTTATTTCTCACACACAGCATATGCATAGCACAAATTACACCCCAAAACACATTCTACTATTACTCCTGAGTATGGCGATACCACATGTGTGAGACTTTTACACAGCGTGGCCACATACAGAGGCCCAACATGCAGGGAGCACCATCAGGCGTTCTGGAGCACCCAGGCCAATTCTGACATTTCTCTCCTACATGTAAAAATCATCATTTATTTGCTAGAAAATTACATAGAACCCCAAAATATTATATATGTTTTTTTTTTAGCAAAGACCCTAGAGAATACAATGGTGGTCGTTGCAACTTTTTATCTAGCACGGTACTTGCGCAGCAATTTTTCGAACGTGTTTTTTTTGGAAAAAAAATGTTTTGTGCTTTACAAAAAACAAAACTGTAAATTTAGCCCAATGTTTTTGCATAATGTGAAAGATGAAGTTACGCCGAGTAAATAGATACCCAACATGTCACCCTTCAAAATTGCACACACTCGTGGAATGGCGCCAAACTTCGCTACTTAAAAATCCCCATAGGCTTTAATTTTTTTACTGGTCACATGTTTTGAGTTACAGAGGAGGTCTAGGGCCAAAATTATTGTTCTCGCTCTAACGTTCGCAGCGATACCTCACATGTGTGGTTTGAACACCGTTTTCATATGTGGGCGGGACTTACGTATGCGTTCGCTTCTGCATGCGAGCACACGGGGACAGGGGCGCTTTAAAAAAAATATATATATTTTATTGTTCATTTTACTTTATTTATTTTAGTTTGACCCTTTTTTTCCCCCCAAAAATTTTTTTGATCACTTTTATTCCTATTACAAGGAATGTAAACATCCCTTGTAATAGGAATATGGCATTACAGGTCCTCTTTACAGTGAGATATGGGGTCAATAAGACCCCACATCTCACCTCTAGGCTGGAAAGCCTGGAATAATTAAAAAAAAATGATCCTGGCTTTGATCGTAGCGAGTATCGCAGGGTATTGTTGGGTATTGCAGAGTATCGCAGGGTATGGCAGAGTATCGCAGGGTATGACAGAGTATCGAAGGGTATGGCAGAGTATCGCAGGGTATGGCAGAGTATCGCAGGGTATGGCAGGGTATGGCAGAGTATCGCAGGGTATGGCAGAGTATCGCAGGGTATGGCAGAGTATCGCAGGGTATGGCAGAGTATCGCAGGGTATGGCAGAGTATCGCAGGGTATGGCAGAGTATCGCAGGGTATGGCAGGGTATGGCAGGGTATGGCAGAGCATCGCAGGGTATGGCAGAGTATCGCAGAGTATCGCAGGGTATGGCAGAGTATCGCAGGGTATGGCAGAGTATTGCAGGGTATGGCAGAGTATGGCAGAGTATGGCAGGGTATGGCAGGGTATGGCAGAGTATTGCAGAGTATCGCAGGGTATGGCAGGGTATGGCAGGGTATGGCAGAGTATCGCAGGGTATGGCAGAGTATCGCAGGGTATGGCAGGGTATGGCAGGGTATGGCAGGGTACGGCAGAGCATCGCAGGGTATGGCAGAGCATCGCAGGGTATGGCAGAGCATCGCAGGGTATGGTACAGTATTGGAGGGTATGGTACAGTATTGGAGGGTATGGTACAGTATTGGAGGGTATGGCAGAGCATTGCAGGGTATCCATCCATCCATGCTCAGCCATCCCTCCATACCCTGCAATACCCAGCAATACACTGCAGGCTATTGCTGTGTATTGCATGGTATGGAGGGATGGCTGAGCATGGATGGATGGATCGGTGGCATGCAGAGCAGGCTGTGGGCACTACAGATCCCGCCCACAGCACTGCTGCCACCGATCCCTCCCCCTCTCCTCTCATACTGTACCGATCGGTACAGAGAGAGGAGGGGATAGGAACCGGCGTCATCAAATGACGCCGGTTTGCTTACATGTGATCACTCCGTCACTTGACGGAGCGATCACGTGGTAAACGGCCGCGATGAGCGGCCGTTTACCGTGATCCATGATCCGCCGGGTCCTCTGGACCCGGCGATCATGGAAGTTCTCGAGGGAAGTTCTCCAGGGGGCGCGCAAGAGCAGAATTCTGTGAGGCCGTTAATTAACGGCCTCCCAGAGTTAAGCAACCGCCCTGTAGCCGTTTTTCGGCTATGGGCCGGTTGTTAACTGGTTAAATGCTGCCACTGTGCTCCAAACACTGCCACCGTGCCCCAAGTGCTGCCACTGTGCCCATCTAACACTGCCACCGTGCCCCAAGTGCTGCCACTGTGCCCATCTAACGCTGCCACCATGCCCCAAGTGCTGTCACTGTGTCCATTAAATGCTGCCAATGTGCCCTCTGCCATCTACCGGCACTTACCTTGTCTCGGTGTGCAGCTGGTGACGGCATCAGGCGACGAGCAGTGTCTCCTCATCGAGCCGACATCTTCTCCCGCACTCCTCCTGTCTTCTGCAATGATTGGACGCCTAGGCGTCCAATCACAGCGCCTGTGACTTCAGCCAATCAGGTGACCGGTAACACAGACCCGGCAACCTGATTAGCTGAGAGGCGGGTCTGTGTTAGGGAAGCGATGCATTCGCTTCTCTAACACAATACTGTGTAAACAGCGAACGCACAGCATTGCGCCCACTGTTTACACTTATGGAAGCCTATTAGAGCCCACCGTTCTAATCAGGTCCCCTATTAGAGCTTACAGCTCTAATAGGGCGCTTCCAAAAACACCCCCCCCGCTGTAATTCAGATGCCAGGTGCCCGACAAGGGGCCGGACACCTGAATAGGGGGCGGCAGCTGTGACAATAGATAGATTCATGCAATGCATGAATCTATCTATTGGTGATAGAGCGGTGCAGGAGAGAGGGGGTGGCGCTCCTGCGCCCTCTATGCACGCACCGCCACTGTTTCTCACCCTAGGCTTATACTCGAGTCAATACGTTTTCCCAGTTTTTTTGTGGTAAAATTAGGTGCCTCGGCTTATATTCAGGTCGGCTTATACTCGAGTATATACGGTAGTTTATCTGACTACAGAGGACTCTATATATTAAATATCTTCTATTTAAAGTAAAATAATATATATTTGTACAAAAAAAGCTTTGGCTATACATTTAAATAAAAATAAAAAATGATAAAACTTATTTGTTTTATGCTTCTTGAACAATGCTAGTTTAATGGCTGTGCTTCCAATACCTTTAATTTTAAATGACTATTGGGACTTTTCTGTGTGTTGTTCTTAAATACTCACACCCAACTCAGGCAAGCATTTGCACCAGTGTTGGTAACATTATTAATGTGTGACCATTTCATATAGTTCTTATTACTACCACTTTAAGAATCTGTTGCTATGATAGCAACCATTTATTTAACATTTTCTGCTATTTCTCAGATTGGTAATTGAGACCAACTCTGAGCTGGCATAGACAGGTACGTGAGTACTCAGAGCGGGCAGTGCCTTTGTTGGGAAGCTAGCTTTATGTACATAATATAGTGCTGTCGACTGGGTGATTCTTTGTCCTAAAGCTAAATTTGAAATGGGATAATGATGGTGTCAAAGCCCAAAAAAGGACAATGCCCACATTTGGGAAATGATTTGTCATCAAATGGGCAGAGTGTGATGAGAACTGAGACTAGTTTCCCATCATGTCTGCAGAGGGCAAGTTTGGAAGCAGACATCGGGCTGCATATTGGCTATAGATCCATTTTTTTTTTTTTATATTTATTTATTTTTTTGTGCTGTGTCTAGCTGATCAAAAGCAAAATGGTCCCCATCAGGCTCCACACACCCCATTACCAAAGTCATTCACTTCAAGCATACTGAATATAAGACTTTTGGAGTTTCCTTGCAACTACATATTAATCTGTGAGGGATAAAAGTGAAGATTTAAACCAGAAATTTTACACATAAAAAAAAAAACTTCCACACGGGCTCCACTGAGACATTACTGTGAATACACAAATACCTTTTTTTTAATAGCTCATATTCTAAATACAATGGAAAAAACATGTAGCGTTTCTCTGTGATAACATTGTACAAACATTTTATTCATCCTAATGGAATACTGTATCATGCTCAGTGATGTAAGTAACTGAGTTAAAATAAACTGAGTTACCTAACGCAGTTACTTTAGAGGGTAACGAGTAATCTAACTGATTACTTTTCCCCTCATGGTAACTCAGTTCCCATTACTTTGGCTTAGTTACCCCAATTACATCTACCGCCTCTAGATGGCAGTAGTGTAATTCCGGTGTCCTGCCAAAAAAGTTCCCCACCGGATAAGGACCCCCTGTACTGCTCAGGCGCAGGGCTTGCGCAGTACGAAGGACTACGGAGCTTCCGAAAATTGCCGAACCTAAACAGCTCTGAGTGAACTCTACACCGCGCAGGTGCAGTTAACATGTAATTGTACGAGGCGATGCCGCACGCTCCTGATGCTCGTGCTACTCTGCAAGGGGCGTCTATCGTGTAAGTAAGGGGCGCATTTATTATTTTTGTTATATATCGAGCTCTGCCCATTAATTTAACATTCGCCCTCTTCTGTAGCCATCCGCCCCTTACACGATATAATAATAATAGACCCGCCACTTGCTTACACGCTATAACAGATCTGCCCCTTGGTTAGAGTAATAATAGAGCAGCCCCTTGGTTACACGATATATAACAATAATAATAAATGCACCCCTTGGTTACAGTAATACTAGACCCACCCCTTAGTTACACGTATAGAATATTTTTTTTAAAAAGTCAGTTACTTTGCTGCGTAACTAATTACTTTTCCAATGTAGTAACTGAGTTACTAACGCAATTACTTTTTGGGAGAAGTAATTTGTAACTTAACTAATTACTTTTTTAAAGTAAGATGACCAACACTGATCATGCTCATATGATTTTGAGTTTGCTACTTTTCAAGAGTATTTCATTATTCTGCAGACAGAGAGGGCTTCTGTCGGCATTGGTTTGCAACTACAAAATGGAACTGTATGCATAGTAATGCCAATTGAAAGCATGCTCAGGCAAGTTTATATGAGTTGGTTTGCCTAAAAGAGCTCATCCTGCAGACAACGGGGGCATCTTGTGGCCTTTCTAAGTAAGAACAAGCTCTTCTAAACTCTATACACAATAATGGTAATCATTCTACAGAGCATGCTTAGATGCATTCATATGCGTTTTGTAAGAGCTCATTTATCTGCAGACAAGGCACTTTTTTTGCATTGTTTTGCAACTACAAAATCAAATAAACAGTTGTATATTCATAATCATGCTCCCACAAGTTCTCTTGAGATTGTTTTCTTACAAGAGCTCATCCTGAAGGCAAATGGTGACATCTTGTGGTCATTCTAAGCAACAACAACCTTATGTCAATTATATTCACTGTAATGGTAATCTAGAGAGCATGTTCAGAAGCATCCATAGGAGTCTGTAAGAGCTCATTAATCTGCAGACAAAGTGGGCTTTGTTTGTCAATGTTTTGACACTACAATATCAAATAAAAAGGTGTATTCCTAATAATGACAAGCTAGAGCATGCTCAGATGAGTTCACATGAGATGGTTTGCATACAAGAGCTGATCCTGTAGACAGGAGACATCTTGTGGCCTTTCTAAGCAACAACAATCTCATGCCAACTATATTCACAGTAATGGTAATCTAGATGGTATGCTCAGAAGCATTCATATGAATTATCAAGTTCAGAAGTAGTCTGCAGACACGGTGGGTTTCTTTTCTCATTTTTGGACACTACAAAATAAGATAAAATGTCTATTTATAGTAATGGCAAAATAGAGCATGCTTTGATTAGTTCATACGAGTTTGGTAGCTTACACAAGCTCATTCTGCAGACAACGGGGACACCCTGTGTTTCTAAGCAACAGCAATCTCATGTCAACTATATTCACACTAATATTAATCTAGAGAGCATGCTCAGAAGCATTCATATCAATTTTCAAGTTACTAAGAGCTCAGTATTCTGCAGTCAATGTGTTTTTTTTTCTTCTATTTTTTGTCACTGCACAATCAAATAAACTGTGTATTTATAGCAATAGCAAAATAGAGCATGTTCAGATGAGTTCATACAAGTTTGTTAGCTTACACAAGCTCTTCCTGCAGACAATATGGACATCTTGTGGCCTTTCTAAGCAACACCATACTCGTATGGACTACATTCACTCATATAAACTACATTCACAGTAATAGTAATCTAGAGAGCATGCATCTGAGTCTGCAAGAGCTCAGTAATCTGCAGGCAAAGTGGGTTTCTTTTGTATTTTTTTTTTGACATTACAAAATCAAATACAAATTGTATGCATAGTAATGACAAGCTAGAGCATGCTCAGATGAGTTCACATGAGATTGTTTGCTTATAATAGCTCATCCTGCAGACAATGGGGACATCTTGTGGCCTAAGTAAACTATGCAGCTTTAATGGTAATCTAGAGAGCATGCTTAGGAGCATTTATATGAATGAGTTTGTAAACTCATTCTGCAGACAATGGGGATTATTTACTAAAGGAAAATACACTTTGCCATACAAATGCAAACTACACTTGACATTGCACTGAAAGTGCATTTGGAAGTGCAGTCACTGTGGATCCGAGTGGGACATGCAAGGAAAAAAAAAACAGCATTTTAGCTTGCACATGATTGTATCATAAAATCAGCAGAGCTTCCCCTCACTGTACATCTTTCCCTCAGATTTACAGCGACAGCACTCCCATGTGCAATTTCAAGTGCACTTTGCACTTGTATTTTGCACTTGTAGTGTAAAGTGGATTTGCCTTTCATAAATAACCACCAATTTTTTTTATTTTATTTTTTGCATTGGTTTGCAACCACAAGATCAAATAAACTGTGTAAATATAGTAGTGGCAAATGATGACAATGGGCAGACAAGTTCATATGATTTTGTTAGCGCATCCTGCAGCCTTTATAAGCAAAATAAAGAGAAGGGGGACTGAGACCAATAGAATCGGACTCAAATAGAGGCTACTTAGTGGTAACAAAATTAGATCGAATCTTTGGGTCGATTGAATCAAAGAATTTTATTTATACATTTTGTGTATCTCTCATTAAAAAGAATCCAAATAAATGGATATCTTGTTTCTAACTAATACGAACTACATCAAACAAAACAGGACAAGACACCATATAACAACATGTGATGCACCACGTTAGACTGAACAGCAAAAAATAGTCAATGAAAATCAGGAGTGTATTAAATGTATATCTAACTTTGTTTAAAGGGAATTCCCCAATCAATCACTGCTTGATTTAATCATTGACTATTACACTGATATGCATATGACTGTGAAAGCATTTATATTATTCTTCTAATTATTGCACCTATTCATGTAACACTATTTGTGCTTAAGAAGCCCATCCTATGGTGTTGTCCTAAGTATCCATATATATATAAGGGTGAATAGAACTTCAAAGAATGTTTTGTGTGTCCATTAATCACTCTTTTAGTGACCGGTGGCTGATTCAGGTATAGGTCAGGTTATTCCATTCCCATCATGTTATCTATTAACACACATAATTAAGGGGTTAAAGTTCCCAATATCTTTTGTTCCGTTGGAACCATGGTTCATGCGGGTCTTAATAGGTTAATGAATATTTTCAAACAGGCAATAACAGGCAGCTTTCAAGTAGTTGTCAAGAAAATATATGAATGGCAACAAGTAGCTATCTGGCATATGTTTAGCTGGGAGCCGGTTACATTACCGCACTGGGCCTTTTTTGTCTTCCATGTTCATGGTTTCACCCTCCCTGATATGATGAGCCTTGTGTTGGCGCCGGGGCCGCTCGGGGCCATCAAACGGCGCTGCGGGGGATGGTGGCTGGATTCGCCAATAAATATCTCCCAGCGGTGCAGCGGTAAGGGATCCAAGTAAGCGGTGTGCGGTAGAATGTTCTGGCCGCCTGTAGCTACTGAGCGCCGCTTTATAAGCAAAAGCATACTCATATAAACTACTTTCATAGTAATCTAAAGCAGTGTTTCTCAAATCCAGTCCTCCCAACAGTGATAAAATGGCTGTGGTAATTACTAAGCCAGTGAAACTGATCAAATCACCTGTGAAAAATAATGGGAAGGCTGAAAACATGCATTTATAGGAGTCTGCAAAAACCTTATTAATCTCCAGACAAAGTGGGCTTAATTTTGTCATAATTTTTACACTACAACATCAACTAAAAAAAGTGTATTCACAGTAATGCCAAGCTAGAGCATTCTCAGAGTTCATATGAATTTCTTAGCTTACACGAGCTCATCCTGCAGACAATGGGGACATCTTGTGAGCTTTCTAAGTAACAACAAGTTCAGATAAACTCCATTCACAGTAATGTTAATCTAGAGAGCATGCTTTAATGCATTTGTATGACTTTGTAAGAGCTCATTATTCTACAGACAGGCTGAAAGGGTAATAAATCAAGATTAGGGGTATTTGTCTGCTTTGGTTTGGTGTACAATCCGATACCAGATCTGGGAGATTTGCCCTTTGAGATAAAGAAACATATACACAGCAGGTTTCTCTCCGAGCAAATCTAATCTTTATTCTTGGGTGTCGATATAAGAGGGCTTTTCAGAAAGTACCGCCCTTTAACAGATTATCCAATCATATACAGAGACGCACAAGTACAGTCTGACGCCCACAGTGAAACTAATTATTTCTAAAATATCACGTGCTTTACGAGAAATGAAACTCAACAAGAAGATTACAGTATTATGGGAAAACGAAACTAGAATAGCATGACTTGAGCATATTTCATAAAATGGATGTTAGAGACACACAAAATGGAAGCTGACTATAATACAAAGAAGTAGTTAAACTAAATATCCCTTCAATCCCCTCTTAGATCATATAAGATGATCTCTACATTCTATGTTGTGCTTTAATACTTCTTTGGGGCTGTGGCATAGATTGCCTGATGACTCTTCATGTATGTCATGTGAGATAGAACCTTATCATCAGGAGATCGAAGGTGCGCAATTATGTAAGTGCAACATTTAAAACAGAGGTAAAGAATCAGAGCAAGGATAAGTACCATAACAAGGACAATGTCTTTTAACCATAAAAATATACCTCCAAGCTCAAATCCTGCATTGGCAAATGGGCTCCATGTTTTAGCAATGTCCCTAGCTTCCTGCTGGAGCTGGCCTCTAGTGGATGTCCCCCTTTTATAATCCCCTACCATTCCCATGACAGATAACAAGAATACAAGGTAACACCATCCCTTAACATGGAGGGGCACCCAGGGACAACACACTTTCCTACAGCATACATGGATACTTTGTCCCAGTGCAAAAGGTCTCTTAGCGACAAACTCATGAGTGTACTTGTCCTGTGTTGCGATTTTATAAATTAGTGTAATATTTTACCTACATTTTTAGAGAAAAAGAAAAAGTTATGCAAAGTACAGTTTAACCCTGGGTCAATTACTTAAAACAGTGAGCAGGCAGGGGCAGAGACTCCGGATTCGCACATGGAGATATTAAATATTGACCTGCTGCAGAAAGAAGGGTTAGTCTGTGTCTCATTCCCTAAATTAAAACATCAAACAGGGGAATGACTTCTACCTGCTATTGGAAAGGTAACAATGTTGTTTATGTACAGAGTGGATATGTTAGTCAAAAATACAGGAGGAGTCTCATTGAGAAAGGAGGAAACATTTAAAGGTACAGCCAAAAGGGCAATTCGGGCAGGGCTAGGATGTAATATTATTATTATTATTATTATTATACAGGATTTATATAACAGTCCGCGTAGCGTTTAATATGCTACATATTCAACATTCTTCATACCCTGATTTTTTAGCATAAGCATACTTAAATTTTAGCAAAAGCATCTTATCAGTAAAACTATCTCCAATCTCTCTCTTGGTTCTAGCTTGTGTCAATATAATGTTCTTGTGTGTGTGTGTGGGTGTGTGTGTTTGTGTTCCCACAGTTACTTTTAATTGCACCCAAATCTTCAGGGTGGTAGATACAGTTAGTGGTGATCCAGGTGGGTAGGAACACTGTCAGAGAGATCAGGATTAGTGGGCAGAATGCCTTGTCAGAAGTCTGTGGTGAAGTAAGCGAGGTCATCTTCTCTGGCCGGACCTGCTTTCCCAGGAACTCCTTCATCTGCTTGGACTTCTGCTTGAGGGCCTCCTGTATCCAAGATCTCCTTCTTGCTCTTGGGCTTTGGGCAACCTTTTTTTACTCTGTTGGCATGGATCCAGGACTGGCAATTTTCCACTAGGATGACTGTTCTGGTCGCAGTGACCACTGTGGTAGGAGGTCCAACGGATACTCTTGCTTCTTATTTCTGTTCAGCTGTTGGACCACCACGGTGTCTCCCAATTTGAAGGGGTGAGTCGTTTCCTGTGAAGAAAAAGAAAAGGTGCGAGCAACATTTCTCTCAACTGTTTACAATGTTTCAACCAATTACCTTACATATTCTTCCTGTAATAAGTCTAAATCTCCCTTTTCTATCATTAAATGTGCTCTGGCCCATGGGGTGGGGAAAAATCGACCCATCAAGACATCAAAAGGTGAATACACTGTTGTCTTGGAAGGGTCATTCTAATTTCTGCCAGGACTGCTGGGAGGACCTTCTTCCAGTTGGCAAAGGTTCCTCCTGTGGCCTTTCTTATTTTGTCTTTTTTATTTGTTCTGTTTATTCTTTCTACTATCCCTGAGCTTTGAGGGTGTTAGGGAATGTGAAACTTCCGTTCTATCTTGAGAGTTTTTACCCAGTCCTGGCAGACCATTGATACAAATGTAGGTCCATTGTCTGTCTGAGTTTATAAGAAGTGGGCATCCCCATCGAGGAATGATTTCCTGAACGAGGATCCTCACTACTGTTTGTGCATCTTCTTTTGTGGTGACAAAAAGTTCAACTCAACTTGAGAACTTGTCCACAATTTCCAAAAAATATTCCTGTCTTTTGCCTAGTTTGGGCATGTGTGTGAAGTCAATCTGCAAATGTGTAAAAGGAATTGTTGGATATATCAGGTGTTCATGTTCGGCCTTGTGTGGGTTGTTCCTGATACATGTGATGCATCTTGCTACATAAAATTGGCCAGGAAAGTTCTGTAATGTAAAAGTCTTTCTCCAATAGTTCACACGTGGCTTTCCAGCCTCTGTGACCTATTCCATGGAAATGGGAAATAAAAATGATGCATAAAAAGTGATGCACTAGCTACTGGTATACATGGATTCCCCTCTTTGCAGAGAAGTCCAGTCTTTGGATCTTTCTGCACACCTATTTTGTCCCAACCTCTGAGATCAGCTTCATTTGCCATACCTGCAAATCTGAAAGAACCTGATCAAAAAACAAAAAAAACAAAAAGAAAACAACAATTCTGGTACTAGCATGGGCATTTGGATCTGTGCATTTTGTGAAGTAGCAGCTTGTTTAGCAGCTAATCAGCCAGAGCATTTTCCTTGGCTATCTGTTTGTTGGCCTGTGTATGCTCTGCAGTGTTGTGGAAGATACAGACCTGGGTGATGTGTCTTGGTGAATGAGGTCTATGCAATCATGTTGTGGCACAACCTCATTCTGCTCTCCTTTTATTCCTAAAAGGGCATTTGTATTGGTGCTGGTCCTGAAGTGGGAGAAGCATATTTGATGTGCAATTTTTGATTGGACATCAAGATCAACTCATAGCCGCTCAACCTTTTGAGCAGACATGTGCTGCGTATGTGTACATTTTTCATACATTGTGGGTGGTGTTAAGTGTAGTGTCGTGCCCCAGAGTGAAAGAAGTGGCCATCTCAAAACCATCATCGAATAGGATGCCTCTGAGACACACAGGCATGCCTTGAACCTGCACCGGAACCATCTTTGAAAAAAATAATAGGGCGCAACTTGCCTCCATGCTCCTGAGCGAGGACACCGGACACGTCCTTACAATTTTCCCTTGCAAACAAATGAAACATTTTTCCTGCAAACTAATTAAACATTTTTCCTAGTTAGGGAGGCCGAGCCCTGGAGCCATTACCATAGCATTTTTCAAATACACAAAAGCATTGCACATTTCATTTGACCATTTTATACAATCTGGCATGTGTAAACCTGTGGCTTGTCTCAGGAGATTGTAGTAGGAACAGTCAGGTACTCATTGGCGGCAGTAACCAATCATAATTACCAAGAAAGGTGAACATGTCTTTCTTAGCAAGTGGGCGGGGCAGACCCACACGAGCCATAGCTCTTCTGTGATTGACTTTCCTTTCTCCTTTTGAGAGTACAAAACCAAAATATTCAACCTTTTCTGACACCATTGCAATTTTTCTTTAACACTTTGTGACCACTTTCAAAAATACATTTCAAAAGATCTCTCCCATCCTCCAGGGCGGCCACCCGAGTAGAACTGCAGACGAGGAATTCATCCACATACTGCAGCAGGGATGAACAATGTCCTGGTATCCAAGCTCTGAGAGTAGTTTGGAATAGGCTACAAGGGAGTCTATATATAGCCCTGGG
Source organism: Lithobates sylvaticus (assembly GCA_028564925.1). Taxonomy (NCBI): domain Eukaryota; kingdom Metazoa; phylum Chordata; class Amphibia; order Anura; family Ranidae; genus Lithobates; species Lithobates sylvaticus. Next base: position 258,328,488 of record CM053029.1, on the reverse strand, counting down.
GCATTCTGCACCATGTTAGTTGGCGGTTTTAAAAAAAATAAAGCAAAGATTGGTTGTGCCTCCTCATCCACAGGGACGGAAATAAAAATGCGTTCAATAAATCAATCACAATAAAATACTCTGCATCGTAATTTATGGCGGTAAATATTGATGGCACATCAGGCACTTTTGGGGCAATCGGTACCACTAGGCTATTGCTGGCTCTTGTACAAACCTATAGTCACAATTGCCTTCTTTACTTTTCTTACCTTATCTTTTGTTAATATAGAACAAGGTAATTTCCCTTTAAGATCCCTTTTGTTTCAAACTCACTCATTCTGCTATTCTCTGTGTCCTTGTGTCTGTGCTGCTCTTATCTGGTTCATGGAATGTGAGGGGGGGGAAGCGGGCGCCTGATTAAGGCATGGAGAAAGTTAATTTAACCTCTAAATTCACCATCCCATGGCTCTGCTAACCTATCTTGTGCAGCTTTTGGGCTAGGATGCCATAGGGAGCCCCGGGCCAGCCAGAGATCTCCCACAGCATCTTATTTATAGACAAGCTTCATACATTATTACTTTGTTATTATTTACAACCAAACAATACATTTTTTTATTTATTTCTTTCAAATTATTTTTTATTTTTGGCAGAGTGCCAACAGGTTCAAATAGTACTTGCAAGTTCTGTACTGCCAATGCCGCAAACAATTCTTCACAATATCTATTAGCTTAGTGAGATATAAGGACTTGAACCATGTTGGCAAAAAGCCAAACATCCCAATCTTCACTTTCCCTGCATAGCAGCAAAATGAATCATTACCTTTAAGAAAATATTACTAACACTGCTATTTTTCTGCTAACTTTCTAGTCAAAACATTCATACATAAATCATTAAGAATAAACATCAATACATCACCGGATACTGTAGAATTACTGTGTTTCGATCGGGAACTTCCATCAATCACAAAAGAACCCGGAATTCATAGGAAGGCACGTCTGTCGCTCTTAAATCTAAGTCCTATCATAACATGGAGCAGTGGAAGGCGTTGTCTTACCTTACAAACGCTGACAAATTCCACACAGACATTTTACAAGTTAGCTTATCATCTACGCAAAGATAAGAAAGCAAAGAGATCGTTTTTTTTCAGCAAACCATAGCAGACTTTTTGTTTTGTTTTGTAATTACAGTACTGTATTATCATTGACCTATGGTCAATCCTGGCACCCACCCGGGGTCCACATTAACGACTGTCCACCCACGAACAGACGGCTGCCGCAGACTTATAATGAGGACTACACAGAATCCTCCCTGTTCACACTGAACAGATGCTTTCTTCTAAAGCATTTTGCTATTACTCAGAATAGCTCTTATCTAATGGGCTTCCTAAAGCCCATCCAGCCCCCCCAGGGCTGGCGCTGTTTTCTCAACAGCGCTTGACTTTCTGCAAAGTCTAAAACTATTTCTACATAAATCACAGGTCCCGTTAAAGGAACGATTTCTAAATAGAGGTCAAGGTGAGAGAAGATATATATCAAGTCTACTCACCCGCGACATATAGTAATCGATCCCGGACGAGCCCCCAAACTGAAAGGGTAATAAATCAAGATTAGGGGTATTTGTCTGCTTTGGTTTGGTGTACAATCCGATACCAGATCTGGGAGATTTGCCCTTTGAGATAAAGAAACATATACACAGCAGGTTTCTCTCCGAGCAAATCTAATCTTTATTCTTGGGTGTCGATATAAGAGGGCTTTTCAGAAAGTACCGCCCTTTAACAGATTATCCAATCATATACAGAGACGCACAAGTACAGTCTGACGCCCACAGTGAAACTAATTATTTCTAAAATATCACGTGCTTTACGAGAAATGAAACTCAACAAGAAGATTACAGTATTATGGGAAAACGAAACTAGAATAGCATGACTTGAGCATATTTCATAAAATGGATGTTAGAGACACACAAAATGGAAGCTGACTATAATACAAAGAAGTAGTTAAATTAAATATCCCTTCACAGGCAATGTGAGCTTTTTTTGGCATCGGTTTGTAACTACAAAATAGAATAAACTGAATATTCATACTAATATCAACTTAAGACAATGGGCAGACAACTTCATACACTTTTTTTTTTTTTTTTCAACTCGCAACAGCTCATCCTTCAGACAATGGGGATATCTTGTGGCCTTGTTAAGCAACAACAAGCTCATATAAACTACAGTATATTCACAGTAATGGTGATCTTCTAGAGCATTGATTCGCAAACCTTTTTTTTGCCAAGGCACCCTCTAAAATTATGAAGAGTCTCGGGGCACCCCATTTTAAAACATAAAACATCCTTCTAATTGTTTTATATAGTACATTGTCATTTCTCTTCTCCCTCAGTTTTTCTCCATCACTAAGCTAATGTAACCCCCAGCTCTTACAGAGAGGGGCAAGCGGAGGATTATTGGTTGTTAGGACACTGGTGGCTAGAAGGTCGTAATGGTGCACAATGAAAACCTGTGGCTTTATTTAACTAAAAGGCAGGCTTGCTCCACCTGCTGGCTTGTATACATCTGTGATAAATATTTAGGAATTTTGCATGGGTACTCTGGTGGAAAACGGCTGATCTAGAGCGCATACTCAGAAGCATTCATATGAGTTTGTAAGAGCTTATGATTGTGCAGACAACTGTGGGCTTCTTTTGTCTTGCAACTCCAAAATTAAATCTGATCCAGCTTATGGATGGTCCCCAGATCCAGAAGGGCCCCTTGGAGAAGCACTGCCCAAGGACCCCAGACAGAATAAGTCTTCAGAAGCAGGTGCTTGGCAAGTCTCATTGGGGAGAACTGAAGCCAGGCTCTGAGCGTTAGGTTGGCCTTATTGCATAATGTAATAAATAAGGTTTGAGCAGGGCAGCATCACTTGTTCTAATTAAGAATGTGAAATGACCAGAGGGCCTAGAACATAAAATAAAAAATATATAAAAAAAGTGCATAAAATCAATATAGAATATATAATCACACAAATAACAAACTAATCACAAATCAAAAGCCAGACTGACCATCTAACACACACATAAAATAGAAATTTAAATATAAACAGATGATGTGAAATCAAAGAGAATCGAGATATTTCTCCATTGCACACAGTCCAAGCCACCGTCTTCCTCTTGACTGTCAGCATTGGGCTAGAGGGAGAAGGCTTAGGCCCTACCCCTAACAGCTGCCCTGGTCAAGTGTATCAGGCTGGTTGGGTGCACAATATCATCAAAATGGTATAGCTACCCAACACAAGGGATGTCTTAAACATTTGAAAGAGTATGTTCATTGTGGCACCACCATTAAGCAGTGTAAAGTTTGGGGGTTATAAGTGGTTTACTTTTTCTTAAGGCAAGCACAAAGAAATGCAACACACAAAAAATCTGCTTGTCTACAAAAGCACAAACAAAATATAAGGAAACACAGTTCATAGTATGGACTTTACCCCCCAGGCTTAGCACAGCCTCAGTCTGGCTATCTGACGGCTTCACGCAATTGTGCATTACTTCAAACAGGAGTCTATCCCCAACTTCTACTGCTATCACCACACCAAATACTAATTCCTGTTTTAAGCATCTCTTACTTTTTGTACCACCTCCCCCTCCCTTTAGAATGTAAGCACCATGAGCAGGGCCCTCCTGTCCCTTCTGTATTGAACTGCATTGTAATTGAGCTTTCCCCCTCTATATGGTAAAGCACTGCACAAACAGTTGTCACTATATACATTTTGTGTAATAATAAGTTAAAAACATGCTCATCAGGCCATGTGTGCGGTTATCTCTCATTTGTTGCTAGAACCACCAAACTTGGGAGTGGGTGGTCCTTAATGAGACCCCTTGGCCTAACATGCTTTGAAGGACTGTCCTTCTTCAGAGCCTACCGTAGTCCCTGAATTTAGGGGCGGAGGCCCCTTTCGCGCCAAAATGTCCCTTTAGGGGCTGAAAAAGCTCTTGTTTCAAATACCTCTCTATTAATTCAGAGAGGACTGCAAGACCTCTCCCTAACATGGCTAACCCAGAAATTCCTTACCCTCCAATGGCAAGCCCCCTAAGTACCCAGACTCTTCCCTTAAAGGGGTCCTAACTTAAACACTGGTGCCACATAGCACCCTGTTCAGGATCCATCCTTGGCGTCCTGTACAGAGTAAAATGTTGCAAAGCACTTACGCACTTGACTCCAAGCTGCTAGTGAGATAATAGAATTCTATACAGCTGTCATTGTCGAACATGAAATCCTCTGTGGCCTTGTGAGTGTGAAGGGCCTCCCTAGATGGAAAGCAGACAGGAAGGATGAAGTTTCTCACTGGAGGACCTCAAAGTCTGCATGCCAAACTGGCGGTGCTTTCAAAAAAGAGTTAAGTTGAATTGTAAGGGCTGCATCATGGAGAAAGGTGGTGCCTTGTGGGTGCCAAGCTGCCTCCTTTGATGGGAAGCAGGCAAGCAAGCTGTAGCTTCTCATTGGAGGAGTCAGAGTAGCTGTTCATTGTTAGCTTGATGCCCCAGTAATAAAAAAAGTGAAACATTCTTACTCAGATGGAAAGTGATTGTGGGAAATTAAGCTCCTGACTACAGGACTGCAATTAACTATTTGTGCCAAGCCAGACATACTATACAAAAAGAGTTAAAGTGGTTGTATACCCTAAAATTCAACTTGCACCTACAGGTAAGCCTAGATTAAGGCTTACCTGTAGGTACAAGAAATATCTCCTAAACCTGCACGGTTTAGGAGATATTTGAAAAGAAAGTTTTACAACGTTGTCTACGGCGCATGCGTGCTGTAGACAACGGTGCATTTACAGGGTTAATCCCCATTCACAACTGCGGCTCACCGCAGTTGAAGTGTCCCGCGCGCATGCACGGAGCGACGTCCTCGCCGCTCTGGCCAATCACAGCGCCGCAGCGGCGCTGTGATTGGCCGGAGCGGCAATACCCGGAAGGGTATATGTTTAGAGATGGATGCGGCCGGAGGGGGAGAAGAACACAGCGTCGGGGGCCCCGATCTAAGGTAAGTGATGCATAATGAGCTAGTATGCTAGTCATACTAGCTCATTATGACTTTGTCTTGCAGGTAGTTAAGAAAAAAAAAATTAAATGGGTATACAACCGCTTTAAGTGTAATTTTCAGGCTGTTTCATAGACATAAATATTCCTTGTGAGTGTGAAACTGGCTTTCTAGATGGAAAAAAGCGGATAGGGAGGAGCAAGCTCCTAACTGCAGGACTGCAATTAGATATGCACACCAAGCTGGACAGCCTCTAAAAAAATTAGTTAATGGAACTTTGCAGGCTATTTCCTTTACAAAAATAGTCCTTGTGTGTGTGAAACTGGCTTTCTAGATGGGAAGAAGCAGATAGGCAGGAGGAAGCTCCTGTCAGCAGGGCTGCAATTAGCTAGCGCACCAAGCTGGACATCCTCTAAAAAAATTATTTAATGGAAATTTTCAGGCTATTTCCTGGACAAAAATAGTCCTTGTGAGGGAGTGTGAAACTGCCTTTCTAGATGGGAAAAAGTAGATAGGTAGGATGGAGCTCCTGACTTCAGGACAGCAATTAATTATGCGCACCAAGCTGGACATCCTCTAAAAATTAGTTCATCTAAATTTTCAGTCTACTAGGATGCATATGCGGTTACATATTTGATACATTAATGGTGGCGAATAATGTTTTTTAAGTATTAATTGCTTTGTATATACTTTTTAAATAATAAATATTTTGTTTAAATACATTGTCGTACGGTGCCTATAAAGTGCAATTCCCCCTTTTTCTCTTTAATACATTTTCAGTCTGTTTCCTGGACAAAAATAGTCCTTGTGAGTGAGTGTGAAACTGGCTTTCTAGATCGGAAGAAGCGGATGGGAAGGATGGAGATCGGAAGAAGCGGATGGGAAGGATGGAGCTCCCAAATGGGGCACTGCAATTAGATATGCTGACCAAACTGGACATCCTCTATAGAATGAGTTAATGGAAATTTTCAGGCCATTTCCTGGACAAAAATAGTCCTTGTGAGGGAGTGTGAAACTGGCTTTCTAGATGGGAAGAAGTACATAGGGAGAATGGAGCTCCTGACTGCAGGGCAGCAATTAGTTTTGTGCACCAAGCTGGACATCCTCTAAAAATTAGTTCATTTAAATTCTCAGTCTGTTTCCTGGACAAAAATAGTCCTTGTGAGTGTGAAACTGGCTTTCTAGATTTGAAGAAGCAGATAGGAAGGATGGAGCTCCTAAATGACGCACTGCAATTACATATGCTCACCAAACTGGACATCCTCTATAAAATGAGTTAATGGAAATTTTCAGGCAATTTCCTGGACAAAAATAGTCCTTGTGAGGGAGTGTGAAACTAGCTTTCTAGATGGGAAGAAGTAGTTAGGGAGGATGGAGCTCCTAAATGTGGGACTGCAATTAGATATGCGCACCAAGCTGGACATCCTCTATAAAATGAGTTAATGGAAATTTTCAGGCTATTTCCTGGACAAAAATAGTCCTTATGAGTCAGTGCGAAACTGGCTTTCTAGATGTGAAGAAGCAGATAGGGAGGATGGAGCTCCTGACTGCAGGACAACAATTAGTTATGCACACCAAGCTGGACATCCTCTAAAAATGAGTTAATATAGCTTTTCAGTCTGTTTCCTGGACAAAAATAGTCCTTGTGAGGGAGTGTGAAACTGGCTTTCTAGATGGGAATAAGTAGATAGGAAGGATGGAGTTCCTAAGTGTGGGACTGCAATTAGCTATGCGCACCAAGCTGGACATCCTCTATAAAATGAATTAATGGAAATTTTCAGGCTATTTTCTTGACAAAAATAGTCCCTGTGAGTCAGTGTGAAACTGGCTTTCTAGATCAGAAGAAGTAGCTAGGCAGGATGGAGCTCCTGGCTGCAGGACAGAAATTAGTTATGCGCACCAAGCTGGACATCCTCAAAAAAAAAATAGTTAATGGAAATTTTCAGGCCATTTTGTTGTGGAAATTATATTGTATAAAATGTATGTGGACATTTTATTCTAGGATGTATGTTTTTATAGATTGTCATCTGTCTCCCTGTGTCTGATTTAATCATGTGCAATTCCTTTTGTGAGTGCCCTACCCTTTTACTGTATGTAACTTCCTGTGATGTCATTTTGTATTGTGGGAGTGTCTGCTGTTGGAGAAAGGCACTTCCTGTTTGTGAAAGTTTTTGTGGTAATAAAAAGGCCATGCTGGGGAGTGTGCCAGAAGGATGGCTGGCTGACCAGGCAAAGATGAGGCTGTAAGAATACTTGCTGTTGATGGCTGTTTACTGGGCAATGTGAAACCAGGGGCTTAGATGGAATGCTTGGCTGGTGAGGTTTGGATGCTGATGATGAGAGGATGACGTGAAGCTGCTGGTAATGTCTGTTTTTGGGAGCTGGGGATCCAGGGAGGCATACGATCAGAGGGCGCATTATATCATAAGATTGAAAGGCGCTTATTAGCGCAAGAGTGTGGCGAAATATCCACGACAGTCAATGGCGGGCCAGGTGTTTAAAGGGCAAACAGAGCTTTTTCTCTTCACAGGCAGAGAAAGGGGGAAAACGGAGCACAGTCCAAGACACGTTTGTTGTCCTGAGACAAAGGGGTGCGTTTTCTCTGCCTGATGCATTGGGAAAACTCAGCTTTGCAAAAAGAACAAATGTTTTGTCTTTCAGTATAATGCTGGAATTTTGATTGTATGTGTGTGTATGTATGTATGTATGTCTGTGTGTGTATGTATGTCTGTGTGTGTATGTATGTATGTCTGTGTGTGTGTGATCGTATGTGTGTGTGTGCGTGTGTATGTGTGTACGTATGTCTGTGTCTGTATGTATGTCTGTGTGTATGTATGTGTGTATGTCTGTGTGTGTGTGTGTGAGTGTGTGTGTGTGTGAGTGTATGTGTGTATGTGTGTGTGTATGTGGTTTATATGGCGTTGTAGTTTCATTGGATGGCATGTGTTGCTCTCAGTTGTGTGGCGAGATTACATGCTTTTCAGTGAAACTGTTCCTAAACTGTGTGTCTGTGTTTAAGTGTGCATTTTCAAATGTGTGGGGAGAAGGGTTGGCTGGTTATGGAAGTTGATGCCACAGTGAGTAACTTTGGGGGGGGGACAAGAAGTGTATTTTGTCTTAAGTTGTGCTGGGCCTTTCTATAGGGGAAGGGGCAAACATCATTCCTTTGTGTGTAAAACCATGTGCTAGTTTCGGCGGGAAAAAAATGCTCCATGTTGTAGCCTAGCCTTTGTCGTGCTTGTTTCTAGGCATCATTTAATGTAAGCTATTATAGGCTAGCTGTTTTCGTTTGGCGGGAAAAACTCCATCTTGCTGAAGTCTGGCCTTTGTTGATTGCTACCATGTGCTATGTTTTTTTTTGCATTGGCCATCTTGTTGTATCTGCTGTGTTCAGCCTTTGGGGCAGATTTTCAACGCTTAGTGCGAGGTAAATAGTACGGTCTGTCCTGTTTTAGAAAGGTGATTTAGAGGGGCAGTTTGATCTTGTCAGCCTTTTATGCAGGAGAAATCCCATTTTGAAGGATTTTGTGCTTTTCAACTCTCAAAGTAAAGCTTTTGCAATTTCTGTATTGAATTTTGGTTTACTTTGGAATCTGCACTGGATTTCAGTGTATAATGAAACTAGCTTTGAAAGTGTATGGGAGTGTCTCAAATGGTAATTCATTGTTCTTTTTAGGCTTGTATTGTTTAAGCCTGCATTTGAAAATCTAGGCTCCTCCGTCTTCCTCTTCATTGATATTTAAATGAACCAGTTTGATAAGTTCATGCCTAATGTATTCACAGGAGGGGAGGGGCTTTTTGACTTGCGTTTGGAAGAAGGCATTCAAGTTATTGTAATATTAAGTCTCTATAAATTCAATGGATAACAAGACTAGCTGTAACTGAATTTTTGTACTTTTAGTGGTGTGGGTCATTTTTAGTCTTTATTTGTTTTGGTTTTTATAGCTTTAGCTGAGTCTTGTAGAAAAGACTTTGGTTTTTAAGAAAAAACTTGTTTTATATTCACTATATAGTTTGCAGTATGTAGTACATTATTTTTGTTCATGCCCAGATTGTTAGTTTATTATTAGGTTGATCATGTAACTACTGAGAACACGGCTGTCCCCATTTTATTTTTATTTCTTCTTCTTCAAGAGCCACATTGATGAGCAGACATAAGTGCTCTGTGTAGTGTTGTCTGGCGACGCAGTGTACGGTCGTACAGCGCAATGCGTTTGTGTATGCATACACTGTGAGGGGTAGAGATCTGATTCCGGGGGGTGATGACGCCCTCGTTCAGGTTTCTAGTTGAAGGACTAGCTGTAGTCTGACGATCCACCGCAAAAGCAGCCACCTGGGCGGTGCTCTCCGAATTTAGGTGCGACGGTTTCCCTGGACGCGGGGGTAAGACGATAAGCCAATTCGAATTGCCATGGACAATACGGGTTCATGTATGGGAAATAATAGAGATTTCCCACAGTCAGACAGTATGGCACAGTGCATGAAATATGTAGCTCAGCTGTGGCTTCAGAAGTTTATTATGGTAGAGCGAGAGGGGGTGTACAGAGGGTGGTATCAGTCCGGAAGGAACCGCATTTATGTACACCTGGCCCGAGGGGATAGCAGTGACTGGTGATCCAATGCCGAGAGGCAGGCTGGGTCCACCAACATTAGATCTGTTGTAGTTTCCTCTGATAATTCTGCCAATGTAACCAACTTATTTTGGCGGGATCAAGAAAAATAGATTAACAAATAAAATAAAAACATTTTCAGGCCTGTTTTTGAACTTTGTGCGGCTGGTCCATGCAAAGATTTCAAACTGTTGTGTTTTTTTTTTTTTTTTTCCAAATTGTATGTATTTTTTTCTATCGCTAAGAGTGAAGGCAGAATTCCATCTGGTTGGTTTTAATTTAAATTTTTGATTTAGGAACTATGAAATATCTCCCCCACATTTGTATCAAAATGTTTGTCTAAAGTTTTAGCTGTCTCATGTTCTATGTGGTAACAAGAAAAAGTCTGAACCTACCGCGACAGCGGGTGTTGTATTTTAGTAAAAACGTGAAAGTAAGGGTTGTAGAGGGTTTAGCTATTATCGGTTTCGACGAATGTCATTGACAATTTACCAATGGACATGAATGTTGTATTGTTTATGATTGACAGATTAATAACTTGTGTGTATAAGTATCTTTTCAGGTCCAAGGAGTTTCTGAGGCTCTGCACCATTCTAAACCCTGCATGTTTTCCTCCACTTTGTAAAGATGAGGAAAAGGGGGGAAGAGAGGGCTGAGTGACAATTTTTCAAACCAATGATACTAACCACTCTAATTCTAGCCAAGTTTGTGACAGGTGACAAGTGACAGGTGACAGGTGACTCAGTCGTTGCAGAGAAGATTGATGAACAAGACAACAAGGATGAGAAGTATCTTTATTTATATTTTTTTAAAGTGTATTTTCCAACTAGCTAAGAAAGTGAACAGAACACATGGTTGGGTCTACTCTGAGTCTCCACGGAGCTCTAGTGCCCCAGTGATGACAGCGGTGTATGATATATAGGCATATTGGTGTGAGGAGTTGTGACAAACTAGTAAAGACTCCAAACAGACATTTCTAAATGGAATTTATCGATACATTTCTAGAGGGTAAAATTAATTATAATTTTGACAATAGCTCTGGTTCTCACCAGCTTTGGTATCAGGATAACTAGATAGCCCACAGTTTATAAAGTAAAGCTTCGGATCTACAGTTTATAAAGTAATTCCCCTAATGGAAGAGATTCATGTGTGCTGGTGAATCTCGTCCCAGCATCTTTTGTCGCGGCCGATCGCGAGGATCTGATGGCGCGAGGGAAGGTAAGAATGACAGGGACACCTAGAAGGGAATTGCTTGTACACGGTGGGGACTTGAGCTTATGAAACAATTGAAAAACGTATCATCCATTGAGGATGGGATGTTTTCATGTAACTGTTGAAGCTACAAGGAAGTTCCCACAATCCAAAGGGGGGTCCTGGGAATCCATAAGTAAAGATTGTTATACCTGAATCGGGGATACTAGTGACAAAGTTCAGGCCCATATGGATGAGGCTTGGATCCCTGAGAGGCAAAGCCAGAGCTGTAGCTAGTGAAGGATGGAATTCTCTAAAAAGTCTGGGAATCTGTGGTGATTTAATTTTTATTTTTGCAGCGGATCATAGTTGAAGGAAGTAGGGGTATATTTACTCATGTTGTTTTTGTTTCTATTCCTTATATATATCGTGATGAGGTGCTCCTGCTGCCTGATTTGGACGCGTGACCAGAGCCCGAGCAGATGACCACATCTTCCTCAATAAGACGCCCGACCTGCAAACAAGACAAAGGATCCAAGACCGACCAGCGACTACTACAGCTCACCATGTCATCTCTACTGAAGAACAGAGTCTCCATGTCAAGCCGTGTTCTCCTTTTTATGGACTCATATGGACTGTAAGGACTGATTCATTTCCAGGTGTAAGAAGATCGAAATTCATCGTGGGACACATGGGAGCATATGACAAAAAAGGAAGGACTGTTGTGGAAATTATATTGTATAAAATGTATGTGGACATTTTATTCTAGGATGTATGTTTTTATAGATTGTCATCTGTCTCCCTGTGTCTGATTTAATCATGTGCAATTCCTTTTGTGAGTGCCCTACCCTTTTACTGTATGTAACTTCCTGTGATGTCATTTTGTATTGTGGGAGTGTCTGCTGTTGGAGGCAGGCACTTCCTGTTTGTGAAAGCTTTTGTGGTAATAAAAAGGCCATGCTGGGGAGTGTGCCAGAAGGATGGCTGGCTGACCAGGCAAAGATGAGGCTGTAAGAATACTTGCTGTTGATGGCTGTTTACTGGGCAATGGGAAACCAGGGGCTTAGATGGAATGCTTGGCTGGTGAGGTTTGGATGCTGATGATGAGAGGATGACGTGAAGCTGCTGGTAATGTCTGTTTTTGGGAGCTGGGGATCCAGGGAGGCATACGATCAGAGGGCGCATCATATCATAAGATTGAAAGGCGCTTATTAGCGCAAGAGTGTGGCGAAATATCCACAACAATTTCCTGGACAAAAATCATCCTTGTGGGTGCGAAACTTGCTTTGTAGATGACAAGGAACAGATAGGGAGGATGAAGCTCCTGACTACAGGACCGCAAATAGTTATGCATACCAAGCTGGCCGTCTTTTCAAAAATGAGTTGAGGTACATTTTCAGGCTGTTTACTGGACAAAAAAGTGTCCTTGTGATTGTAAAACTGCCTTCCTTGATGGGAAGCAGGTAGTGAGAATGAAGCTTCTGACTAGAGGACTGAAATTACCTACGCTTAGATAGCTGTCTGCACTGTCAAAAAATAATTGAATGATACTATAAGGCTGCTTCATTGAGAAATGTTTGGTATTGTGAATGCAAAGCTGCCTCCGTTGATCACAATCGTGAAAGGAGGATGTAGCTTCTCATTGTTTGCTTTTTGCCCCAGTAAAAAAAAATGCTGATGGAAGGTATACAATTGGACCCTTAACTTAAGTTCAGTGTTCTACCTGTAAGCCTGGTCTCTGCCTGATCCTTGTTTCTGGACCTGCTCCTGAGTACTGCTCTTGTACCTGCATCTGCGACCAGCTCCCTGTACCCTGCACCCTATTCCCTTCTTCAGGCTCCCAGTACCTTGCTCCCTGCTACCCCTGTTTATTGTGCCTGTTCAACCTAACTGGCTACCAGTTAGGTTGCTATTTGGTTTGCTGCACTAACATTTTTCAGTGTCACTTATATTGTTTATGGTTTACTAGTTTTGGTTTCAGAATTGTGTTTATTTGTCCTAATAAACCTTATTTAACTTCTTTCATACTGCAGGCTTAAAGCGGTAGTAAACCCGCTGACATGTTTTTTTTTTTAATACACCTGTAAGGGAAAAGGCATAATGAGCTAGTATGCACCGCATACTAGCTCATTATGAAATACTTACCTTAGAACGAGGCGTCGGTAACTCACCTGGTCCACGCCGAGGTCGCTGACATGTTGCCTCGGCGTGTCTTCCGGGTATCGCGACTCCAGCGCTGTGAGTGGCTGGAGCCGCGATGTCGTCACTCCCGCGCATGCGCACGGGAGACTTCGTCCCGGCAGGGTTCGTATTCTGCCGGCCTTTCAGCCGAGAGTCCCCCGTGCGCATGCGCCGCTGCAGTCAGATCAAGGGCATGGGATCAAGGGCAGGCAGGCTGAGGGGCTTTGAGTAAAGGGCAGGCAGTACCGAGAGGCTAGAGTCAACCTTGGAGTCAAGTGCAGTCAACACCAATAGGCTAGAGTCAACCCTGGAGTCAAGTGCAGGCAGCACTGAGAGGTTAGAGTCAACCTTGGAGTAAAGTGTAGTCAGCACCTATAGGCTAGAGTCAACCTTGGAGTCAAGTGCAGGTAGCACCGAGAAGCTAGAGTCAACCTTCGTGTTAAGTGCATGCAGCAACAATAGGCTAGAGTCAACCTTGGAGTCATGGGCAGACAGCATCAATAAGCTAGAATAAACTGAGAGGCTCCCTGCTACCACTGTGTATTGTGCCAGTTCTGACCTACATAGCCAGTTCGGTTGTTATTTGGGTTGCTGCACTTTCATGTTTCAGTGTCACTTTTATAGTTTATGGTTTACTGGTGTTGGTGTCTGAATTGTGTTATTTGTCCTAATAAACTTCAATCAACTTCTTTCAGCCTGATTTATGATTTCTTAAGGTACAGCCTACCAATCAGATCATCTTTGCTTTGATGTCCATGTGGTATCCCTGACAGTCGCTAAAGTGCTTGGGTTTGATGTAAAGGAAGGATGGCATCCCTACCCAAGATGGCAGAAAGGGTGCATGTGAAATGTTCCTGTTGCTTTACCGTAATAAATGGCCCCATGACAGGAGTAAAGGGATTGGTGGCAAGGTCCCAGGTGCCAGAGGTCAAGGGGCCTTTCATGGTGTCTCGGCACTGAAGGTTCCTGATTAGCTAATCTTCTGCATGTGGGGAATGTAGATCCTCACTCCACGCCAGGAACCTCAAGGCTGCATGGCAGTAGTGCTGATCACAAAGCTTAATCCTTAATCCTTTTTGGTTCTGGCAGAGATCAAATATTTTTTTCGAGTTTTCTGGCTTTCAAGATATAATCACTTTTTTTTTTATTTTTTTTTTTTGTGACAGGTTCTCTTTAATGTCCCATTCATTACAAGTACTATTTAAAAATGTTCCTATACATGACATGTTCTCTTTATTCGCACACGCATGACATAATATATCTATACTCTATATGTATACTCTCCCACACATGGTTTCTCCTGTTCATATCATTCCAATACAATATAGTTTACTTTTATTCTAAAATTAATCATAGTTATTCTTTATACTTCCGTACTCAATATATCTTCATGTACAGGTGACATCCGCAAGCGGTCGGCAAACAGTTTTCATCTTCTGTAAGTATGAAATAAAAGAGATGTGTGTGTGTATGTATATATGTGTGTATATATATATATATATATATATATATATGTGTGTGTGTATATATATATATATATATATATATATATATATATATATATATATATATATATATATATTTATTTATTTTCTCCCCACAAATAATATTTATAGATTTTTTTTGATCAGGCAGTAAAAGTATATTAGACATTAGCAAACACTTCCAGAAAAGCAATGAGTGGCTGTGTAATCGCTAAACATAAGCAATAGTTACAGTAGATCAGGAACAGTAAGTAATATTTTAAAATATATGCAATCAACCAAAAATATAAAAAAACGGTTTTTTTTAATTTTTTGTGGACTGAAATGACAAAAGAAACCAAACACACAAATGATAAATCGTACATATCTAATTGTAATAATACTGACCAGTTTAAGTGTGGACTTGATAACATTTCATCAATCTTTAAAATAAGTATTTTAGTTTTTTATAGTGCTTACAACTAGGGTTGAGCGAACCCGAACTGTAAAGTTCGGGTCCGTACCGAACTTTTGGGTGTTCGGGTCCCGGACCCGAACCCGAACAATTGACTGTATGTTCGGGTTCGGGTCCGGTGTTCGGTGATGTAATGGTGCTTTTTAAAATGTCTTTTAAAAGCACTCGCGGCTATATGAATTGTTGGCTCCCGTCCCCCTTAATACAGAAAACAGTCATTGAAGTCATTTATTTTTAAAAAGTTAGTCATAAAAAGTGTTTGGGGACCCGGGTCCTGCCCCAGGGGACATGTATCAATGCAAAAAAAAAACGTTTAAAAACAGCCGTTTTTTCGGGAGCAGTGATTTTAATAATGCTTGGAGTGAAACAATAAAAGGTGTAATATTCCTTTAAATTTCGGACCTAGGGGGTGTCTATATTATGCATGTAAAGGGGCGCATGTTTCCAGTGCTTAGAACTGTCTCTGCAAAAAGTGTCATTTTTGCAGGAAAGAAAGCTATTTAAAATCACTCGCGGCTAATGTGTATTGTCGGGTCCCGTAACACAGAGAACAGTCATTCATTGAAAGTCATTCATAAAAAAAAAGTCATTGATAAAAAATAAAAAAAACAAAAAATAAAAAGCGTGGGGGTCCCCCCAAATTCAATAACCAGGCCCTTCAGGTCTGGGATGGATATTAAGGGGGACCCCAGCCAAAAAAGAAAAAAAAATGGCGTAGGGTCCCCCTCAAAATCCATACCAGACCCTTGAGGTCTGGGATGGATTTTAAGGGGAAACCCAGCCAAAAAAATGGTGTGGAGTCCCCCTCAAAATCCATACCAGACCCTTATCCGAGCACGCAACCTGGCAGGCCGCAGGAAAAGAGGGGGGACAAGAGCGCCCCCCCTCCCGCCTGAACCGTACCAGGCCACATGCCCTCAACATTGGGAGGATGCTTTGGGGGTCTAAGACCCCCAAAGCACCTTGTCCCCATGTTGATGAGGACAAGGGCCTCGTCCCCACAACCGTGCCCGGTGGTTGTGGGGGTGCTGCGGGGGGGGGGCTTATAGGAATCTGGAAGCCCCCTTTAACAAGGGGACCCCCAGATCCCGCCCCCCCCCCCCCCTGTGTGAAATGGTAAGGGGGGTAAAAAAAGTGTCAAAAATGGTAAAAGTGACAGGAGACGGTCTTTGACAATTCCTTTATTAAAATCTTCTTTCTTCTTTCTTCTGGTCTTCCTTTCTTCATCTTCTCCTTCCGGCATCTTCTTCTTCTGATCCGCTTCTGTGTGAGGCTTCTCTCCGGTATCTTCTTCCACGGCGTCGGTCTCTGAGGCTTCTCTCCGGTATCTTCTTCCAGGGCGTCGGTCTCTTCTTGGGCCACTCCTCGCAATGGGAGGCTCCCGGTGTGTGAGGCTTCGCTTGGGCTGACAGGTCTTTTATAACGGAGGGCGGGGCCACCTGGTAACCCCGCCCCCCTCTGACACATGGGGACGTCATGGGGACTTCCCTATGGCTTTCCCCGTGACGTGGGGAAAGCCATAGGGAAGTCCCCATGACGTCCCCATGCGTCAGAGGGGGCGGGGTCCCCAGGGGGCCCCGCCCTCCATTATAAAAGCCTCACACCGCGGGAGCCTCCCATTGCGCGGAGCGGCCCAGAAGAGACACCGATGCTGAACGAGAAGGCCAAGAAGAAGCGGATCGGAAGAAGAAGATGCCGGAAGGAGAAGATGAAGAAAGAAAGAAGATTTTAATAAAGGAAGAGAGGGCCGGACGGAATGAGTGAAAGGAGTATAGGGAGGGCCGGACATGACTGTGTGTCTAGTGACACACCAAAAGGAATGTAGCAGGGAGTGGTTAACAGGGGCAGCCAATAGGAAGCGGGGGGAGCGGCATTAGAAAAAGGGGGCGTGGCCGAGCGGGAACATTCGTCGGCTGGAATCCACAGGAGGAGGCAGTTTTTTCCACTGCTCCTCTGCACAACTCACAAAATGGCGGACCGCGACCTCGTGGAGAGGCTGAGGGCCGCGGCGGCGGCGAACGGAGCGGAGTGGCTGCAGGAACAGGTAGCCACAATTTTAGCCAGCGTGTCAGCGCGGGACGGAGGAGAACGGAACGAACGACCGGATGGACGATCGGATCGATCACGAGGCCGGGTGGCCAGGGCACCAGATAGGTACTCTCCGGGGGGGGTGGCAGGCCCATCCAGACTAGCCAGAAGCCCCAGGGGGGATCAATCAACACCACCAGCAAAAAGGGCCCAGATGGAGACCCCATTAGGCCCCAGGAAGAGCACACGGCGTGGGCGCAATGCGGGGGGCGGGGCCTCAGGATTACAGGGAGCTACATCACCAGCCCCACGTGGAAGGCCTGCACAGGATCCACCAGCCCCAGTTTTTCAGCACAGCCCGGGGGGGCAAGGGACAGAAAGGAGGTCGCAGCGAGCAGGAGCCGGGAGGAGGGGGCAGGGGGAAAACACAGCAGCCCCTTCCGCAGCGGCGTCCTCCCCAGCAGCTCTGCACGAGTTGAGGGGGGGGCGGTCAGCTCAAGCAGCAACTACAGCCAGGATGGGGGGTAATACACCCCGGAGGAGTGCGTCATCAAAACCCTCAGCAGCTCTGCACGAGCCGAGGGGGGAGGACAGCAGGGTACACATGTCCGCTGGCACAGCACAACGGGCCGCTGGAAGGGCCAACGCAGCGGAGGGTAGGCAGACGCCACCAGGAGGAGAAGTGAGAAGGACAGTGGGCAGGAGCAGTGCCGGGCCCGGCCTGTCTGCCCAGGACTCGGGGATTCAGGGGAACGGGGTGGTGGGGGGTGCGTCCACATCGGGGGTGGTGAATGGAAGGAGCCGGGAATTGGCCAGGAGTCCCTCCCCGAGGGGAACAGCGTCTTTCTCCCAGCAGGAGGAGTTCAGCAGGTCGGAAGGGGAGCTGTCCGAAGAAGAGGAGGTGCCCAGCCGCCCACAAGCATCGGTGGATGTCAGGCCGGTAATCCCGGTGGAGGTGCCAAGACGGCCCGGTAAGTCCAGTAGTAATAGCTCTTTTACAACTGCTTTACAGAATTTGTTGGGAATTGTACCAGTGGGGGGGAGTGAATTAGGGCCTCCGGCTCCGCTGGTGGCAAGCCATGACCAACCGCGGGCTAGGAGTGAGTCTCCATCGGGGGGTCAGGTACAGGAGTTGCTGGAGGGCCTAAGGGCCCTGGTGGGGCGTTTTGAGAAGGCGGGGGGGTGGGGGGGCGGTTTTTAGGAGAAGGCGGGGGAGCAAAAAGAGCAAAAAGTCGATATCGACACAAATATCCCACAACCACCAAGGTTTTCTCTGATCCCAATCACCACGGATAGCTTGAACAACATTTCCAAGATCATGGAGAAAGCGGTAGTACAACAGATACAACGCCACCTGGACACACACACACTCCTGGACCCGTTACAATCAGGATTCCGCCCAGGCCATGGGACAGAAACCGCACTCCTGAAGATTTGGGACGACGCCCTCGAAGCAGCGGATGACGGAGAATCATGTCTCCTGGTACTGTTGGACCTCAGTGCAGCGTTTGATACTGTGGACCACAACACTCTACTCATCCGCCTCACAGAAGTAGCAGGAGTCACTGGCTCAGATCTACAATGGTTCGCATCCTTCTTAGGAAATCGCTCTCAGACGGTGAAACTAGGAGCTTTCACCTCTGAAACCCGGGCAATCTCCTGTGGAGTCCCTCAAGGATCACCCTTGTCGCCAGTGCTCTTCAACATCTACATCCGCCCACTCCTCAACATCATCAGAAGATCAGACCTCTGCTTCCACTCATACGCTGACGACACTCAATTATATTTTCGTATCACCGGACAAAAAGACCATCATCAGCAATTAGGAAAATGCCTCTCTATGATAGACGACTGGATGACCACTAGCTCCCTCAAACTTAATGAATCAAAAACAGAACTTCTTATTCTACATGCAAAGCATAACCCCCGAACCAAGATCCCTTGGACACCTCCTACCATCGTTGGACAGACCATCGCCCCAAGGACCAAGGCTAAAGCTGGAGAGGCATCGACTTCGGTGGGCGCAGGAGAGCAGGTGAGTACGCCAGAGAAGAGCTGGAGAGGCATCGACTTCGGTGGGCGCAGGAGAGCAGGTGAGTACGCCAGAGAAGAGCGGGGATGAGCAAGTGGTAAGGGCCGACATTGTACGGATGGCAGATGCGGCAAAATGTGAAGTATACGTTTGCTTCGAGGGCCCCCTGGGGGCCCATTTAAAACAGGAAGTGAGGGAAAAAATCTGGAAAGGTGAGTATGTGGAGATTTTTTCCCTGTTGCCATTGGAGAAATTCAATTTAGACAGGGTGAAACCGGATGACACCAAAAAAGCTGATGAGGAGAAGAGGCGGTATCGGTTAATTCCACGCACGTTTGCAAACTGGCTGCAGGCGTTCGCCATATTGGCTGGGGTAATTGGGGAGAAGAACCCCGAGCACTGCTCGGCGTTGTTCTGTTATATGGACGCTATAGGGGAGGCGTATAGGGTTTATGGAGGGACGGCTTGGCTGCGATATGACGAGCAGTTTAGACAACGCAGGGCGGTTCGCCCAGCACTGCGATGGGACCATAAGGACATTAGCTTATGGATGAGATTGATGGCTTCGGCAAAGACGCCGGCACAGACATTTCAAGGGGGGGCTGGGGGTAGCCACTCCTCGGGATCCCCAGCCGGAAAGAAATTTGGAATATGTTGGCAGTTCAACGAGGGAGCCTGCAAGTTTGGAAACACGTGCAAGTTTAAGCACGAGTGTTCAGGTTGCGGGGGGGGGGCACTCGTTGGCACGATGCTTCAAAAAAGGAAAGCGCGCCGGAGAGCCTGGCAACAAGAGGGACGACGCCGGTGATGTGGGTAAGAATGCAGCCTTTCCTAAATAGGTATCCTGACAGGGCGGCGGCGGGTTTGCTCAGTGCGGGGTTCAGGGAAGGTTTCAGGATTCCGTGCACATTGACGGAGATTCCTCCGGTGGCAAAGAATCTGAGGTCAGCATTGTTGCACCCAGAGGTTGTGTCGGAGAAATTAGCCAAGGAGGTAGCGTTGGGAAGGATGGCGGGGCCGTACGGGGCTAAGCCGTTAACGAACTTGGTGGTGTCACCGTTGGGGGTGGTTCCCAAAAAGGAACCCAACAAGTTTCGTTTAATACATCATTTATCGTTCCCAAAAGGGGGATCGGTAAATGATTTTATTGACCCAGAGGCATGCACGGTATCGTATACGTCATTCGATGCTGCGGTGCGATGGGTACGGCGATATGGCCGGGGGGCACTGATGGCTAAGTCGGATGTGGAATCCGCGTTTCGACTGCTACCGGTGCACCCAGACAGTTTTCATTTGCTGGGTTGCTGTTGGCAAGACCAATTTTATGTCGATCGTTGTTTGCCCATGGGGTGTTCCATATCGTGCGCCATGTTTGAGGCGTTCAGTTCGTTTTTAGAATGGGTAGTTAGGGATGTGACAGGCATAGATTCCGTCATCCATTACTTGGATGACTTCCTCTGCGTGGGCCCTCCAGCTTCCAATGTGTGTGCGATACTGTTGTCCACGTTGCAGCACATTGCGGAGAGTTTTCGGGTGCCGTTAGCACCTGACAAGACGGAGGGCCCGCGCACAGAATTGAGTTTTTTGGGGATAGTGATCGATTCCATGGCTATGGAATGCAGGTTACCCGAAGAGAAGTTGAGGGATTTACAAAAGGAAATTAGGGAGATCCATGGGTGCAAGAAAGTGCAGTTGCGCACGTTACAATCCCTGTTGGGAAAGTTGAATTTTGCATGCAGGATCATTCCTATGGGGAGGATTTTTTGTAGACGATTGTCATCGTCCACGGCAGGGGTAAAAGCTCCCACACACTATATTAGGCTTCGGAGGGAGCACAGGGATGATCTGGAGGTGTGGCATCGGTTTTTGCAGGAGTTTAATGGGAGGTCGGTTTGGATGTCGGGTCCAGTTAGCAATTTCGATGTCGAGCTGGTTACCGATGCCGCAGGATCCACAGGTTACGGAGCGTACTTTCAAGGGTGTTGGAGTGCGGAGCCATGGCCACGATCCTGGGTGGAGGCAGGGTTTACAAAAAATTTAGCACTGTTGGAGTTGTTTCCGGTGGTGGTAGCATTGGAGCTGTGGGGCAAGGCCTGTAAAAATGTAAAGCTTAGATTGAATTGTGATAATATGGGGGTAGTGCAAATAATCAATAGTATGTCGGCGTCTTCACAGCCTGTCATCCGGCTGATGCGACAGCTAGTGTTGCGCTGCATGCAATTGAATATTTTTCTTTATGCGGTACACATCCCGGGGGTAGAGAACACGCTGGCTGATTCTTTGTCTCGGTTCCAGTGGGACAGATTCAGGACTCTGGCACCGGAGGCTCAGCAGGAGGGCGTTCCTTGCCCGGCCTGGATCTGGGATTTGGCACTAGGGTAGCAGCGGGATGGATCCAGAGGTCGGTAAGTAGGTCGTCTTGGTTGGCATACCAGAAAGTCTGGAAGGAGTGGGGTGAGTTGCTGCTGGAATCGGGCGTGGGGCAAGATGTGTCCCAATTTAGGCTGTTAGTGCTGTATTACGTGTCCAGAAATATGGAGGAAGGCAGGTCGGTGTCCGCCATTGAAAAACGGTTGGCAGGTTTGGCCTTTTTGTTCAAGTTACAAGGCATTGTGGATTGGACAAAAGAATTTTGGGTAAAACAGGCAGTAAAAGGGTATCGCAAAGCAAACAGGACAAGGGACGAGAGGCGGCCGATTACTTTTGCCAATGTTTTGGCCTTAAGGGAGCAGTTGAGTGGGGTGTGCAAGGATGGGTACGAGGGGTTATTATTTACAGCGGCTTTTTCTTTGGCGTTTTTCGGGGCATTTCGGATTGGGGAGTTGGTTAGCCCATCAAAAAGAGAAGAGGGAGGTTTAATGTTGGGGGACGTGGAAGTTTTGGGGGATAGGGTGTTGGTGAATTTAAAAAAATCCAAAACTGATCAAAAAGGAGTGGGGGTGCTGATTTCGTTACATAGGTTACAAGGTTGTGCGGTATGCCCAGTAAAGGCAGTAGGGGAGTTCATGGGGGTGAGACCGGAGGTTGGGGGCCCGTTGTTGGTGCACATTGATGGATCATACCTGTCGCGATTCCAATTTGGGGCGGTTCTGCGAAAATGTTTAAATGGTATGGGTTTAGAAGGTTCTGCCTACGCCTCACACTCCTTCCGCATTGGGGCGGCCACCGAAGCCGCCAGGTGTGGGTTGGATGAGGTGGATGTGCAAAAAATGGGGAGGTGGGAATCGAAGCGATTTCGGACGTACGTTAGGCCACTGTTGATTCAGGAATAATGGGGATAGATATATAAACAAATAAAAAAAAAAGGGGGAGTTTTTATACTGTGTTGTTATAGTTGCAATGGTTAGTATGGTGGCCTTAGTGGTTAAGTTATAGTGCTGGTCATTTACACTATGTTTGTCATTTCAGATGGAGGGCTTCCGCGCCTCGTCTGGATCCTGGGGCACTCATATGTGTGTTGGGGAGCACGGAGAGGGGATGCCAGACCAGGTGGGAGGCAGTTGGGGGTGTCTAGGAGAGAGGCCACCATACGTTGGCTGGGCAGGCCGGGAATGTTGTGGGATAGGGTGGTGCCCGAAATAGAACGTTTCGCGTGGTTGGACAGGCCACCGGCAGTCCTGGTCATACACGCGGGCGGGAACGATTTGGGAATGCGGACAGTAAGGGATCTTATTGCCGATATAAAGAGGGATCTGACCTACCTGCACGAGACGTATCCAGACACGCTGTTGGTATGGTCAGATATGGTCGCTAGAACATCCTGGAGGATGGCTAGATCAGTGTATCGCCTTAACAAGGCGAGGATCCGGGTAAATAAGGTGGTGGGGAGGTTCCTGGCATGGCAAGGGGGTTTAGTGGTTCGCCACAGGGAACTTGAGAAGAATGTGGGCCTCTATTTGAGGAGGGATGGGGTTCACTTGACGGATGTCGGGATCGACCTGTGGTCGTTGGGTCTACAGGAGGGGATACATACGGCCCTGCGGGTGTGGAGGTGCCTTCAAGGGTAAGGGGTCACCCTTTCAGTCTGTGGCGGTGTTTAGGTTGGTCAGTGACGGTGGCAGTTATGTAGTTGGTGAGTGTGTGGGGGGCTCGTCATGAGATGGCCCCTCCGGTGTAGTACATCGAAGTTCGATGATTACTCTGTGTGCACTGCGGGATAGGGTTTTTGTCTCCGGGCGGTTAAAATGGAGGCCTACTTGGTTCGGTTAAATCCTGCAGTGCCCCCTGGTGTTATATATATATATATAGTCATATATATATTGGTTAATTTAACTGGTTGTGTTACAAGTGTTAGCCCCGTCACTGACCAACATAAGAGGGTATAACCGATGGTTATTTATGTTTACACTAAAATGTTTATGGTTATTTATGGTTATTTTTATATGGTTATTTATACGGTTTTATATGGTTATTTATATTTTGGAAAATTGGAGTTAAGTTTAATAAAGGCTGTTGTGGCCATTTACTCCACAAGAAGTACGGTGTGGTCCATTATTTAAGGGGAGTAACAAAAAGGGGGGTTTTGGAATAAAGGGGTCACAACAAGTGGGTGGTCTTTACTAGGCTACACGAGTCAATGAATGACTGTTCTCTGTGTTACGGGACCCGACAATACACATTAGCCGCGAGTGATTTTAAATAGCTTTCTTTCCTGCAAAAATGACACTTTTTGCAGAGACAGTTCTAAGCACTGGAAACATGCGCCCCTTTACATGCATACTATAGACACCCCCCAGGTACGAAATTTAAAGGAATATTACACCTTTTATTGTTTCACTTTAAGCATTATTAAAATCACTGCTCCCGAAAAAACGGCTGTTTTTAAAAGTTTTTTTTGCATTGATACATGTCCCCTGGGGCAGGACCCGGGTCCCCAAACACTTTTTATGACCAACTTTTAAAAAATAAATGACTTCAATGACTGTTTTCTGTATTAAGGGGGACGGGAGCCGACACTTTATTATAGCCGTTCGCTATGATCCGCTTCTGTGTGAGGCTTCTCTCCGGTATCTTCTTCCACGGCGTTGGTCTCTGAGGCTTCTCTCCGGTATCTTCTTCCAGGGCGTCGGTCTCTTCTTGGGCCACTCCTCGCAATGGGAGGCTCCCGGTGTGTGAGGCTTCGCTTGGGCTGACAGGTCTTTTATAACGGAGGGCGGGGCCACCTGGTAACCCCGCCCCCCTCTGACACATGGGGACGTCATGGGGACTTCCCTATGGCTTTCCCCGTGACGTGGGGAAAGCCATAGGGAAGTCCCCATGACGTCCCCATGCGTCAGAGGGGGCGGGGTTACCAGGTGGCCCCGCCCTCCATTATAAAAGCCTCACACAGCGGGAGCCTCCCATTGCGCGGAGCGGCCCAGAAGAGACACCGATGCTGAACGAGAAGGCCAAGAAGAAGCGGATCGGAAGAAGAAGATGCCGGAAGGAGAAGATGAAGAAAGAAAGAAGATTTTAATAAAGGAATTGTCAAAGTCCTGTCATTTTTACAATTTTTGACACTTTTTTGGTGAAATGGTAGGGGTACCCCCTTACCATTTCACACAGGGGAAGGGCCGGGATCTGGGGGTCCCCTTGTTAAAGGGGGCTTCCAGATTCCGATAAGCCCCCCGCCCGCAGACCCCCACAACCACCGGGCACGGTTGTGGGGACGAGGCCCTTGTCCTCATCAACATGGGGACAAGGTGCTTTGGGGGTCTTAGACCCCCAAAGCATCCTCCCAATGTTAAGGGCATGTGGCCTGGTACGGTTCAGGCGCTCTCGTCCCCCCTCTTTTCCTGCGGCCTGCCAGGTTGCGTGCTCGGATAAGGGTCTGGTATGGATTTTGAGGGGGACCCCACGCCATTTTTTTTGGCTGGGTTTCCCCTTAAAATCCATCCCAGACCTCAAGGGTCTGGGATGGATTTTGAGGGGGACCCTACGCCATTTTTTTATTTTTTCTGGCTGGGGTCCCCCTTAATATCCATCCCAGACCTGAAGGGCCTGGTTATTGAATTTGGGGGGACCCCCACGCTTTTTTTTTTTATTTTTTTTTTTTTTTATCAATGACTTTTTTTTTTATGAATGACTTTCAATGAATGACTGTTCTTTGTGTTACGGGACCCGACAATACACATTAGCCGCGAGTGATTTTAAATAGCTTTCTTTCCTGCAAAAATGACACTTTTTGCAGAGACAGTTCTAAGCACTGGAAACATGCGCCCCTTTACATGCATACTATAGACACCCCCCCAGGTACGAAATTTAAAGGAATATTACACCTTTTATTGTTTCACTTTAAGCATTATTAAAATCACTGCTCCCGAAAAAACGGCTGTTTTTAAAAGTTTTTTTTGCATTGATACATGTCCCCTGGGGCAGGACCCGGGTCCCCAAACACTTTTTATGACCAACTTTTTAAAAATAAATGACTTCAATGACTGTTTTCTGTATTAAGGGGGACGGGAGCCGACACTTTATTATAGCCGTTCGGGTCCCCATTGACTTCAATGGGGTTCGGTGTTCTGGGTCAAGTTCGGGTCAAGTTCGGTCCCGAACCCGAACTTTTTTCTGAAGTTCGGCCGAACCTGCCGAACCCGAACATCCAGGTGTCCGCTCAACTCTACTTACAACACAATCAAATTAAAGTTAATGCAACAGTGACATCTAGCGGCTGCTATTTGCAATGACAACTGAAATCAACTCCTTTATGACACCCGGTGGCTGTTTGCATCTCTACGGCCAGGAATGCAAACATTTCAATAAAAAATTCCCTGCGAAAACGCCGGACAGCGCAAAAATCTGTAATTGGGCCAAAAAATTATACCAAACCCTTGTCGACCTTTGTGCCATATCAAGCTTCTCCCTATGTGTCTCAAAGAGGCGCATCCATGTGCCGTATTCAGTTTGCGATAATGACTGCACAGGCGCCAGAATTCAGAATATGGTGCCTGAGGTAAAGGTTCAATGTGGTAAAGCCGCGAAGGCAAGAAAAGCAAAACTGGGGTGGGTGACGCACCTTTTGGCGCTCACCCTGTCGTTTGCACATATTTTTAAACATCTCTTTTTGGAGGTACGGAGGCTCTGGTAGAAACCCAGGGCGTTCTGCAAGACATGGGGTCTCTGGCACACCCCTACGCAAAAAAATACCTGAAGAGTCAAATCGGAGAGTCAAATTGTTATATCTTGCATTTTAATCAACATTGTGAATGGTCAAACTGTTGAGGTTTATTCTGCCTATCAATGACATTTTCAATTTAGCCCATATTTTAGTTTTATCTCTGATCCTGCCTAATAATGGGGAAAGATTCAACGTTATATATTCACGGGGCTGTGGAGTGATCCATATACCTAGGTATTTAAATTTGGAAGCCACCGGGATGTCTTGTAGTGTGGGGTCCTGTGGAGTTGTAGAGTCTAATATCATAATGTTTGATTTGGTCCAGTTAATCACCAGACCCGAGAATGACCCAAATCTTTTAACCACCGACATGGCCTCACTCAGGGACCCCGATGTATCCCCCAGTAATAGCATGGCATTGTCGGCATATAACATTAGTTTTTTCGTGTATCTGCCCGTACTTGAAGCCTGTTGTTAGGGAGTTAGAACGCACCAAGGCTGCTGCTATCTCATCTTTGATGTGATCCCAGAGACCATGAGAAAAAGCAGCCACGAGGGCCTCATTATTCCAAGCAACCTCTATTGCCAGAGTACGGAACTCATAATCAGCAACAGTTCTTGTACGCTGTTTGATGGATATCCAGCCTTTGGCAGCCGATGTGGAAAGTGCAGGAATGTCAAATACCCTCTTAAAGGAAGCCAAAAACTCTGGGTAACTCTGGACAATCGGTTTTTGCGTCTCCCATATAGGGTTCTCTCAGAAAGCAAAGATATCATGAAACCTACTTTGCTTCTGTCCGTGGGAAACGCCTGGGGCAGTATCTCAAAGTAAACCTCAACCTGGTTGAGAAACCTTCTGCATTGAACTGGATCACCCCTGAATCGCTGGGGAAGAGGAGCGGAAACAGACATACCTTTTATAGAGGTAATATTCAAGGCGGGTGCCAGCAGCAGGGATGGCCTGCAACACAGGTTGCACCGGGGCACAGCCACAGGGGGAGGTTCCAGGTGAGCAGTGCAATTCGGGAGCGTCTGTAACGCTATGGCAAACTGATCCATGCGGTGATCCTGCTCATCCAATCTGGAAAAAATATTACCAACTAGTGGATTGCAGGCAACTTCTGAATCCATTACCTTTGCCTACTGTCAGGATCCATGAATCAGACTGAGACAGAAGTGCAGTAAAAATCGGCACAGTGGTGTAGTGGTTAGCACTCTCGCCTAGCAGTAAGAAGGGTCACTGGTTCGAATCCCAACCATGACACTGCCTGCCTGGAGTTTGCATGTTGTCCCTGTGCCTGCGTGGGTTTCCTCTGGGTACTCCGGTTTCCTCCCACACTCCAAAAGACATGCAGGTAGGTTAATTGGCTTATGTCCAAAATTGGCCCTAGTATATGAATGGGGACCTTGGATTGTGGGCTCCTTGAGGGTAGGGACCGATGTGAGTGTGCAATGTACAGGGATAGGGACAACTGTAAACACTCACTCAGGTTGAACTGGATGGACTGGTGTCTTTATTCAACCTTACTAACTATGTAAGAAGTGCAGAAAAATCACACTATTTAATAAAATGGTAAACTGGTATAAACAGAGCAATAATAGTCAAAACATAGCCAGAGTTCGGTAACCAGGATGGGTAGTCAGTACAAGCCAGAGAAACAGGAGTCCAGAGATCAGCAAAATCAGGTGCAGCAAACAGGATCATGAACCAGAAGGGAAGTCAGCCAAGCAAAAGTCTTTCCCCAAAAAACACAGCAGAGAGAGTCTGGATATGTTGACCAAGGCAAAGTCACAGAAGATCTGATCCAAAGAGTTTATGTAACCAGCAGCTCTAGCTGACGAGCAGAAAATGAAGACCAGGTGAGTCACTGCGGAAGGTAGTGGCTTTGGCAATTAACCGACAGCTGAGCACAGAGCTTGGAGAAGGAAGAGAGAGAGAGGGCTTCCCTTGTGGCTAAGTTCCAGACCCCCCCTGAGGGTGAAAACTGGAAAGCTCAGGCCCAAAGAAGCACAGGTCGCCTGCTGGACTGTATGCAGGAGGTTCCGGAGTACAGCTGGTGTGCTGGTGTAGAATAAGCAGACAGGTGGCACCCGTGAGGTGTTGAAGGATTCGTATAATGCTGCGACTGGAGCGTGGTCAGAAGGAAGCCAAGGTCATGACCCAGGTTTTGGTTTCAGAGCAGACGTGGTCAGGTGGATAGCTGGAGTTGAACACAGGAACAGAACGATCAGGAAGATAACACACTGGAGGAGCCGAAGATCAACCAGCAAATGCAGACACTAGCAGACTTCCTTATATAGGCCCATGTGACCTGCTGGTAGAGATACTGGGTCCTAGAGCCCTTCACCTGCTGTTGGTTTCCTAACAGTGCCCCCCCCCCTGTCGTGCAGCCCCCAGATGCCCATTTGGCCATTTTCTCAGGGTATTTGGTCCGAAACTCTCGGAAGAGTCTAAGGGCATGTACATTGGCTTCAGGTTCCCAGGAGCTCTCTTCAGGTGGATACCCTTTCCATTTAATTAGGAATTGGGATTGTCTCCCTCGATTCCTGCAGTCCAGGATTGATTCTACTTCAAGTTCTGTGTCCTCTCCAATAGTCACTGGTGGCGGCGGTGGCTCCGCTCTCCCTGGAAATGGATCTGGAACAATTGGTTTAAGCAAGGAGGTGTAAAAGACCGGATGGATCCTATATGATTCAGGCATAGACAGTTTGTACGCCACTGGGTTTATTTCCCGTTTGATCTGAAAGGGGCCAATATACCTTGGCCCTAGCTTCCGCGAAGGGCAGGCCAATTTAAGTTGGTAGTAGACAGCCACACTTTGTCACCTACCTTGAAGGCAGGATTCCACCTCTGTTTCCAATCAGTGTTTTTTGTAATCCACTTGGGCTTTCTGTATGGATTCCCGGATGACCTGATAATTGTTTTGTATGAAAACCTGTCCTGCAAGGCGGATACAGTAGTTTCAGGCAAAGCAGCAGGGTGGAATCCAAAATTGGCCCAGAATGGGGACTGGTTCGTAGTTGAATGGACAGTTATTATAGGCAAATTATGCCAGTGGGAGCAGGGATGCCCAGTCATCTTGGGAAAAAGCTGAAAAGCAGCGGAGGTATTGCTCCAGGGTTTGATTTGTACGTTCCATTTGCCCATTACTTTGTGGATGATAGGTGGATGATAGACAGAGTTCCACTTCCAAGGCTTTACAAAGGGCTCTCCAAAACCTGGAGGTGAATTGCACCCCCCGGTCCGAAACTATGTTCTTTGGGAGTCTGTGAAGTCTAATGATCTCCTTGATAAAAGTATGAGCCGTTTTGGCCACAGAGGGAGTACTAATAATTGGTATGAAGTGGGCCATCTTGGATATTCGGTCAACCACAACCAGGATGGTCATGTAGTTTTCAGAGGGAGGAAGGTCAACAATAAAATCCATAGAGATCATCTCCCAGGGGGGATTAGGGATAGGCAAGGGTCTCAATAACCCCCAGGCTTTGGCTTTGTTGCCTTTGCTACGTAGACATGTCGTGCATGACTTGACGTTGGATCTGCAGTCCCGACTGAGGTTAGGCCACCAAAAGGACAGCTGAATGAGCTCATTAGTCTTACGGGCCCCAAAGTGCCCTGCAAGTTGGTGGTCGTGGAATGTCCTGAGAACCTGAGACCTTGCTTCCTGAGGTATGAAGATTTCGTCCTGGTGCCAAAGTAATCCATCCAGCCTCCTTAATGAGTCATGTTCAGATTCGGGGCAAGATGCAGATGCTTGTTCAATGGATGCCTTTAGGCTGGGTTAAATTAGGAAAAAAAATTGTACAGATAAGATGGTGCTTGGAGAAGCACATTCAGTAGATTCGGGGAACATCCTGGACAGGGCATCGGCTTTCCCATTTTTGGAACCCGGGCGGTATGTCAGGTGGAAGTTAAAGCTAGAAAAGAATAAGGCCCTTCTGGCTTGTCGAGGTCTTAGGCATTTTGCAGATCTTAGATATTCCAGATTTTTGTGATCTGTGAAAATCATAATTGGCACCCTCCAGCAGGTACCTCCATTCTTCGAGGGCGACTTTAATTGCCAGGAGTTCTCTGTCACCCACATCATAGTTTCTCTCGGCCTGATTCAGCTTCCTGAAGCAAAAGGCTACTGGATGAAGCAGGGCCTTTGGACCCTGACGCTGAGAGAGCACGGCTCCCGTAGCTAGTTCGGATGCATCCACCTCGAGGACAAAGGGAAGAGCTGGGTCTGGGTGTTGCAACATGGGAGCAGAGATGAAAAGGGCCTTCAGCTGTTCAAAGGCCATTTGAGAATCCTGGTTCCAGGAGAAGCGTGAGTGTAGGTGAGTGAGCTGGGTGATCGGGGCAATGATAGTCGAGAAATTTTGAATGAATTTCCTATAAAAGTTAGCAAAGCCCACGAACCTCTGGACCCCTTTCCTGTCAGAGAGTGCAGGCCATTCCAAGATTGCTGAGACCTTCTGAGGATCCATGGAAATTCCCTTCGTGGAGATTATGAGTCCCAAGAACTGGATAGATTGTTTCTCGAACTCGCAGTTCTCTGCTTTGGCATATAAGCCATGGGTTCTTAAGGTCTTTAACACTTTTCTGACGTTCTCTCGATGGAGTTTAAGTGAAGCTGAGAAAATTAGTTGTCCAGATAGACGATTAAGAACAGGTCATGGTGTTCCCTGAAGATGTCATTCACAAAATGTTGGAATGTTACATAGCCCGAATGGCATCACAAGGTACTCAAAGTTCCCAAAGCGTGTTTGGAAGGCGATCTTCCACTCATAACCTTTCCTAATATGAACCAGGTTGTAGGCCCCCTGTAAGTCCAACTTTGTGAAAACCAGCGCTGTTCAGAACCTTTGGAATAACTCAGGAATGAGAGGGAGTGGGTATCTGTTCTTGATGGTGATTTTATTAAGGTCGTGATAATCAATGCATGGTCTGAGAAAATGATCCTTCTTCTCAACGAAGAATATGTCGGCTCCGGCAAGCGAAGAGGAGGGGCGGATGAATCCTTTGGCTAGGTTTTCATCTATATATTGTCGGAGGGCCTTCAGCTATATTCGGATAAAGGAAAGATTCACCCAAAGGGTACTTCTGCTCCGGGTAGCAACTCAATTGGGCAGTCGTAGGACCGATACGGGGGCAGGGCATCAGCACCTTTCTTGTCAAAGACATCAAGGAAATCAAGGTAGGCCGAAGGGACGGCATGACAGGGATCTGGTGTAGGTTGAACTGAGAGACACACTGAAGGGTCGATAGGTGTGGGGATGACACAGTGTTGGAGACAGTAGGGAGATGAGAAGCTGATTTCTCGCTTGGGCCAGTCGATTTGCGGGTTGTGGGCCCACAGCCAAGGTATCCCTAGGATGGTTAGGAATATTTGAGACGTGATGACGTCAAAGCGGAGTAATTCCTGATGGCCTGCATCTGTGGTGGCAAGGACAGGGATAGTCTCCTGAGTGACAGGTCCAGAGCTGGGAGCAGTACCATCTGCTAAATGTACATCAAGTCTTTGATCGTTTAGTTTAAGGGGTATGCGCAAGTTCTTGGCAAGGTTGATGTCCAAGAAACAACTACAGGCTCCAGAGTCAACGATCGCCTGCAGCTTGACACCTTTCCAGCCATCTGCAGAGGTATGGGTAGAATTACATGAGTGGATACAGTCCTGGATAACTAGAGGTATGAGGGGCGTGGAAGGCTGGACTTAGTTGGGCAAACAGGACAACTGCGAAGGTAGTGGCCCGAAGCTCCACAGTAGAGACACAAGTTAGCTTGTCATCTGCATGCTCTCTCTTCAGAGGTTAAAGCAGGGAAAAGTAAGGAACCTTGCTTGTTCCTGGAACCTTTGGTATTACCCATGCGGGTCGGAAGGTCTGGGTGCGTTCGGACCGTCGCTCCCGAAGCCATCAGTCTAGTTGGATAGAGATTTGGATGAGATTCTCTAATGACGTAGGAGCCTCGATCTTAGCTAACTCGTCTTTGAGAGTCTCGAATAACTGGTATTTCAGAGCGGCATCATTCCACCCGGTATCAGCTGACCACTTGCGAAACTCCACAATATAATCCTCCACGGGTTGTCTGCCTTGTACTAGGGCATGAAGGGCAGACTGGGTGAAATCAGTCCGCTGTGGATCATCATATAGAGTAGCCATCGCTTTGAAGAAGGTGGCAACTGAATCCAGCACTAAGTTCTTTTGCTCAAGGAGTTTATGAGCCCAGGACTGTGGCTCATCTGATAAGAGTGAGATGATGAAACCCACCTTGACGGTCTCAAGACAAAAAGTCCTTGGTTGCAGGGCAAAGTAAAGTTCACAGGCGTTTTTGAAGGCCCTCAATTTCCGGCGGTCACCTGAAAAGTGCTCAGGAATGGGGCTCTGGGCTCCGGAAGAGGTATTCCCACAGCAGGTGTGGCTATGGCAGAAGAACTGGCCGTTGAAGCTTAAACAGTGGAGCTAGTAGCTTGGTTAGAATCCGCAGGAGTCATGGAGGTAATGAGGGGGTGAAGGCGTCCTTCCAGCATCCTTCCAGCTGAAAGTAGCCGTCTTGTAAGCTCTGGACTGCTTGTGTAAGAGCCGTCATTTGCTGACATAGTGCCTCCAATGTGGAAGCACCCCTCTCGGCCTCAGACATCGTTTCTGGTTGATACTATCACGTACCTGGTAGGGATGAGCTTCGAGTTCGACTCGAACATTGCCTGTTCGCCTGTTCAGCGAACAGCGAACAATTTGGGGTGTTCCCAGCAAATAGGGATCTGGTAACCCTCCACAAAAAAGCTTGTCACGACTTGTGAGGCGTATGTCTCTTCAAGTCCGTGACCTCCGGTAAGCCTCATTTCAATAAGTGTTGACGCCGACAGGACAGGACCACGATCACCTCACCTAGAACACTATACAGTGTCAACGGCTATTCACAAATATTTTGTCACTTATATGGACTATACCGCTGTATATACATATATATATACAGTCTGGTTGTTCTTCACCCATTACCCACTTGTCGTTTTTATTACCCTAACAGACTCATGCTTTGATATTCACAATATTTTTCGCATTTTTACTGTTCACTATAATCAAAATTCTATCCGTCACAGGATCACTTTTTCACTTTCACAGTTATTTATTCATATCTTTATTCAGTTTTACACTTAAATAACTGTTTATATCTTTTATATTTTTATGACATATATTTATGATTTAATTTATATGATATATTCATATTTATGTGATTAATCCAAATATATTGGTTAAGTTTATACCCACGCACATCAGCACCCAAGCGCAACATATATACCCTTTCCCTCTTTTAGTGGCCTGTGAGTGTCTGCCTCTCCTTGGTGGCCTTCCGGACATGATGTATATTTTGTTTTGCAACACCACACTACACTGTATTAGATACTGTGTACACCACCAGAAGTGTAGTAGAAACTGTACACACTGTATTAGATACTGTGTACACCGCCTGCACTGTATTAGCAACTGTACTATGGCTGCACTGTATTGTGTACTGTGTACAGCACCAGAAGTGAAGTAGAAAATGTACACACTGTATTAGATACTGTGTACACTTCCAGAAAAGTAGTAGAAACTGTACTACAGCTGCACTGTATTGTGTACTGTGTACACTACCAGAAAAGTAGTAGAATCTGTACTACGGCTGCACTGTATTGTGTACACCACCAGAAGTGTAGTAGGAACTGTACACACTGTATTAGATACTGTGTACACTGCCTGCACTGTATTAGCAACTGTACTAAGGATGCACTGTATTTTATACTGTGTACACCACCAGAAGTGTAGTAGACACTGTATGCACTGTATTAGATACTGTGTACAACGCATGCACTGTATTAGCAACTGTACTACAGTTGCACTGTATTTTATACTGTGTACACCACCAGAAGTGTATTCAAAACAGTACACCACGGAATGCACTGTAGATATAGGCTACACTGAATGCAGAGTATATATGTGTATATATATATATATATATATATACAAGACTGTGTGTGTGTGTATATATATATATATATATATA